>JAJOZX010001555.1:32500-272500 GCA_023014485.1 Bathynomus jamesi
TACACGCTTCTCTCTCTCTCTCTCTCTCTCTCTCTCTCTCTGCGGACCTACGTAGGATAGGAGAGTGGTCCGAAAAATGGCCATGCACATGCTGAAGGTCATGCACATTGGCTACGTCAATCCCAAGTCGGATCCCAAGTTCCAAGTTGTTACTTTAAATTCGAGTTGAATTAAATATATTTTCTAGATTGATTTGAGATTCGTTTATCTTTACTGTCCATTTAAGCTGACATTTAATAGTTTAAATTGGTGGAGAGAAGCTTTAAAGAGCAAGTCTCCACTAGTTAATTTGTAACCTTTGTATATATTTGCCCCTTTGATTTATGCTGGCCTTATAACGCTGTTATAGGGCGGGATTAACTTATAAAGGTGAGAGTGTGTATATATATATATATATATATATATATATATATATATATATATATATATACATATACATCACATGCAAACAGTCATATACTTACATGTAAATATACATTCATATAATTACATGCAAACACACATTCATAGACTTACATGTTAGGTTAGGTTACCCTCTTCCTCCTTCATGCATACCTCCCTCTCCCCCTTGTTGCATACCCCCTCTCCCTCTTGGAGTGTCTAACCCCCTTGGTGCATACAATGTTGCAAGGTGCAATGTTGCACGCAATACTTCAATTATTGATCATGTTGCAGACAATTGATTTGCACTCTACATGTTTGCCATCATACTCTAAACTAAAGTGTCAAACGGCCTTGAACATAAATTTGAAACCTTTAGGATGGGCTTACACATCGGAAAGTGAAAAAGTTATTAATTTAATTTTTAAATTATCTTTTCATTAGTCATAAATTCTATATATAAAAATGAAAATGAAAAATGAGAAGGTTTATTGGCAGGCTGTAGTCCATATGACAAATATTAATAATACAATGACAGTTCACTTACTAAGGATAGAAATATATACAATTGATTAGAAATAATACAATAATGTCGAAGTTAAGTGGAGCTACAGACAGACGTTTTCGTACCATGAATTCCATATATATAAATAGTAATTATAAACGTTGTTTTCTTCACTTTGTTTTGTTTGTAGTTGAATTTGTATTGAGCTGATTTAACTTACAAACACTCGTAAAAATGAAATTGCGATCAATATGTTTATATTCGTAGAAACAGTATTTACAGACGGTAACTAACGAAGATGCGTGTTTTAAGGTCATTTGTTTAAATATTCAGAAATTAATCAAAGTTTTTTATGAACGCATTTCTACTGCCTTTCATTTATGTGATTCGTAAGACGTAAAACATTAAATCACGTGTACGAATGAATTCTATTAAACCCTGTTCAAGCTCAATTCTCATATTTCAGTGTAAAAAGTGGATGTTAAATTAATAGGAAATTACTATCATTTGGAACAGTATTTATTTCTTGTTTCAAATAAACAGTAAATACATACCTTTTGAGAATCGAATTACAGGGAATGTTTGTCTGAGCTGGACTTTGCTTTTGATTTCGTGTTAGCATTTTCTTATCAGTTTAACAAGCATGTTACTTCAATAGATTTAGACAGTTGATGTAATTAACAGTAAAGTCTTGGCACCTAAATCTACCAGTAAAATACGTTAAAATGACAGATTTGTTTTCATAGTGATATATATATACATATATATATATATATATATATACACATATATATATATATACATTTTAACTGCAAACAACACAGTATAATTAATGTAAAGAACGACGCTTCTGCAGAAGAGCGTTTCGCACAAGATGAGGAGAGAGAACGAACAAATGAAAAATGAGGTACCACCCGGGAATCGAACTCGGGATCATCCGACTGCCGGTTAGATATGCTATCCACTACACCATGGACCTCGATCAATCAGAAGTCGTAATTCTCCTACATGTATATATGTACGGCATGCGAAGGTGCCCCCTCAGGGTATTGGTTTCTGCTCGTATGTGGGAGAATTACGACTTCTGATTGATCGAGTTCCATGGTGTAGTGGATAGCATATCTAACCGGCAATCGGATGATCCAGGGTTCGATTCCCGGGTGGTACCTCATTTTTCATTTGTTCGTTCTCCCTCCTCATCTTGCGCGGAACGCTCTTCTCCACAAGCGTCGTTCTTTACACACACATATATATATATATATATATATATATATGATCTTATTAAAAATTTGGACTGTGTCAAATTTTTTGGTAAGTTTTGTAACTAGTACAGTTTTTCATGCTGATTCTAAATATGCAACTCATTTTTTGCGGAAATAAATATTTAACATTTTATTGGCGTTTGTTTGCAGGAATGGTGCCAGCTTCTGCATACGGACACGCATAAACAGTAATTTTTGTTGTTATTAATGTTCCCCGGTCAATTGAATGCCCGGTTAGGTCAACTGAATGCCCGGTTAGGTCAACTGTACGCCCTTGACGATTGGTTAGGTTGAGTCATAATATTTTCGTTAGTTTTAACGAAAATATCACGACTTAACCTAACCAATCGTCAAGGGCGTACAGTTGACCTAACCGGACATTCAGTTGACCTAACCGGGCATTCAATTGACGTAACCGGGCATTCAATTGACCGGAGGCAACTCGCAAGTAGATAGATTACAGTACTGCATTATCATATGCTCACACTACAACAATAATATTCACACTAAACTAGGTGTAAGCAGGCAACAAATAAACATTAATAACAACAAAAATTACTGTTTTTTGCGACTTCGTATGGAGAAGCTGGCACTATTCCTGCAAACAAACGCCAATAAAATGTTAAATATTTATTTTCGCAAAAAATGAGTTGCATACTTAGAATCAGTATAAAAAACTGTACTAGTGACAAAATTTTTAAAAAAATTTGACACAGTCCAAATTTTTAAGATCATATATATATATATATATATATATATATATATATGTATGTATGTGTGTGTGTGTGTGTGTGAGTGTGTTATAAAGTTAGGGTTTGTGGAAATTATGATTTGAATATTGATCACTCTAATTGCATCACTATTTATTCGAACGCTGTCTGTTGTAAATTAATATTTTTAATAGCGTAATTAAGTTTATTTTATGAACTTCTAAACATTTTCTTTAAAATAAAATATTTGTTTTAACGAAAAACAATATTCGATTAATTCTGAAAAATAGTTTTCATAAATTTTCCTTTCCTTCAAGAAAGGACTTGTAGTGTAGTTCCTTTATAGAAATTTTTTTCTTCCTCTTGCACCAGAAACGTTATTTAACTGTAAAATACCGCCTGGAACAATGGGTCGGGGTTCGAAAATAACTGTCAACACTGGATATTTATCTGAGAGAAGTGAGGACTCATTCTTTGCAGTAGCCCAAATTGCCGCACGTACCATTACTCTAAAAACATTTACAGACTTAAATTGTAGCTGAAAACAAAATTTCCGAATTGCTTCTTTTATCCATGCGTTTCTGTTGAACATAGAATAATTATTAAGACTCATTAGAAACCACAACAGACTCCAATTCTCAGAGTTCTGACGTGACCTGAATCATATTAATCTTATCTTTGTCTTGACATCTGTAATAATAACACCGGTCTGCATGAAAATCGATTTCTTTATTTTGAGTTGTGATTCTGAAGTAGTTCGCTGCGCTGAATTCAAAAATGCTACCAGTTTTTTTCTATCACCCACAGTTTTAAAGTTATTAGCAAAACAATTTTGGGGCGTTTTGTAATTTTTTACCTTTTTTATCTTTAATTTCGTTTTTTCATATTTTTCAGATAGATAATTCTAACATTACGTCTTTAAAATTTTAATAATGGCTTCTAGAGGATGTACCCATAGTCCAGACATATTTTGTTATATTTGTGGTCGGTATGTTGTTGTAAAACAAAGGACAAATGTAACGACCTTCATTAAGAGAGCTTATCATGCTTATTTTGGAATTAAATTAGGAGATCAAGACAAAAGTTGGGCTCCACACAAGGTTTGTCTTACGTGTGTTGCGGCACTAAGGAATTGGAGCAAAGGTAAAAAGAAAAGTTTGCCATTTGGGATCCCTATGGTATGGCGCGAGCCTAGAAACCATACCGACGACTGCTACTTCTGTTCTTGGAATGTTAAAGGTTATAATGCAAAGAATAAAGAGAGCCTTCAATACCCAAGTCTTCCATCTGCAATAAGGCCGGTACCCCATGGTCCAGAAGTTCCTATTCCCAGCCCACCCGAGAGTCTGGATCAATACAATTCAGATTCTGATTCAGCAACAAATCCAGACAATGATGATGTTTATGAACAGCCAACAGCTGACCGAGATCCTCCTAAACCATTAACCCAAGCCGAACTAAATGACTTAGTCAGGGATTTGAATCTGCCTAAGGACTCTGCAGAACTTTTGGGATCTAGATTGCAGGAGAACAATTTATTGGCATCCGACACATACTTCCCTTGGTACAGAAACCGTGAGAAAGACTTCGTGCCTTTTTTCGAAGAAGATGGTCCCTTGGTATTTTGCAAGGACATCACAGGATTAGTGTGCAAGCTAGGCATCGAATACCAAACCAGTGACTGGAGGTTGTTTATAGATTCCTCTAAAACCAATCTAAAAGGAGTGTTACTGCACAACGGTAACAAATATGCATCAATCCCAGTGGCCCATTCTACTCATTTAAAAGAGACCTATGACAACATGAAACTGCTTCTGGAAAAAATTCAGTATCAAAATCAGAGATGGATATTGCGTGGGGATCTCAAAGTCCTTTGCATGTTACTTGGGCAGCAATCAGGATACACTAAGATGCCATGTTTCATCTGCGAATGGGATAGTCGAGCACGTGGCCAGCACTGGAAGAGGAAAACTTGGCCTCCTAGAGAGAATCTTACCCCAGGATCAAAGAACATTTTACATGAACATCTAGTTGAACCAAATAAAATCCTCCTACCACCCTTGCACATTAAGTTAGGCTTGATGAAGCAGTATGTCAAAGCATTGAAGAGCGAAGATGTGTTTCAAGTACATTTGTTCAAAATATCCAAAGATTAGCTACGAGAAAATAAAGGAAGGTGTTTTTATAGGTCCTTAGATTAGAAAGTTATTGACAGACGATCATTTCCTGAACACAATGACCAATAAAGAAAAAGAAGCATGGCTTGGTTTCAAAGATGTTGTTGAAAACTTCTTGGGAAACTACAAAAGCCAAAATTATGAAAGACTGGTGGAAAATATGCTTAAAAAGTTTTGCGCCTTAGGCTGCAACATGAGCCTGAAAGTTCACTTCTTATTTTCGCATCTTGACCGTTTTCCCGAAAATCTCGGAGATGTCAGTGAGGAGCAAGGGGAACGATTTCACCAGGACATCAAAACCATGGAAAGAAGATATCAAGGAAGATGGCATACAAATATGATGGCGGATTACTGCTGGTGTCTGCAACGAGATCAGCCTAAAGCACAGCATAAGAAAACATCAAAGAAGCACCGGTTTAGTCATCATTAGTCAGATATACCTTCGTAGTCTTAAGTCTTTGGAATAAGTCCTGAAATGTTTGCAAGTAAAGAAGGTAAATATATTTTGTTTCTTTCAGTTATTTTTTATTCTTTCATAAACAAGCAATATGCTTGTCCAAGAGCTAGGAGCTATTTAATTCTGCTTTAATTAGGTTTTACTCTATCACCTAAAGATTTCGTGCTACAAGGGGTGTTGTAATACCTCATCTGTCCCCAAATATTAACCACCCATTGATGGGAGGGGAGAGAGTATTTTGCTGGGAACGGGACTGGTTGTTATATATATTTACCCTACATTATTATGTAAGCGTTACTGTAGTCTATAACAACAAAATTTATGGTTTAGCATGTGCAATCCAATGTTGGTCTCGATAAGATGGTTCACATTTGGGGATAAATGGGGGATTTATGACACACCCTGTAGTAAGAAAACCATACGTGATAGGAAAAAACTAACTATATTTTTGAGATCAGCGCACTCAAATTATATAGAACCACCAACTAGTTTGTAAAGATCGATCGACAAGTTTTCAAATGTGTACTGGTGTAATCAATCAAGACTGTTAGAAACTGGCACAGCTTTCTTGCTAACTAATGCGGCCCAGTTTACTGTGTTCATTTATATCAGTGGTTCTAAATCCTGGATCGCGACCCAAAATTGGGTCACCAAGCCATTTTGATTGAATCATTAAATTGTAATTTATTATTTACTTATGTTATCCCTAATCATTTTACCATTAATTATTTATTTAATTATCTATTACAAGTGAATTGTTTGAAGGCATGTGTCACCGAGCTAGCCCCGCGACCAGAATTTAGGTCGCAGACTAAAAAGGTTAAGAACCACTCATTTATATGCATGAGATGTACAGTCAGTTAAAAAAAAATGTCGCGAGGTACCTAGTATCACTGCCAAGTAGACCTCGCGACAAGGATTTTTGAACTGACAGTATAGTGTACATGTTGTGCATTATGCATATAAATGAACACACAATATTTTTACATGAAACCTGTGTTACGATACAAACCAGTGATGTAGTCGAGACCACCATGGCCGAGACCGAGACCGAGACCGAGACCTAAGCACTCGAGACCGAGAATGAAACCGATATTATATGCAATTTTTGCATGTATTCAGTACTGTGTAATGCCTAATTTTTAGGCTCTGTATTTCACATTCAGGAATAAAGATTCTAAACACGTTATCAAGTGAAAGTTGCAAAATTTACTCATAATTTATTCACATTTTTCACCAATTAACTGCCTACTTAAAGCAAAATAAATGTTTGTTGCACTTGAGGAACATCAACATACTCAGTAGTGATGTAGTCGAGATCACCATCACCGAGACCGAGACCAGAAAAAAAGGTCTCGAGACTGGTCTCGAATCCTACATCACTACTACAAACATAATGTACCGTACACCAAAAGGGTAAAAACTTTATAATTTTATTCTATCATTGGAAATAGTAACATGCTGTACATCACAAAATTATGAAAGACAAGATCCTTTACTGGACATAAACTTCTCTGCAATATAACATATAATAAGCTTTTATGCTAAATTATATCAATGCTTAATCATAAAGTTATAGAAGGAAAGATACTCTACATACACTGTTCTGCAATAGAAGATATAATAAGCTTTAATGTTTAATTATATCAATGTTTGGGTCCCGTCGTAGCGATGTGATTACACCGTTTCCCTTAAGATCAGCAAAGTTAAGCAACGTGAGGTCAGGGAAGTAGGTGGGGAGGCGATCATCCTCTGCCTCAGGATAATTCCACGGATTCCACGTTCAGTTGTCATTTTCCCTCTGCAATATGTATTGGGTCGTAAAATCGAGATTTATTAATGAACTAGCAGAATTACCCGGCTTCGCTCGGGTTCAGTATATATGAAATTGCCTTGACTCTGTCTTTGATCAGAATTAAATTTAGTCTAAGAAATGGTAACTATAAATTCAAAACAAACTATAAAGTAAAGATAGGTTAAGGAAAACTGTCTTGAAGATTATCTTTATTTATACTTTTGAACCATTTGTTGAAAAATAAAGTGCATAGATAATTGATAGTTAATGAATTAGCACCAAGTAGTGATCTTTTAGATGTTAATGAAAGTTGCATGAAATGAGAAATCGAGAACAATACAATTATTATTACTGTAAATGTTTGAGAAAAATACATTCAATCAAATATTTATACCATAAAATCAATGACATGTTATCGCTGCAGTGCTTCGGGATAGACTATGTTGACTGTTTTCCCATCAGCACCCAAAATGAAAAGATTTTTACTGTCACCAACTCTTGAGCACCCAACATAAAGCAGGCCATGAGAAAAACATGGTTTCTTTAGGGTGAGGCCAACTACCTTAAACGACTGGCACTGAGCTTTGGGGATGCTCATGGCAAAACTTAGTCGAATTGGGAACAGGAGGCGCTTGGATTGAAATGGCAAGTCCGATGGAATGATTGGAACTCGTGAAATGAAGACATCCTTTCCTGTTGCATGTCCAGTCATTATTGTGGCCTCAATGACATGCGCCCACAGCTTCTTTACAGCCAACCGCGTTCCATTACAAAGTGTTGGTGGGTCCATATTCCTGAGAAGAATGATAGGTGCACCAATCTTGAGCTGTATATTGTGTGGTGGCACACCTGAGAGCTCCAGAGAATTGAGAAATTCTGTTGGATAATTGACATCATCGTTGTTGTCTGGAACAGTGCATCTCACCAAGTAACTGTAGGAGTAGCCCTCTGTTTATGGCATCAACTGCATCATTCTTTGGTGCAAAGATGGCTCTTTCAGAAAGGCACTTGTGATTCCGGAAATGAGAAATAACATTTGGGAAAACTGAATCTTTGAGTTCTTGAAGTGTTGTGACTGCTTGACCAATGTTTTCGACTGATACCATTCCATGCATGTTCTCAGAAGCCACTTTGCCATTTCCCAACTGAAGTAATCTTCCTGCAAAATTTCCAGCAAAAGCATCATCTCTCAAATGCATTCGCATGTTGGTTGCTAGGGTGAGTCGGTGAATGTTGTTCCAGATACATGAGCCTTGATGCACGCTTGTAGTTCATCTGCTTTGGTTCCACGTGGAATGACTGGGAGTGTTTGGCGAAAGTCACCAGCCAAGACCAAAGTGACACCTCCCATTAGTTAGTCGAAGATCTTTCAGGGTCCGGTCCACAGCTTTAAGCGCAGTTTGGTTAATATGAGTTTTATCCCCTTCAGAATATCAAAAGCAAGTATAATTATAAAATATTAAAGCATAATTTTCTCATCATTTTCATATAAGTCACTATGCTCGCAGATGCGTACTTAACAAATTATGTACATTTGAATATTATGACATTTTTGCATTTTTTTTCCCGCCCTTCCAATATTTTGATTGGTGACATCATGAGAACATGATATATGAGCTAGATTTTTTAAGTTCTTAGGCCTTTTAAGTTGCTAGTCTACTTCTGTTAGTTTTTGATAGATGTTTGTGGCGATGACATGTGAACGGTGCGAATATTATTTTGAGGATTTAATATACTCTAGGCTAGGTTAGCCAGGGTTAGGCTAGGTTAGCCAGGGTTAGGCTAGGTTAGCCAGGGTTAGGTTAGGTTAGGTAAGGTAAAGTTAGGTTAATTAATACCAAAATACATTTTCCTAGTAGTATTTGATGTGTTTTGCTTAGATTTTGACTTCCATTTCCCTTGAAAATGAGCCAAACTTCAAAGTACTATAACTTTGTTGGATCTCATTTCCGACGGAAATGGAGGTCATATTTGAACAAATCACATCACATACTACTATAAAAATGTATTTTGGTGTGTAAAATGACTGAGTGACTTAAAACACATAATTACCCGCAGTTTTATGAGACATGGTACATTCATCCCAGACAATGAGCTTACGAGTACACTCCTAAAGAACCCTCGCTTTGCCATTTCTCCTTCCAATGTTGCAGGTTAGGTTAGTGCCTCTGCACGTGCCAAATTCAAAAGCAACTTGAATACTAAGTGAGCAGTCCTTCCTCCTGTTAAAAGTGTAGCAGCAATACCTGCTGATGCCACTGCTAGGGCAATCATGTATCTGTGTCTAATTTTAGCTAAAAGGAGATTGATGAGAAAGTTTTTCCTGTTCCACCTGGAGCATCCAGAAAAAAGATGCTGCCATTTCCACTGAAAACATCTTCAGTGAATCTGTCCAAGGCTTGTCTCTGGTCTGGAACCAGACGTTGTTCATTTTCCTGTATGTATTCAGCAAGTTGGTCAGTGTTGTAATTTGTTTCTCTGAGGATATCAGTTGATAACTCATTGATATTAACTCGCTGTGGCTCTGGGAGACCAAAACTTTTGAGATCAGAGCCCCCTAAATCTCGGTTTGTCCTCAATAATTACAAGAGCTTGATTGAAAACGTCATCACATGAATCTACATTTAGGTTTTGGTTTTGCATTTGTGCCCGGTTCAAAATGTCCTCAGCAAGGTTCTCCTTGTCGTTGTTCCAAAGCTTCCGAAGATTACCTATGGCACACATGGGGAGCATAATGGCAACAAGATTCCGCATCATCATTGGTGACTGTGTAGCAGCTGCTTCATTCAAGGTGTTACTCCAATTGGCATCATCTTCAAGGAGTCCTCTCAGTTGGCAAGCTTGTTTGTAAGTCTCACAGACTCTGCCGTCCACTGTTTGCAGTTCCTCGAACGATGTTGGCCCCTTGACCTCATGTACAAGTAGACGCAAGAAAAACCATTCTGAATTGCCAGGATGCACAGTGTAAACACGAGCTAATGCATCACTGGCCTTGACATTAGGATGCTGTGGCCCATTATATCGTACATTTCGACGGTCCCACTTCTTGCTTCCACTATTCCACATGAAATACTTGGGTACTTGGTGATAGAGCAGAGTCTTAGCATATTCATCTTCCCTGCAAAGGTTAAAAAATCGTGTGAGAGTCGTGTCTTGTGTAGCTTGGGCACAATGAAGTGCATTTTCTTCAGTGAAGTAAACTCTCTGGCCATTCTCAAGATGTACACTGAAATGAACGACTGTAAGATGTCTTTCATGAATTGGAAAGCTCAGAATTCTCCAGATAGCCTCATTACTGCAAATATATCAGCCTAATCAATATTGTTGAACCTCATCATTCTTGGATAGATCCTTCTGAAGGTTAAACACAGCCATATCAGTTTCATTGTTGACATACTTGCAGACATATTTTTTGGATTTGATGGAATTACACATTTCAACATTGATGTGAGCATTGAACAGTCGAGAGATGAGTGGGCAATATGGAACAATCCACCTGTTGTCAACTTGAATTTCAGGACCACAAATCTTGACAGTTGTTAGAAATCCACCATCCTCTGGGCTTCTTCGGCGATACCCGCTAGACAGCAGTGCTGAGGTCTTTATAAATTGTAGCAACAAATTTTATTTTTATTTATTATTATTATTATGGGCGGCAATGTGAAGCTCAAGATTTTCATGACTACGTTCTTTTCTATAGTTTTATTGACTAAATAACTGAACCAACCGTAATTGGGATTTCAATTATTTGGTCAGTTGTTGTTGGTGTTGGTTAGCCGATAAGCCCACCCTGATTGAGTAAGCTGGCGGCACGCAGGTAACCGATCTCCCTCTCCGGAGTGGACCAGAGGTTCAGCGCACTAGTGATGTTGTGTTGTGTTCTATGATGTCCTAGAGCGGTACAGTCTGTCATAATGTGTTCAATTGTTTGTGGTGTGTCCTGGCACAGGTGGCAGGTGTCTATGGAGTTGTTTAGTCTGTGTTTATATGTCTGTAAGTTGGGGTGATGTCCACATCGGAATCGTGCTAAGTTAACTCGATCCGATCTGCTCAGGCTGGTGTCTGACTTGTCAATGGGTGGCGGCTTTGCACCTAGGATCGTATTCGGACCGAGTCGTGTCAGTGCTTTGTAGGTTAGGTGTGTGTGTGTATGTGTTTTCTGTACTGTGTGATGTCTGTGGGGCGTGGTATGGAATGGAGTATTTGGTTATAATGTCTCTCTGGTGTTACCTTAATGGTACGAGGTGTTGGTGCATGATCGTACATGTAGTGGCAAGGGTGTTGTGGGTCAGTTGTCGCTGCTGCCATGAATTGTGTTCCCCTCATGTCTAAATGTTCCCTAACTTTCAGTGTTTTTGTTTCTGTGTGCAGGTGTTCTGTTGGTGTTGTTTGAGAACATCCTGTAATGATACGAAGTGCGTTGTTTTGTAAAGTCTGTAAGGTGTTTATGTGTGTGTTTGAGATGATGGGCTACCATAGTCCATAATTGAACGAATATATTGTTTGTATATGAGTGATGTTGTTTCCTGCTGGTGTCCAAAGTTTGTGACTGTTAGTACCCTAAGCGTGTTAAGTCTTGACGTACATTTGTTTTTAATGTCCTGAATGTGGTTTTGCCTGTTAGCAAGGTGATGGTTCATTTTGTGGGCGCTACTTTGAGTCTATTGTGTGTGAGCCAGTCTTGTATACTGTTTATGTATGTTTGTAGGTTATTTGTAGCGGTGTCGATGTTGTTGTGGGTGGATGTTAGAGTGATGTCATCTGCAAATGATGTATAAGGTAAGCTTGTTATCAATGCTTGGTTAATTCATAATTTGATTCAGTTTGGGTTAAACATGTGGTCCTCTTGGCAATTCTAAGCTCGATATTGCTGAAGTGAATGGATAATAATAATAATAATAATAATAATAATAGAAGTAGTAGTAGTAGTAGTACATACATGTAGCCCGTACTTTAGCATTTGAAAACTCGCTTCCCATTCTTCTTTGAAAGAATTTTCTAAACTTGGAACTGGAGACACTCAACCCATTTACAGACACACAAGCTTTTTGTTAATTATTCTTTAATTATTATACTTAATTTAAAAATAATTAATTAATCTTAATTTGGTCAGTAAAACTATTGTCATGAAAATCTTAAGATTCACAAATCTTGACACAATGTGAAGCTCAAGATTTTCACGGCTGCATTCGTTTCTTTAGTTTTATCGCAGTGCTGGGGCCTTCGGCCCAGTAATTGGTTAATTGAATGCCCGGGTAGGTTAATTGAATACCAAGTTAGGTTAATTATACGCTCTTGACGATTGGTTAGGTTAAGTCTTGATATTTTCGTTAAAGCTAACGAAAATATCACGACTTAACCTAACCAATCGTCATGTGCGTACAACTTCGGGACCTAGTCAATATGTTTGTGAAGTTTCATGTTTGTAACTGCTTCCATTTTTGACCTATGGCTGGGACACACACACGCGTCCTTTTATTATTATAGATATAAAATAAGAATTCATAATGTATAAATGTAAGTTAGATTTAATATATAGATTGTTAAAGATAGGAAATGAGCCTATCCTTAATTTAAACAAGAGTACGTGACATCTGGAATCCAATGCCGGTCCCAAGCCCGGATAAAAGAGGAGGGTTGCCACGACAGGCCTAGCAAGCCGGTGGTGTAAAAACCTTATTGCTCGAGAAACTCAAGAACCAGTCTCGGAAACAGATCACGGACAAGGAAACGAAACTGGACACGAAAAATGGACACACTCAGGATTAGATGCGGAACGATTAACATAGCAATTTACAGGGGGAAAAAAGATGAAATTCTGGACCTTATAAGAGAACGGAAAATCGACATCTTGGGAATGGCAGAAACAAGGCATATGGGTGGAGAACTGGGAAGGGACTTGGGGGATGGATATGTGCTCATGTACAGAAGAATGGAGGAGAGTCAGAGGAGGATGCACGGAGTGGCAATGATTATTGGACCAAGATTGTCCCCAAACATACAGACTAATGAAATGTAAGATGAGAATTAGGAATAAGACATAATTCGGAGTGTTATACCCGCTACTGAGAGATGAACATATGCCCCTCGGGACTAAGAAAATCATCTTTGAAACAGTTTTAACACCAATACTGATTTATGGGTCGGAACACTGGAAAATGCGCATGGCGGATCGAAGTAGAATTCAGGCGGCAGAAATGAGACCGCTGAAGACTATTCTGAGAAAGACGCGAACAGATAGGATAAGAAATGAATAAATAAGAGCCAATGTGGGAGTAACGCCGATTTTGAGAAAAATCGACGCTGCCAAATTGAGATGGTTAGGCACTTGGAGAGAATGGAGGAGGGGAGAACTGCGAGGAGGTGCTGGGAGTCGAGACCAGAGAATGACAGAAGACCGCGGGGTAGACCGAGAAGGAGATGGAGGGACGAAGTGGAGGAGAGCTTGCGAAGATACGACTTGCCCAGCATGCAAGATCTCTGGAAAACAGGAGTGCTGCTAGACAGGGCGTAGTGGCGGAGGAGGCTGGCTCCACTGACAGGCTAACTAGCCTATCTGGGAGCTGAAGTATGAAGTATACGTATCTACAGATCTACAGAAGCTAAGGCTAACAAAGACCCTAAGATCCACTCTAAGGTTAGCCCGAGAGAAAGGAAAGAGTAGGGGGTTAAGAGAAAAGAATAAGGGGTTAAGTAAGTAGCAACACCTATCACTCGTGGGTTAACATTCATTCAGAAAAAGATAAAAAAGACCCATCATCATCATCCGCCGGCCACTGCCGACAAGTCGGAAAAAATAGTTGACGAGAATAGGAAAAGGGTGAAAGATGAAAAGAAGTAAAATAAGAACGCTTACAAACCATGCAAACACAGTCGTAACTCCCTGTCATACCATGCAAACTACAGACATGCAAGTAAAGAGAGTTACAGACATGCAAGTAAGGAGAGGATAAGAAAAAAAAGTAGGTAAAGTTAAACAAAAATGGGTTAGTTTACGCTACGAGTTACATCTACGTTCGTGCTAGTCTAATTTTTTTTTCTTTAATAATTTCATTGCTGGCATCACACGCTGGCATGTCACAAGCTGGCATTATCGTCAACAGACTCACCCTCAACCACCACCCCCAGAGCTCCTGTTGCTAATTGTATTTTTTTATTTTAAACAACGTTAATATTTTTAAAATGCCTATCTAGACGGTTCTTAAACATATTAACGCTGGTAGAGTTCACGACGGGCGCGGGAAGATTATTCCATTTACCAATTACTTTAAACGTAAAGAAGTTTTAGCGATATTACTAATGAAACGTCTGCCACGCAACTTAAATCCGTTATTACGAGTATTGCTATTATCGAAAGTAAACAGTTTGTAAAAATTTACGTTATCGATTTTATTAACGATTTTGAAAACTTCAGTAAGCTCTCCCCTTAATCTCCTAGTTTCGAGTGAATGCAAGTCTATCTCTTTAATCCTATCTTCATAAGGCTTGTTGCGCAATGACGGAATTAGTTTCGTGGCACGACGCTGAACCCTTTCTAACTTAACAATATCCTAACGCAAATACAGGCACCAAAACTGAACGGCATATTCTAAATGAGGCCTGACTAGGGACTTGTAAAGGGGCAATATAATATCCTTCGATTTAAATTCGAAATTACGCGCTATGAAGCTTAACATCCTATTAGCTTTTGCGCAAGACTCCAGGCACTGGTTCCTAACCTTTAAATCCTTAGATACGCGTAAGCCTAAATCTAATTCCTCGTCAATGCTCGCTAACCATCTATTGTCCATCGTGTACGTGTAATTATTGTTACGAGAACCTATATGCAAAACTTTACATTTGTCTACATTAAATTGCATCTGCCACTTATCCGTCCACTCCATAATCCTATTTACATCGTCTTGGAGCCTATTTCTATTGCCCTCGTTAACAACTTTACCGCCTATTTTAGTATCGTCCGCGAATTTTGACAGGTTACTAGTCAATCCTACATCTATGTCGTTAATGTAAATTACGAATAGCAATGGGCCTAACACTGAACCCTGTGGGACACCGCTACCTACATCCAACCACCCCGATTCACTACCATTAACAACGACCCTCTGTTTCCTGGCACGAAGCCATTCCTCTAATCAGTTAACTACCTGACCCCGTATACCGTGCGCTTGAACCTTCGCAATTAATCTTCTATGCGGAACTGTATCGAACGCCTTTTTAAAATCTAAATAAATAACGTCAGCCGCTCTCCGCCTATAGTATTCGCGCACTCTTTCGTTATAAAATTCTAACAAATTAGTTGAACAAGATCTATAGTGTCGAAACCCATGCTGACTACTATTAATCAAATCTCGACTTTCTAAGTGATCGAGGATACGATCCCTAACTATGGATTCCAAAAGTTTACTGACAATTGACGTTAAGCTAATGGGCCTATAATTGCTAGCTAGTGTGCGGTCGCCTTTTTTAAAAATGGGCGTGACGTTAGCTGATTTGAAGTCTTCAGGAATAATCCCCGTTTCGAGTGACTGATTAAAAATCTTCGGTAAGAGGCCTACAATAACGTCTTTCAAATATTTCAAATGTCTGGGATAAAAAGCGTCTGGGCCTGGAGCCTTGCTAACTTTTAGCCTATCGATATAATGCGCAATCTCACCCTCGTAAACAGTTATTTCATCCAAAATAGTCTCACTACTAAATGGAACGATATCGTCCACGTCGGGAACATTATTTACGTCTTCTACGGTAAAAACTGTCGCAAAAAAGTTATTGAAAATACCCGCCATCGCCTGAGCGTCAGAAGCCAAAGCGCCATTAACATCCACTAGAGGGCCTATGTTATCTTTTATCGCCTTACGATTATTGACGTATTCAAAAAAATTTTTTGGATTATGTTTACTATCCGCAGCTATAAGTATCTCTAAATTACGCTTAGCATTCCGAAATGATCTTTTAACCTGACGTCTAAGCTCGATATATCTATTAAAGTTAGTTGCCGTGCCATTGCGCTTATTAAGTTTATGCGCTCTGTTACGCTCGTTTATGAACTCGCCTATTTCCCTAGTCCACCACTTGGGCCTACCATGATTTCTAGCGCGCTTGGGCCTAGGAGGAATAAACTGCCTTTCATTATTCATAAAACTTTCTTTAAACGCCTTCCAATGCAAATTTGTGTAATTACCCATAAATAAGTTCTCAGTCCACTACTCTCATCCTATCCGCAAAACTATCAAAATTAGCCCTACGAAACTCAGGCACATCTATTACGTTACTATCCTTGGTGTTTTCTATCAATAACTTAAACCTAAGATTTGATGATCACTACATCCTAAACTCTCGCCTACTTCTAAACCTTCGACTATATTTTCGCCGTTCGTCATCACCAAATCTAAAATATTGTCACCGCGCGTTGGTTCGGTAACCATCTGTCGTAAAAAATTATCTTCCATGAACTCAATCAATCTCAAACCTTCCTCATTACGAGTAAAAGTCTCGTAATTAACATTAAAGGCAGTTAAAGTCTCCGACAATTATACTATTCCGATTGTCAATAAAGTTATCAAGAAGTGAGTAAAATCTAGTATCGGTATCGAGGGGTTGAACGGGAGGTCTATAAACAACAACAAAATTAAAACTGATACTACGCGCCCTAACTTCAACGCATATCGCATTAATTGCTGCCGTAAAATCTATCTTAACCTCGATAGCCCTAAGGGAATTACGAATGTATAGCAAAACGCCACCACCAAACCTATGTAACCTATCATTAGTAAAGAGTTTAAAACCCGGTACATCAAGTTCCCCCAACAAGTCCCGAGTCACGGTATTTAACCACGTTTCAGTGATAGCAACTATATCGTAGTTGCCCGAATAAATTATCGCCTTAAATTCGTTTAATTTATTTCTAATACTACGCGCGTTACAATAAAAGACGTTTAAGTTATTTTTTACCACGGGCCGGCATTTTAAACTATTTTTCACGTCGGGCCCGCGTTGCCGGGACCCACAACGTTTAAAGAAGGCTTCGACCTATACAGCTTTCGTACGTTTTCGTCAATTAACTTACCTAGCCTAGCATTACCTATTTCATTAAAATGCACCCCCATCTTTTATAAAAAGGCTAGGATCACTGAATTCGCACCACAGCTTTACGAAGGGTACATTCTCTTCAGCACAAATCTCTTCTAATTTATTACTCAAAAATATTGTTTTTGACGTAATCCTAAGACTATTTTTCACGTCGCGCCCGCGTTGCCAGGACCCACAACGTTTAAAGAAGGCTTCGACCTATACAGCTTTCGTACGTTTTCTTCAATTAACTTACCTAGCCTAGCATTACGTATTTCATTAAAATGCACCCCCATCTTTTATAAAAAGGCTAGGATCACTGAATTCGGACCACAGCTTTACGAAGGGTACATTTTCCTCAGTACAAATCTCTTCTAATTTATTATACTAAAATATTGTTTTTGACGTAATCCTAAGACCCAAACCATGCCTAGGGGTAATACCTAGAACTAAAGACCTATCTGACCTCTCCTTCAGGGACCTAATTAACCCCCTATATCTCTCCAAAAGGTCAGGCACTCTCGTATCGGGCCTATACGAGTCGTTGCCTACTACCATCGTCACCAACATCGAGTGACGGGAGGCAACCTCAATCCTATCCACTTCGTCTCTAACTATCAACCCTGGCCCCTGGGAGACAGACCCTCCTCCTCTTGGTTGGATGCCGTTGAACGAACTCTTTGTCCATATGGCGCACTAAAGAGTCCCCAATTAAAATAGTTTCCCCCTCATTCACTTCCCTTTCCAAATGGGCGAAAGGGTTCGAAACCTCGATAGGAGGGGGGATTCCTATCACCTAACGTACGCGGCCTAGCTCCACCCTTAACTCCTCTAAATCCCTTCCCATCTACTAATCTCGAACCAACCTTAACCCCTTCCTCAACTCTATCCAACCTTCCCGATAAGCTACCTAAACTAGAAACTAGGTTACGCACCTCTCCCTTCAAATTACTAACGTCTTCAACGTTAGTATTGGTTCGGCTTTCGTCAACCGTAGCCCTATCCCTGCTCTTATCAAACGTTGCAAGTCTTTCCGTTACCTCACGTACACTGCGTTTTATGTCAACTATTTCCTCCCTTAAAAGGGAGGAAATAGTTGACGCTACATCCTAAAACTTCTAAATCGCTAAAAACCACTAATATTCAATTACTTAACTACAACAATGTGAATATAAACGCAAGTATATAAAATTAAAAACTTTCCAAAAGTAAAATTATTAGCAATATGCAAAAGTAAAAACAATATCAGAGAGCTCAGGAAATGCGTCCGTTCAGTAAAGAGTCTGGCTGACGTATGTCACATACAAGTATGTACGTGACATGAACCACGAAGCCAGAACAACAGGTTTAGTTTTGTTTATACTCGTATTCACGTTTAGTCAATCAGGCATGGGTTTGTTGTCACGTGATATCTACCCCTTGTCTTGACCACTCATGTTTTTAAAGACAAATTAGTTTTCAAATGATTACCCTGATTAAAGCATGCTATAACTTTTAAATAAACACTCGTATTCAAACACAGTTTTAATCATAAGTAGATAAACATACAAAGTTTTGATACATAGTTAATGAACTTAATAAGCTTCCACATGTGCACCCCTAGTGGCACGTAAAATGTCTAAACGGTATTCACACTCACGCCACACATTTTCCAACATTTGTGGGCTAACTGTTGCAATTGCATCCGTAATGCGTTCTCGCAATGTCTTGATATCTGGAACAACTGTTGCATAAACCAAATCTTTAACATGACCCCCAGAGAAAGAAATCCAGCGGGGTAATGTCTGGTGATCTTGGGGGCCATGGGATTGGCCCGTCCCTGCCAATCCATCGATTTGGAAATGTTGCGTCGAGAGTTTCACGAACAACATGCGCCCAATGAGGGGGTGCCCCATCTTGTTGGAAGATGACAGTTGGCTGCCTGTCCTGCAGCTGGGGGATGGCGTATTTGGTGAGCATATCCAGGTACACAGTTGCAGAAACAGTGTTCTCAGCGAAGAAGAAAGGACCAATTATCTGGTCATGCATTAGTCCACACCAGACATTGATCTTCGGACTGCTCCGAATATGTTCCCTTACGGCACGTGGGTTTTTCGATCTCCAAATACGCACATTGTGTCTGTTGACTCTACCACTAAGATGAAACGTAGCCTCGTCTGAAAAGCAGACACGTAACAAGAAGTCATTATCCTCGCCAATGCTGTTCAAAATGTCAATAGCGAATTGTTCACGTTTTGGACGGTTATCAGGCTTCAGTTCTTGAACAATTTGTACCTTGTAGGAGTGTAACTTCAAACGTTTGTGTAACACCTTTTGCACAGTAGACTTTGGTACCTTTAGTTGGCATGAAGCTTGTCTCACCGATTTCCTTGGTGACCGTGTGAAAGCAGTTTGAATGTTTTCCACCGTCCCATCGGAAACTGATGGTCTACCACTGCTCTTTCCCTTTCCCACGTTTCCAGTTTCCAAGAATTTTTTCATCCACGACTTAATTAACTTCACATCAGATGGATTCTTTCCATACTTTGTTCTGAACCTTCGCTGAACACTGACAGGAGATTTTGTTTCTGCAAGCCACACAACACATTGTGCCTTCTCTGTCACAGACGCCATCTTAACTGAACAGCTACTACAGCGCTCCTAGCGGCGAATGCGGTAGACGAAACACACCAGCACAGAAACTCTATGCGTGTACGAGATCACCTGTAAGAAGAAAACGGATGTAAGATTCGTCATTAAAACATGAGAGCATACTGTTTTCAGGGTAAACATTTATGGACACCCTTTATATAAGTAAGAAATTTAATATAAGAAAATAGGCCAACAAAGTTAGTTGAATACTGTAGAATAGGTATGAGTTTGTAAAAGCTAGTAAAACTCATGTATTAATTACTGTTTTTAAGTTTTAGGTTCGTAGATTATTAAAAGACAAATAACATGCCAGGCGAGACTGAAACAGCAAAATTTGCTCGATGAAAAAGGCAACGCATCACCAGAGAGAGAGAGAGAGAGTCGTCAGAATCAGTTTGTCCCTCTTAAAATCGTTTTGCTCTCCCTTGTTAATGTTTTTCAATTTCTCCATTCAAGCCCATGGGAAGTAGGGCCTCTATTTAAGATGAAATAAAAACAGTAAATTCAATGCATTACCCCCTAGGGCCAACGACATTGAATCCTCTATCCGCGGCCCTAGGCTTTTTATTCATATCACGCGCGAAGCTATATCGTTTTTGAAGACTAGTTGATTTTCGGTCAAGGCTTAACCTTGTCTCTTGAATTATATAACGTAAGTGTAAAGTTAAATTAATTTGTGAACATAAGATTAAAAGTATAAAAATATTGGTGTTTCTTCATATCATAATTTATATTACTGATCAAAATTAAATTCATGAGTTTAATAATATGTTTCGATAAACAATCTTAATTTTCTTAATTGTGGTTGAGTGAACAAATAGTTAAAGTATCATTGGTCACATTACCATCCTTAGTGGTGTTGTCAATACACACCAACCCACTGACTAGTCAGTGAATGGTTTATCGAAACACCCGGGAAACCCAGAACACTTTATATGGCCCTGGATATTTGCAGGAAAAATCACGCAAGTAGCAAGTATCTCAGTGCTTGGTTAATTCATAATTTCATTCAGTTTGGGTTAAACATGTGGTCCTCTTGGCAATTCTAAGCTCTATATCGCTGAAGTGAATGTATAATAATAATAATAATAGAAGAAGTAGTAGTAGTAGTAGTAGTAGTAGTACATACATACATGCCCGTACTTATAGCATTTGAAAACTCGCTTCTCATTCTTCTTTGAAAGGATGTCTAAACTTGGAACCAGAGACACTCAACCCATCTACAGACATACAAGCTTTTTGTTAATTATACTTTAATTATTATACTTAATTTAAAAATAATAATTACTTATCGATCGATCGCTACTTGGATAACGACTCAAAATTACTTGAGAAGATACTATAGATTTACGCCATGATCGTCTGACAACGAATGTTGCGTCTCTGTGAACTTACAATATACACCAGGGATTTCAAGTAGACCACGGAAATATTTAAAACTTACCATACGGTTAACCTAAGGTTGACACCTTTTAGAGAGCGACAGAGAGAAAGATCACATTGCTTGCACTTGTAACCAGTTTCTATTCCTATTCCTGAAGCCGTCCTTTTTTTATTGCCCATGCACTCTACACGTTTTTATCGTCCATTAATTTTTTTAGTTAGGCATTGAATTTTTTGGAGACTATACCAGTTGGCAATGCTCAATGAGTTACGTCACAAATTCTTACGGTACACAAATTGTCGGTTTTACTCGCTGTGAGTGACGGACAAGTCAAAGTTGGCAACACCTCAGTCATTCCGCGAACTGACAGCCGTTAATGTATAGTAGTTAGTAGCCTGAAGGTTGTTGCAAAGAAAACAAGCACATGTGAGTGAACTAAATTTCTAAAATTCTAAACTTTTATAGAAAAATTCCTCCAAACGTAGGTTTCCAGTGAATTTTTCAATTAAAATTTTAGTGGAGGGCTAATCATGAATGCCGAACCAAGCAACAAAATCTTATCACTTTCAAAATGAGCAGGAGGAAGATTATTTTTTCACAATGGTGAATTCAAAGTGCGTATGTTTGATCTGCCATTCGACTAGAGCTCTTCCTAAGAAGGGAAATGTTGAAAAGCATTTCAAAATTGTTGACAAGAAATATAAGAGTGACTTTCAAGCCAAAAGTGAACTGCGCAAAACGAAAATGAAGGAATTGAAGTCTCAGCTTGCTGTTCAACAATCCATATTTACTCGGCCCATCGAGAAATCGAAAGCAACCATGATTGCATCCTTCCTGGTGAGTCACTGGTTAGCTAAACGCAAGAAACCGTTCGAGGATGGAGACATGGTAAAAGATGTATTTTTGGAGGCAGCAAACTTATTGATCATTTCGAAAATAAATTGGAAATAATTTCAGCTATTAAGGAAATTCAGCTATCCAGACACACCGTTATGCGACGTTCAGAAGTGATGGGTGAGGATCTGAGAGTGCAACTAAACGAAAATATAAATGAGTGCGTTTTCATTTCACTTCAGTTTGATGAATCGACAGATGCTATTGACACATCCCAGCTGTGCATTTTCATAAGAATGGTATTTAAAAATGTGACGGCTAAGGAGGAATTGCTCAAGATCATACTGTTGAAGGGAAAAACTCGAGGAGAGGACATTTTCCAGACAATCAAAGACTTTGTTAATAACACTCGGTTACCCATTAATAGGGCCGCCGAGAGCTGCCACAGGCCCCGGGCCCCGGGGAACGATTGGTATATGGGCCCTCCTGTTTACTCAGTATTTTATTATGAATATTTTTTGTGTACGTAACAAACAAACTGATTATATGTCCAAGTCACTATTCAAAACATACAGTATGAATAAACAACCCAGAAGAAAATGACCATTTTATTTTTCGAATCAATTATATTAATTTTATCACCATACAATTTACAAATGCAGTACCAGTCCATGCAGGCAAGACAGTTGTTTACTGGAACATTTTCATAATTAGAAGTGTACATGCAGGCAAGACAGTTGTTTACTGGAAGATTTTCATAATTAGAAGTGTACTTTCTTTGCCTTCTCTCTAGCAAAGTGATAAATGATTCTGATGAAATTTAAAGTACGGGCTAACTGGCTTTCAGTTACATTGGTTCCCAAATTTGTCAGTCGGTCTTGGGCATTGGTGGACCGCTGATAATATTTTCTGTTTTAGTTTGACTATGATAATCTCTATAAAATGTTTGTTCATTAATTATATTTCCTCGCTGTTATTTAATCAATTGCTTTATTAATATTTTTAGATTTTATCCCCCCTCTTTCCGGGCTTCCTAGAGGTCTGGGCCCCGGGGATTTATCCCGGCTTCCCCACCCTCTCGGTGGCCCTGTCCATCAACAAACTTGTGTCCATTACCACTGATTGATCTCCAGCTATGACCGGCCATACTTGTGATTTCGTTGCTCTCTGCAAAAATAATAGTTACTTTCCTAACTTCCATAGTTATTGTATAATTCATCAACAGATTCTGTCCAGTAAAATGCTCAATATAGAAGGAGTCATGGATATTGGGCTCGTATGTTCTATTTCGGCAAGAAAACTGCAAGGCGCCTCTTTAAGTCTTAACTGGAAGAAAGTGAAGCCGAACATACTAACCATTTGCTACATACTGACATAAGATGGTTCAGTAGGGGAAAATTTCTTCAGAGTTAGAGATTTGTTGACCGAAATCAAGGCGTTTCTGGCTCAGGAGGTGATGAATATAAGCAGTTGGAAGATAAAGTGTGATTATTAGATTTAGCTTTTTTGACTGATGTCAATGCTAAGCTGAACGAACTCAATTTAGAGCTTCAAGGAAAAGATTAAAATATTGTCTGAATGATTATTTCTCTAAATGTGTTTAAACGAAAATTAAAATTGTTCTTCTCACCAAGTGCAGCAACACAAACTAAGGCATTAACGAAATATGATGTCAGAGCTAGAAAGCCAGGAAAAAGAACCTACAAATTTTGACAGTGGTCAATATGTGGAACAGGTGAACAGGCTCCTCACAGAGTTTGAGAGGCGCTTCCAAGACTTCGCAATGCTAGAACCTGTAGCAAAATTTATGTTCTTTCTATTTTATGCAGACTTAGATGTTGAAGAAATCGCATTAAAAATGGCAATATTGTTTCACATGGGCACAGCTTACATCGAAAGTGAAATTTTAACACTCCAAAGCGACCTTCAAATCAAATCGAAGTATGAAAAAACTATATAGGGTTATGGGTTGATTGCTATCAACCTGGCGATCCCGTGAAAATTTTTGCCAGATTTAATGACCGGAGTGGACAGCAAAAACCCTATACTTTTTCGTTAAAAAGTTGTGTGTTTGTGGAGGTCTTCAAAGGACCTTGTTAAGTAGTTTTTTGGGGTTAAATTATTAAATTGATTTGCCTTCGGTATTTAGCGCTGCCTAATGGTAAAAAAAGGAAACTACTATACCTTCTTATTTGGATCTCACTTCTGGTTGTAGGGCGCGCGGTTGCCTATTGCAACTCTCTTTCGATGTAGGCGATAGAGTTACACAACGAGTTTATTCAGTCCAATTAATACAAGCAATTCATTATGGCTAAATACCTGAAGGAATAGGCCTATCCTTTGATTTTATTAGTTTTATTTTATTAGTGTTTCACTCAGAACTTCTAGGAAGATTAAACACATCTTCCTTGCCTGGAGCAATGCTCGTAATTAGACAGCTCTGAGATGAGATAAATCTTTTTTCTTAAATTCGCTTACTTTGCAAACGGAAAGTCCCCAGACGTCTAATTTTTGCATTTTCATTATTTCTCCTATCAAAATAATTTGTATGAGTCAGTGATGGAAAATTTTGATACACAAAAAATACGTTTTGTTGATTGTTATGTAGGTCCAATGCCTACATATTTGCTTCTACGTATGGCAATTTTTCTCATTTCCAATAGGCTTTGTCGCCAAGCCCGAGGCAATTTTGTAGTTATTTAATACAATTAATTAATAATATGTATTTAATTAAGAAATAAAGGTACCATGTACGATACCATATTGTAGACGTGTATAAGGCTGGGTTTGAATTAGGCTTTGTTGTGAAGTGTAATGTAAAGTGTATGACAGGCATATATAGTTTTTCCATACGAGGTCATCCGATAAATATTTTTGGAATCTTCTTGTGGAGGAAAAATATTCAAATCTGAAAAAAAAGTGCCATGTATTCGACAACAGTTTTTGTTCCACATATCTCTTTGAATGAGCGTTCTCAACCATGAAGATCATTAAGGCCAAGTACCAGTCCACTCTAACGGATAAATATCTGGACACCTGCTTGAGGCTAGCAGTCAGCAACTCTAATCCAAACTTTGCGCAACTTGCTGACGTCATGCAGTGCAACCCATCTACAGTACGTCTATTTGATAATGTAAGAACCAAAGAATATCTTATTATTTCATAATTATTTAAAAAAATGTATTTTGCATGAATAAAAAATATATTGGTGTGCAAAAATTGTTAATTAACTGAAGTAATTTGTTAATTACATTAATACGTTTCGAAATGACGGAAACATTTTGAATACTTATGATATGGTCCCATAAATAAATATATTTCCCATTTGCCATTTTGCAGTGTGGCTGGAAGTTCGACTCGTTGCAGGTTACAAAAAAAACATTCCTGCAGGTTTCATAATACATTTTGTTAGTGATATTTCTTAAAGGAAAGTATGTTTACCCGATATTGATTTCCCCAATACGAATTGAAGCTTCATTACTATTTTATTGCTCTCTTTCTTCTGTAAGTTACGCTATATTTATAATGTAAGCATACACATTTTCATTTTCTTTTCTTTCAATGTGCACATTGTATGGTTACAATGAAGCTATATTTTTTCTTAACTATAAAATTAAACACTATATGCAATACATTTAGGAGCGTAAATGAATTAAATACGAAACCAGTGAAATACAGTGAAAAAAGGTAATACTGATAAGCAACAATGAAACTCGAAAAAGTAAAAAGGCAACTCATTCTAAGAGATTAGCTATCTGAAACTTCAGCCCAATTCGGTGGAACTCCACCCAAATTCCAGACACGCCTGATTATTACTTTAACAGAACCTAATTTCACTTTACTTCCAGTATAATCTAATTTAACACAATAGGGATTGATAAAAGGAAGAACAATCGGAATTTTTTTCTAAAAAATAATGTATTTACTGCAAAGTAATACAGACAAAGAATACACTAAAGTAATTTATTATTTTCTTGGTTTGCCTCACACAGTCGATGTAACATGTTACGGTCACTATTTTTCCATTAAAAACGTTAAATTATATGTTTCATTCAATGAGAAGAGGCATTCAACATTTGCAGGTTGGATAAATCAACGTCGAATATTAAAAAGCTATTTCGAATTTTCACATTTCTAAAACGTTTTTAACATTTCATCCAGCTCTCTCTCTCTCTCTCTCTCTCTCTATCTCACATATATATATATATATATATATATATATATATATATATATATATATATATACGCCTCGGTGGTGGTATGGTCAGCATCGGTGACTACGAATCCATCGGCTCCGGGAGCGGGACCCGGTGCCGGAAGGCGGCGCACAGCAAAAACCCAGCTGTTCATTCTTCTACACAATAAAAAAAAATTGGTTGGTAGCTAAATGGGTACCATGGGTAGCCTAGTGGTTAAGACGCTGGGCTGCTGATCGGGAGGTCGTGAGATTGAGTTGGGGCGAGGACTTTAAGATTTCTGACGGCCCGTAGTGGGGCGTGGTTCGGATTCCAAGTTAAACTGTAGGTCTAAGGTGGAGTGATAAGCCTGACCTTCGTCATAATAAACAATTCGGCGGAAGCATAAACCAAGGTTATATACTGTATATTGTATATAATATAGGAACGGGGGGGGGCAAGGGCGAATGCCCTCAAAAACGCTACCCCCCTCCCCTACTATAGAAGAAGAAAACCGAAATGAAGGTCCAAAGTTTCCGAGTTATCTGGACACTACGTTTGAAAGATTGGAGAGCATGGCAGGGGAAAAGATGGTTGAGTAGATGATTGAAAATACTGATTAATCTTTGCATTAAAGAGTTGGACAGAAAAGGAATAAAAATGTAGAAAGTCCGGTACTGCGTGCTCTCCTTAAAGGAGGAGATATGCAGTTAGAAAGTTCAGAAGAGCAATATCCGTTATAATAGCGATAGTAAAGAGAGAGTGTGAGGCAACATTGCGGCGAAAAGAGAGGGATTGAAGACAGTCAGTAAGAGACGGGGAATTGATGAGACGAAAAGCCTTTGACTCCACCCGGTCAAGAAGAGCTGTGTGGGTTGAGCCACCCCACACATATGAAGCGTACTCAATACAGGTGCGGACAAGACCCCTGTACAGAGAAAGCAACTGAGTTTGGGGAAAGAAACTGCGAAACCGGTACAGCAAAACACAACTTCTTAGAAGTTTATCAGAAAGAGAGTATATGTGATCTTTCCAGAAAAGATCACGAGAAAAGGAAACGCCAAGAATGTTAAGAGAAGAGAAAGGATTGAGTTGCGTATTGTATCGTCGCATACGTCCTTCAACATAATGACTATTTCGACTTTTGTTCTTTATACCCCTACGTAATGAAGAACAACTCTTACTCCGTAGGAGCCTCTGAAAAGCTCGTCAAACCCGCCCTATTACCACTCAAGAGTTCTCATCCAAATTAAGCGATAACTATTTCGGTCTATTCTTCGTTGACGTACTTCCACCGCCTCGTGATTTATGGATGCCTATCTTGCCCGTTGTTATAGGTCATAAGCTCATGATTCCCCTGTGCGTGAAGTGTGCAGGGAAGGACAATGGGACGTGTAATTACACAAAAATCAGAGGCGTTTTTACAAGTCCTGAGCTGGATCTAACCATTCGTCACGGATACAGAATATTAAAGATTTATGAGGTGTAGAGTTTTCAGAAACTCGACAATCTCTTCACGTCATATATCAACGCCTTCTTGAAAGATAAAGTTGAGCCATCATGGTATCCACGGGGTGCTGAGACGGATGAGAAAACAACATATATTGAACGTTACCTCGACCGTGAGGGGATATAACTTGAGAGGAAACACATTGCATGAAATCCTGGCAAGCGCTTTAGTGCAAAGCCTTTTTTGAACAGTCTTTGGGAAAAGTTTGCGCAGAACACCGACAAGGGAAACGTACATCTAGCTTGTAGTTTTGGCGAGGTATGGAACTATGTCAATACTGAACAGAGAGGTTCTTTAAGTTGTACATGTACGTAATACTTATATAATACGATACAATAGAACCGAAACGGCCAGATATACATCACGTATTACAGACATACCTGTGGCAAGTTTTACATCTTACTGCCGCATCAAGCTTTTAGGGTTGATGCATTCTCTGGGCCGCCCGGTCCTGTACGCGGATACCGATAGTGTGACGTTTCCGGCGAAGCTGGGGGATATATACCACTTATAGTTGAGTTCTTCGGCGAGCTGACTAATGAGATTAAGGGTGAGTATGGCGATAATGCATACGCGTACTCATTTGGTTTCAACAGGTCCGAAAACTTATGGCGTACGAGCAGTGATGGGCAGTATCTAGATACATGTATCGCCGATACGTATCGATCGATACTTTTGTATCGGTATCGGTATCGCTTTAGCTACTTGACAAATGTATCGATTTATCGGTATCGCTAAGGTCAATTTTCTTAAATGTATCGAAAAAAATCGATACTTCGATACATCGATACATTAATAAGAATTTTTAAATATTTAGCCAGCTGGTATTTTTGAAGGGTAATAGTAATTACTTTTAATTGTTAGTGTAATATTTTCAGTCATTCATGTATCCTACAAAATTAAAACATACTTTCATTAAATAAAGCAAATGTTTTTATTTACATCTATAAAACCCATTAAAATGTCGTTGATTTTACTTACAGTGCATACAAATTACTAGTATAAACAATAATATCTAATACCTAAATATTAAATGAATAATTATAAAAATGTACCGGCGATACATGTATCGGCGATGCATGTATCGGTATCGTTTTAGCGATTTTCATGTATCGATGCCCATCACTGTGTACGAGTCAAGTTCGGAGATGAGTTCAAGTACACTGTGAAAGCGAAGGGTATTACTTTAAACCCTGCAAACCTGGAAATAGTGAATTTTGCATTTCTTAATATATGCCTAGAGGATCCTGAAGAAGATGAAGATAGGGTACCTCCTCATTTGGTATGAGAACGCATAATTTCCGTGCTTAAAAACTTGGAGGCGTGAAAGAACTTAGAGGGACGAAGGTGTGTAGGAACGCCTACAGGAAACGTTTTCAATTGCCTGATACCTCCGACGTTCTGCGTTTTGGTTACCGTGGTTAGTGATTAATTGGAGTACATATTGTGTCCAAATTTGTTGATTCCTTTTTAAAACTATTACTATTTATTTATTTTATAAATTATTATTTCAAAGTTTTAATTCTCATTATTGAGTGTTTATTTACTTGTAAGTATGATATTTATTTAATTTGTGTAATTTAAATAAATTATTTTACGTTTCGAAGCTGTGCGTATCATTTCTTTCTATCCTTTGAATGAAAAGGTGTGTGTGTGTTTGTATGTGAGAGAGAGAGAGAGAGAGAGAGAGAGAGAGAGAGAGAGAGAGAGAGACACACACACACACACACAGACAGTCTCGTCTGAGCATGATGTATAGACTCCGCCCACTGCATAATGCGTGCACGAATAGCACCGCTTGATTTGGTTGTATACGGTGTATATGCTCCGCCCAGAAGCCGATGTCATCATCTTTCGCTGTATTTAATCTTGTTAGTTATTCCCAACCATTGCTGTTGTGGACACTAGGGTGTATCATGCTCATTGAAGCAGGAATTTCAAGATTGGCAGTATGTATTCCTATGTAAAGTTAAATTTTAGGAGTGGTTTGTTTTCTTGAACATTTGCTAAAAATCACGTTTATGTGTTCAAATTTCCACTTTTCGTTTTCTGGTTATGTACAGAACAGCTGTGCAGGACATACACTGTAATACAAATGTAACAGACCGGTTTCTTACCAAACAAAACCATTGTAACAGCTGTTGTAGGCTACTAGAGTTTCACTGTGATAATTTTCTGTTTCAGATACAATGCTTGGTGAAGATTGTGTAGCCACCATGGCTAAGCAAGGACGAAAGACCAGAAAAAGTTCTGGTTCAAAGCTGAGTGATCTGGTGGGTCCAGACAAGCAGTTATTTCCCACAGAAGTTCCAACCTGGAGAGCTGTGTTTCAGAGAGGAATCCTCCTCCAGGAAGAGAAGCGGCTTCTGGATAATATGAAGAGAGCTCAGAACCCTCTGCAAGATTTGGCTAAGGACCTGGCATCACTGGTACTGGCACAGTGGCGCAAAAGCAATGCCAAGTTCATTCCTCCTGTGATCATTAGTAGTATAGCCGCAAAAGGGTAGAGTGCAGGAATGTTGCAATGTTGCAAAGGGGGGTGTTGCAAAAAATTCCCTGCAAAGGGGGGTGGGGGATGCTGCAGGTGCGAAACTTGGAAGCGTTATCCCCCAAGAGAAAGGAGAGAAAGGAGGAGAGGTGTTCACCTGGCAGGAACCAAGTGCACATTAAGACTTCAGCCGAGTAGGCGTTGTCTTATAGGCTCCTAATCAGCCATTTGGCTTAGAAGAAGCCAAGGGGGAGGGTACACCTGAAGGGAGAGAGAGAGAGAGAGAGAGAGAGAGAGAGTATCGGCCTTTGATTGCAAGGGCATGCAACTTGGAGGCGGTGTTCTCCCACAAGCTATTTTCGTTTACCTAACCTAAGAGGCCTCTAAGGGGTTTTCCCAAAGGGCCAGAAAGAGAAAGGACCAGAGGTCCTTGCTCGGCTGAGAGCCGAGCTTGAATGACTCCGTCATCAGCTTCTCACTCTTTTATAGACCTCTCATCCGGCTGCGTTGCCAGATAGCGCCATGTATTCAGGCTGAGTTGCCAGATAGCAATATTTAAAACCATATATTAATCAAAATACCACAATATATTTATATGATGGTAGTTAATCAATACAGAATTTCTTTTAATTGTTGGAATTAAGAAGATTCATCTGTTTATTAAATAAATAATTTAAACACACGCTCTTTACACAATAAATCACTTAATTCCTATTTTATTATAAATATTGAATAACAGTGGGAAAAACGAAAGGAAAAGAAACCTTACGAAGAAAGTTGAAATAAACCAAAACATACGCTCGTCCATTCCCCCAATCTCCTCACCCTATCTGTGTTTGTATATATATATATATGTGTATATATATATATATATATATATATAGAAAGAATCATAATAACCGTGTCTATTTAATTTTGTCATTCCTTATATATATATATATATAAAAAAATATATATATATATATATATATATATATATATATATGAATTTTCACCTTAAAGTGAATTAAAACATTAACTTTATTACTTAATTCCTATTTTTATTATAAATATTGAATAACAGTGGGAAAGAAACCTTGCGAAGATAGATGAAAATTAACCAAAACTCACGGTCGACCATTCCCCCCAATCTCCTCACCCCATCTGTGTTTCTATATATAAACGAATGAACAAATCGTGTGCACACACACACACACACACACACACACACACACACACACGCACACACACACACGCCTCTGCACATATGTGAATGAAAATCAGAAAAAAATGCCAAACGTATATTTTGTCAATCCTTATATATATATATATATATATATTTATATATATTTATATATATATAAATATATATAAATTGAATTTCACCTTAAAGTGAATTAAAACCATTAACTTTATTACTTAATTCCTATTTTTATTATAAATATCGAATAACAGTTGGAAAAACGAAAGGAAAAGAAACCTTGCTAAGATTGATGAAAATAAGCCAAAACACACGGTCGTATTCTCAAATCTATACACACACACACACACACACACGCACACACGCACACGAGGAATCGTTTCTCGGACTCGAATCACACCTGATTGCCCAGAGGCCTTTTTTGACCATAATCTGACCTTTCTTCCAGTCAACTCGAGCAAAACCTCACCTCACTCCGATTCTTAGATATACACACAATTATAATAAATAATAATCAGCGAAAGAAACAAGGTGGGCAAACCTGAAAGTACTAATAATTATATATATATATATATATATTATATATATATATATATAAAAAAGAGGAGTTTTGTTCATTCTTTTAAAATAAATAAAGGAATGGATACATATATATATATAGGGTGGTACAAATTACAGTAATAATAACAACTAGCTCTTCCCCGAATTGTAACAACGGATAAGGTTTTCACTCCGCCTTAGACCCACAGTTTAACGTGGAAACCGACTGCTCTTTTCTGGCAAACCTAAAAGTACTAATAATTATATATATATATATATATATATATATATATATATATATATATATATATAAGAAAGAGAGAGAGAGTTTTGTTCATTCTTTTAAAATAAATAAAGGAATGGAATGGATATATATATATATATATATATATATAGGGTGGTACAAATTACAGTAGTAATAATAATTAACTCTTTCTCGCCGAATTGGAAAAGCTTTTCACTCCGCCTTAGACCCAGCGAGTGCGGAACGCCGATATGCTTGTATCTTTTGCCAGCAAATTCCATTCACGTAACCTGGAGCCCAATAATTCCGCTTTCTTTTTCGGAAGGTCCAAATCTCTCACGAGATCATTCAGCATAACCTGCGTTATCATACGTTGTTTATTTGATTCAGGTTGCTGAAAGTCTGTATCTTTAGTGTCATCAATTTCCATTGGTTCAACTTCAGACTCTTCATCCAGTGTCCATGACTTTGGGGGAGTTGGAATTGGGTTATCATCGTCATGTAGTACTGGTCTCATGGCAGATGCAAGATTTGGGTATTGAATTTTGTTTATTTTTTGCAGAGAATCCTGAAACGTTAGTCATACAAAAATAGCAATCCGTTAGGTGATCCTTGGGCTCTCTCCAAATCATTGGTATGGCAAATGGCATAGATTTGCGGGTACCTTAATCCAACCACTAAGAGTGACGGCACAGGAAATGCATGAGATATGAGGTGCCCAGGATTTGTCTTGGTCGCCTACCTTACATCCTCTGTGCCATTATGGTTAGTTCTCCACATACGTAGCAAAATGTATCTCTGGGATTAATACAGTTTCGATTCATGCTGGCGGAAAATTATTGAAATCACGGAAAACTTTTTGGAATGAAAAACCAATTTTTTCTACTATGAATTATTTTAAAATTTGAGCAAAACTTGAAAAAAAATTTCTTTCTTTTTATTAAAAATCTGTTTGTTTAAATAGGTATATTTTTTTAATGCAAAAAATACTATTAAATATAGTTAACCTGGAAAAAAGAAAGTAAAATTAAATTAGTACACTTAATTTTAACTAATATTTTGGGAAAACTCTGAGTAAATGGAAATATTATTTTCTCGAAAACTATGGGTGATAGAAAAATTCTGAAACCATATTTGGAATCAGCATCAAAAGTTCTATAAGAAACATCAAATAGTTTTCAAGAAACAAAAAATGTTGTTCCCTAGTGTAATTAACTCTTTCTCGCCGAATTGGAAAGCTTTTCACCGACCTTAGACCTACAGTTTATCTCGTCAGGGAATGATTGCTCACTATTACATCGAGATAATTAAAGCTCATATACAGGACCTGCATTGTCTATAAGATCTGTGGCGCGTGGAGCCTTCAGAAGAGGTGCCAGATACCATTGTATACATTATTATGGAGAGTTGCCAGATACCATTGCTCAGGTACACAGTTGCCAGATTGTACCATTTATTTTCTTAAAAGTTGGTTTAGAATTACGCTAGTAGGTTTAGAACGCGTAACATGATATAATTAACCAAAAGAATTAAGTAAAACAACATTGCATCATTCTGTTTATTATAAATATATAGAAAATAAATATACATTTTAATAATAATAGAAATGAGGAATATGCATATAATCCGTCAATATAACAGTACAGGAGAAATATATACACACACACACACACACAATTATGGAGATATATAGACATAAATATACATTTGAATGATCAATAATATTAGAAATGAGGAATATGCATATAATCCTTCAATATAACAGTACAGGAGAAATATCACACAAATATGTTAAATATATAAATACATTTAACTTTTTTTTCAAAATACTCAAGTCGCACTTAATCGACTCTACAATTACATCATTATTGCTCTGCATTACGCAGTATATGCGGTTTAATAATATTTCACCGCTTTAAGTATATTGAAACCTGTACTCGATATGAAGGGCTTTCATATCGTTCAGTACTATTTTTGTTCCCACTTTACAACCGGTTGGTAAGTCATCTTTAAATACGTCTAGAATACAATCAAAAGCACGCACAAAGAGTTCGTCGTTAACTACATTATTAAACACAAGTTTATAAACACGCTTTTCCAATCGAGGGTTTATTTCTACCAACCCGAGCTTTTCAATCGTGAACTCGTCTTCACTCAACATAGCGGCAATTGAAATAATCTTCTAAATCGTTACGACAACTGCGCGTTATATAAAGAAATAGTTCTTCAGGGTGAACGGTGTAGACGCGTGTGTTACGGATATGCTTTATTTTGATACAGTACTTGAATACGCATACACCGCTCTGCTCGATGGGTTTACCGAGTGTAGGGCTGAACAAGGTGAGAATGGTCTAGAGCTGGACGTTTATTTAAAAAGTTTAGACTCTTTGAAATACCATGAACTTTGGTACAAAGCAATTGATCGGTACAAGGCTGAGCTCACCTACACCGTTCACCCTGAAGAACTATTTCTTTATATAACGAGCAGTTGTCGTAACGATTTAGAAGATTATTTCAATTGCCGCTATGTTGAGTGAAGACGAGTTCACGATTGAAAAGCTCGGGTCGTTAGAAATAAACCCTCGATTGGAAAAGCGTGTTTATAAACTTGTGTTTAATAATGTAGCTAACAATGAACTCTTTGTGCGTGCTTTTGATTGTATTCTAGACGTATTTAAAGATGACTTACCAACCGGTTGTAAAGTGGGAACAAAAATAGTACTGAACGATATGAAAGCCCTTCATATCGAGTACAGGTTTCCCTATACTTTAAGCGGTGAAATATTATTAAACCGCATATACTGCGTAATGCAGAGCAATAATGATGTAATTGTAGAGTCGATTAAGTGCGAGTTGAGTAATTTGAAAAAAAAAGTGAAATGTATTTATATATTTAACATATTTGTGTGATATTTCTCCTGTACTGTTATATTGAAGGATTATATGCATATTCCTCATTTCTAATATTATTGATCATTCAAATGTACAGGGTGTCCTAGAATTATCTGTAAAATTTTTGGCTGTTATTAAAAGTCAACCATGAAGTGTAGAAATTCAAGTGTTGTCCCATTTTACAGAGAATCTCATTAAGTTTTTTTCTGATACCAAGTTTTGACAAGCTTTTTAGAAATTCCAGTGTGTCCGAACATTATCTGTACAATTTCATCTTTTAATAAAATTCTTGATAACACGTAAAATTCTTAAACAAGATTATTTAGAATCTGTATTTTCAAAAGTTTCTTTTATTAAAGTAACGTTGTTACAAACATTCGATATGTGCACCATTAGTGATTCGCAAAACATCCAATCGATACTCCAAATGTTGCCATGTACGCTGCAGCATATCCACATCAATTCGCTCAATAGCAGCTGTGATTCTTGCTTTTAAATCATCAATGTCTGTCACCCGCGTACATTTCTAAAAAACTTGTCAAAACGTGGTATCAGAAAAAACTTAATGAGATTCTCTGTAAAAGGGGACAACACTGGAATTTCTACACTTCATGGTTGACTTTTAATAACAGCCAAAAATTGTACAGATAAATCTCGGACACCCTGTATATTTATTTCTATATATCTCCATAATTGTGTGTGTGTGTGTGTATATTTCTCCTGTACTGTTATATTGACGGATTATATGCATATTCCTCATTTCTATTATTATTGAAATGTATATATATTTTCTATATATTTATAATAAACAGAATGATGCAATGTTGTTTTACTTAATTCTTTTGGTTAATTATATCATGTTACGCCTTCTAAACCTACTAGCGGAATTCTAAACCAACTTTTAAGAAAATAAATGGTACAATCTGGCAACTGTGTACCTGAGGAATGGTATCTGGCAACTCTCCATAATAATGTATACAATGGTATCTGGCACCTCTTCTGAAGGCTCCACGCGCCACAGATCTTATAGACAATGCAGGTCCTGTATATGAGCTTTAATTATCTCGATGAAATAGTGAGCAATCATTCCCTGACGAGATGTATTTCTGAATCCACGTTAAACTGTAGGTCTAAGGTCGGTGAAAAGCTTTCCAATTCGGCGAGAAAGAGTTAATTACACTAGGGAACAACATTTTTGTTTCTTGAAAACTATTTGGTGTTTCTTATAGAACTTTTGATGCTGATTCCAAATATGGTTTCAGAAGTTTTCTATCACCCATAGTTTTCGAGAAAATAATATTTCCATTTACTCAGAGTTTTCCCAAAATATTAGTTAAAATTAAGTGTACTAATTCAATTTTACTTTCTTTTTTCCAGGTTAACTATATTTAATATTTTTTGCATTAAAAAAATATAGCTATTTAAACAAACAGATTTTTAATAAAAAAAAGAAATTTTTTTCAAATTTTGCTCAAATTTTAAAATTTTTCATAGTAGAAAAAATTGGTTTTTCATTCCAAAAAGTTTTCCGTGATTTCAATAATTTTCCGCCAGCATGAATCGAAACTGTATTAATCTCAGAGATACATTTTGCTACGTATGTGGAGAACTGACCATAATGGCACAGAGGAAGACGATGGCCCCACTCGTGGAGAAGGCTTACGAACTTTATTTTGGATGTAAGGTAGGCGACCAAGACAAATCCTGGGCACCTCATATCTCATGCATTTCCTGTGCCGTCACTCTTAGGGGTTGGATTAAGGTACCCGCAAAGCTATGCCATTTGCCATACCAATGATTTGGAGAGAGCCCAAGGATCACCTAACGGATTGCTATTTTTGTGTGACTAACGTTTCAGGATTCTCTGCCAAAAATAAACATAAAATTCAATACCCAAATCTTGCATCTGCCATGAGACCAGTACTACATGACGATGATAACCCAATTCCAACTCCCCCAAAGTCATGGACACTGGATGAAGAGTCTGAAGTTGAACCAATGGAAATTGATGACACTAAAGATACAGACTTTCAGCAACCTGAATCAAATAAACAACGTATGATAACGCAGGTTATGCTGAATGATCTCGTGAGAGATTTGGACCTTCCGAAAAAGAAAGCGGAATTATTGGGCTCCAGGTTACGTGAATGGAATTTGCTGGCAAAAGATACAAGCACATCGGCGTTCCGCACTCGCTGGGTCTAAGGCGGAGTGAAAAGCTTTTCCAATTCGGCGAGAAAGAGTTAATTATTATTACTACTGTAATTTGTACCACCCTATATATATATATATATATATATATATATATATATATAATATATATATATATATATATCCATTCCATTCCTTTATTTATTTTAAAAGAATGAACAAAACTCTCTCTCTCTCTCTCTTTATATATATATTATATAATATATTATATATATATATAATTATTAGTACTTTCAGGTTTGCCAGAAAAGAGCAGTCGGTTTCCACGTTAAACTGTGGGTCTAAGGCGGAGTGAAAACCTTATCCGTTGTTACAATTCGGGGAAGAGCTAGTTGTTATTATTACTGTAATTTGTACCACCCTATATATATATATATATTATATATATATATAATATATCCATTCCTTTATTTATTTTAAAAGAATGAACAAAATTCTCTCTCTCTTTCTTTCTATATATTATATATATATATATATATATATATATAAATAATTATTAGTACTTTCAGGTTTGCCCACCTTGTTTCTTTCGCTGATTATTATTTATTATAATTGTGTGTATATCTAAGAATCGGAGTGAGGTGAGGTTTTGCTCGAGTTGACTGGAAGAAAGGTCAGATTATGGTCAAAAAAGGCCTCTGGGCAATCAGGTGTGATTCGAGTCCGAGAAACGATTCCTCGTGTGCGTGTGTGCGTGTGTGTGCGTGTGTGTGTGTGTGTGTGTGTGTTTGTGTGTATAGATTTGAGAATACGACTGTGTGTTTTGGCTTATTTTCATCAATCTTCGCAAGGTTTCTTTTCCTTTCGTTTTTCCCACTGTTATTCGATATTTATAATAAAAATAGGAATTAAGTAATAAAGTTAATGTTTTAATTCACTTTAAGGTGAAATTCAATTTATATATATGTATATATATATATATATATATGTGTAAAAATGAACAATGAATAATCCATATTCATTTTTACATGAGAAACCAAAATCGCCTAAGCGAGTTTTGGATAGAATTTCGATTTGTACTTATTCATTAATACCCACTCTTTGTCTCTAATTCGTTCTTGTAAATCTTCCTAATAATGATTTGTACTATACGTACAAATTCAATAACTATGACGTCACATTTTCCCGTCATTAATTTCCCTTCATCATATCTCCAGTATTCAATGTATGAAAATTCTTTAACATCATAATAAAAAGTGTACACTCTATAGAAGTCATTATTTATATGCTATGTAGTATAAATATTATTATTCAACCCTATTCAACTATACGTCCATATCTTAACTTGACCATTACCCTATATAAATTTTATTAAATATTCATTTTTACTCGTGTCAGTCTATGAAAAGCAAAACTTTAGGCATTCGTTCGAAAACGCACAAATACGTTCTCATATTATTTTTTGTATTATTTTTTATTATATCACCTCCCGCATTGAACTCGAAAATGCTTAGTTAAGTTATCAAATTCCGCTAAGTATGGCAAAATTGAACGCTTCAAAGATAAAAATCTCCTTTCGCTCTGATTCGAATTTGGAACATTATCATGCGTTATGTTATATTATGTGTGTCATGTCTCATGTACTTGTGTTGTACTAATAACCATATATAATAACCATATATAATAACCATATATTATAACCATATATTATAACCATATATTATAACCATATATTATAACCATATATAAATATATAAAAACACTGTAAGAATGGTAAACGACGTAATGTACTTCAATGAAACTGTAATTAAATGTAATGATTTAATATATAATGTAAGAATGTACATTAATAGAAGTGTAATTAAACAATAATAAGTGAATATGAATTAATTGGTAATTGTAATCGTAATTGTAATGAACCAAAATTAATACATACTCAGTCGTGTACTTAAATTGTACTTACGTACTACTATGAAATGATATCGCCTTCAGAAATGAAGATTCGGCAAATATATGACGCGTTCGGTGGAGAAGGGGCGAACGCCACAAAATTCGAAAAATGAGTTTTTTGTCGTATAATTATGCTTTAAAACCTTTGCTTTACCTATGCAAAAAATTAGATGTTAGTCTGCACTCTTTCACGGTAAAATTTAGGTTTTAATGTATCTCAGAAAAATTCACTCCGCATCATTGCTTCACATTGAACACATCTATCTACTTTCTGGTCACTCGACAATGCCCTGTGATGCTCAATTTGGCCAAATTGAACAAAATATAAAAAATAATTACAGCAATATTATTTACACCAAAAAAGATTATGTTAAGGCCATACCTACAGCCGTTTCGCAGCGCTTCCTAGTTGTAGAAATGAAACAGGCTGATTTTCTCGATTTTGACGCCCTAAAAACGTGCATTGTCATTAGGAAATCAACAACTACTAAATTTACAGATGCAAGAAAGTTAATATTTGACTTTCAACACAAAGAAGGGTACGTAATATCTACTGCATACCGCACAACCCCAGATAATAGCCATCCCGTCAGACTGCAGAAAGGGAAAAAATCCTACAGTGTCAGTTTATTCAATCTAGCCCAGCAGACACTGCAACCAAAGTATTCCCAATTGCTGCCAATAACTAAGGAAAAAATAAACGATCTCAAAGAATTATCAGACCTAATGCCTGCAACTGCAGTGAACTATTATACAAGATTGTTAAAGGAACTGGAAGAAACCGAAACAGTTGAAGCAGGTAATACAACATTCGACGAAGAGGACCAAATAATGGATTACACCAGTTAACATCAGAAGCTATCAATAAATAATATTGTAAAATTTCTTGGCGTTTTATTATATCGACATATTACACAACAATATTTTACTCAAATATGTGTTCAAATTCATGCAGCATTTCAATAAACCGGAAAAATACAAAGGTTTAAAGTTTACAAACTTTAACTGCATTTTGTGGCATAATTCGAAAATGTTGCGTTCGCCCATTCTCCACCGAACGCGTCATATACGATTAGTGTTTTTATTTTTTTAAATTTTTATTTGGAATCTTTCAAACATCTGATCATGTGTTTAAAAGGGGGGAACTTAACCTTCAACTGCCGTCCCCCAACATTTAGGTTTATATTATACATGTATTTGTAAAATGAATTGCACTTCATTACGGGACTCTGCTTGGGTCACTGCTACGAGCCTCCCTTGTTAGCAGCCTCGCTGCGGGGAGGGGGCAGAGCCCCCTTGCCTCCTTAACTTTTTTTAGATTTCGGCCTGAGCCATGGTCGAAAGAGGTCGAACCTCTACCCCTGTAAAATTCAGACCACTACCTGTAAATTTGTAAGAAGTAAATTACAGTAAGAGAAACTTTTTATTTTCCCCCTCGAGTTGGGCTATCTTCAGAAGAACTTAGTTAAGTCGATAAGTTATAAAAGAAAAGTCGATAATTTTAGTATCAGAGAAAGTATCAGAGTATGATAAAAAGAGAAGAATTAACAACTGACGACCCAAGCACATAGAAGACATTGGCATAACAGTCTGGCGAGTCTGTAGCCAAGAGTTTAACAGAGTGGCGACCCACCATTTGACGGGCGGAAAAGAATTAGAGTGTTATAGAAGAAATATCCGTTGCTCCCTCCTAACCAGAACCCCCGTCGACTCCGAACCACCCCAGGGCCATAGACGGAGGGGTTAACATATATATATATATATATATATATATAAGGATTGACAAAATATACGTTTGGCATTTTTTTTCTGATTTTCATTCACATGATATGTACAGAGGCGTGTGTGTGTGTGTGTGTGTGTGTGTGTGTGCACGATTTGTTCATTCGTTTATATATACAAACACAGATGGGGTGAGGAGATTGGGGGGAGGAGGGAGGAGGGGGACGACCGTGTGTTTCGAGTTGACCAGATTCTTGGAAATCCTTTCCTCGTGAAAGGAAAAACAACGCTTAATGATTAATTTCTTATATTGAATAATTAATTTCTTATAATAATAATTGATTCTCCTAAAAGGAGAAAATTCATTTGTTTTACATTATTTAGCTTCATTTGGTTTTCAATTAATATACATTTGGTATTTTTTTCTGATTTTCATTCACATGATATGTACAGAGGCGTGTGTGTGTGTGTCTGTGCACGAGTTGTTCATTCGTTTATATATACAAATACAGATGGGGTGAGGAGATTGGGGGGAATGGTCGACCGTGTGTTTTGGTTAATTTTCATCTATCTTCGCAAGGTTTCTTTCCTACTGTTATTCAATATTTATAATAAAAATAGGAATTAAGTAATAAAGTTAATGTTTTAAGTCACTTTAAGGTGAAAATCCATTTATATATATATATATATATTATATATATATATATATATATATATATGTTAACCCCTCCGTCTATGGCCCTGGGGTGGTTCGGAGTCGACGGGGGTTCTGGTTAGGAGGCAGCAACGGATCTGTTACTTGCAGTAGTTTCTTCTATACTACTCTCCGAGTTCTTCTTTAGTGGCTCGGAGGATTCTGAGAGGCTTATTAAATTCTTTGAGGTTTCTCTCCGATTCTTCTTGTAACTTATCGGGAGATTCTAATGACTAAGTTCTTCTGAAGAGAGCACGGCTCGAAGGGGAAAATAAAAAGTTTCTCTTACTGTAATTTACTTCTAAATTGTTACAGGTAATGCTCAGCCTCGTAGTTGGAATCAGAACAAACATGGAAGAAATTGGTGGGGTTTATATACCCCGATTCTACTAACATCATCATTATTAAATGTTGAAGAGGCTGCATTATTTTTGTACAATATTTGAAAATAAAGTAAATCTTTTAGCTGTGTAAGGTTTAAACGAATAAACAAGATATTTGAAGATGAAGCCATATTTTTATCTTAAATTGCGTATTTTCAGATCTGATGTTATCACGATCTGCCAAGTTAACTAAAAGTGGAAATTGAACTATGCATCTTTACACTAAAATATGCATATGAGTAAAAATTAAAGGTTTAAGATTTACAATTAAATGCTTAGGCAAGACATGACTTCATCTTTTATAATGAAGAAAGAATGTATACAAAACATGACATGGCAAAAGTTACTCAGAATTCATTATTAAGCTAAATCTAAAAAATGATTATGAGATTTTAAAAAAACAACAGGTCATCAATTATTTGGCAAAGTAGAAAGCACATCAAAATTTATTCCAACGTAAAAATAATAATAAAAAAAATAACAACAGTATTGCCGATTCTACATTCCTTATGGCGACATAATGTCGGGTCGGACATTGAGTACATTGTAATTTTGGTCTACTGTAACTATGATTATAATTATCAATTCATTTATTATCGTTAACTACAATTTCATTAAAGTACATTGACTACGTCATTTAGTACATTACATCATTAAGTACAGTTTCATTAAAGTACATTACATTAAATTAAAAGTATTACAGTTAATTATAATTAAACAGTTACTATAACTTTGTTTTGTTACAGTGTTTCATATTAATAGACAATTAAGATGTTAGAAATATAATACAAAGTACATGGGCACATACGGTATGGATGAATATGGTTGAATAATAATATTTATACTACATAACATATAAATAATGACTTCTATAGAGTGTACAGTTTTTATTATGATGTTAAAGAATTTTCATACATTGAATACTAGAGATATGATGAAGGGAAATTAATGACGGGAAAATGTGACGTCATAGTTATTGAATTTGTACGTATAGTACAAATCATTATTAGGAAGATTTACAAGAACGAATTAGAGTCAAAGAGTGGGTATTAATGACTAAGAAGTACAACTACGGGTTCCAATCCTGTTATATGCAATGTGTATGCATAATCTAGGGACGATGGTGATATGCAAGACAATTCATAATTAATTATAATAACTTCTATAACAAATGGAAAATGGATAATGGATACGACTAAACCATAGAAATAGTAGATCGTAAGGTTATGACACAAACAAAAGTAGAAAGCTACACGTAAAATTATTATCCAAACTCGCGTTAAGCGATTTTGGTTCTTATGTAAAAATGAATATTGATTATTCATTGTTAATTTTTTACATTGCTCTCCCCTTTAAAAATGATATTTATACAATAATATAATAGGGTACAATTCATACAATAGAATTAAGAGAATAACATCCTAACTAATTCAAGTTAGATGACGAATTTTTATTTACATTACAAGTTTTATACAGAACAAGTGAGTTATTATGCTTAGAGAGTTATTATAAAGTTATTATAAAATATAAAAAATTCAAAGATTAATACTTTAATTTAGACAAACAATTAAGTTAGACAAACAATGATATGGTTAAAAAATTTTTTACAAAATTTTATTTTTCTGTGGGACAAATTACATACATAATGAATAGTTGATAACAGGGAAAAACGTAAATCGTACAATCTATAAACTAATTTTTATTGTCTAGTGTAGGTAAAAATAGAATTACGTAATGGATGATGTATAGACCTGTGGTCTAGTGCGTATTTTTGTGTACTAGGTACAAAGTGTGTATCTTACAATTTCGAGGGACAGATTAGCTGAGAGGATTGTTAAATTAACTGAATAAATGCATAAGCAAGATATATTAGAAAGCAAAAATGATTAAGACTAAATTACATAGTTAGCACTTACGCGCAATGAAATAGTTTATTGTGATATCCAATGATTTTAGCATAAGGTTTGTATATATAGTATATGTAGTGTGCATACATGCATTTTTATTGACTGTTGTAGGTACAAATCGAATTACGTAGTGGATGATGTATAGACCTGTGGTCAAATGTGTATTTGTGTGTATTAGGTACAAAGTGTGTATCTTATAATTTCGAGAGACAGATTAGCTGAGAGGATTGTTAAATTAACTGAATAAATGCATGAGCGAGAATTTATATATAGTAAGCAATAATTATGATGTATTATTAATGATGATGTTTGCATACGGTTTTAATGCAAAAGTGACTGGACGGAATATGTGTCAAAAGTAATAAAATTCAATTAGGATTATAGATTTTACATATTCAGTTACACGTATAAGGTAATTAAAAAAAACGTACTTAGAAAAACTTACAATTAATGAAAGTAAATCTCACGGTTTTAAAATTGAATTTTGAAGATGGAATTAAATTCGACTAGTAACATTCCTAGCTATATATGAACTATATAACCATTAACATTAACCAGAAGTATCGGTACGATAATTGAATTAAGAAAATTAAGAATACAGATTAAAAATAGAAATCAATTTATGCATTTTAATGAGCTAAACATAATTTTATAATCTTAAAAATAAAAGTAAATCGAACCTTAGATGGGTTTCGGCCAAGAATAAAAAAGTTATTGAAATGGAAGGAAAGCATTTCGAACAATCTTTTCTTTTAATAATTTCAGGTAAATTTTACATTAAAAATTATTTTTATATAATAAAAAAAATATAAAAGGTTTAATAATTTTTGCATGTTAAGTAGAAAAATCATACTCTTTCGTTAAATGTTGATAGAATTTGAAATGTTTGATATTTTAGTCTGAAATTGACAATTACGTTTTTTTTGTTTTTTTTAAAAGAAGAGATATTGCTTGTCACATTACTAGAACAAAAAATTAAAAGAGTTCAACAAACGGAGGGACGGCATGTTCCTCATATACATTACAATAATTACCAAAATCGTTACAAATAATAAAATACATAACTATATATTTATATACGCAACAATGGCATGAAAAGAAAAGAGAGATCGGTCAATTTCCTTCTTACAAACAAAAAAAGTTAAACTAAAGACACAAACCGGTCAATTTAGGTTGAATTTAATTCTCTTTTACAACAAAAAAAAAAAGGTTGAATTAAATTCTTAAATTACATTTTCTTAAATTAAATTCCCTTAAATTACAAAGAAAAAGTTGAATTCAATTGACTGCATTGAAAACTGACTTGGGACTCGAAATAAAAATGACTTGGGACTCGAAATAAAAATGACTTGGGACTCGAAATAAAAATGATTTGGGACTCGGAATAAATCTGACTTGGAATAAATCTGACTTGGAATAAATCTGTCTGACTTGAACTCTATCAAGTATTCTGAAAGTAACTTGAACTCTATCAAGTATTCTGAAAGTAACTTGAACTCTTATCAAGTATTCTGAAACTAACTTGAACTCTTATCAAGTATTCTGAAACTAACTTGAACTCTTATCAAGTATTCTGAAACTAACTTGAACTCTTATCAAGTATTCTGAAACTAACTTGAACTCTTATCAAGTATTCTGAAACTAACTTGAACTCTTATCAAGTATTCTGAAACTAACTTGAACTCTTATCAAGTATCTTGAAACTTAAACTGTCTAACTTGAAACTGCTTCAAGTATTTCTATAAATCTCTGGGGCGGTTGCCCGTCTTGGCGCAACCTTCTGACTTCAAATAAAACTCTCTGTAAACTCTCTCTCTCTTAATTTGCAAGTCAATTCGATTCAGTAATTGAAAAAAAATTTGCAAACAAAAAATAAAAAAAATGTAAACAATATTTCATTCTAATGTACGGGAAGGGTACATAAAATAAAATTATTCTATACTGAATATAACAGTGAAAATAACTCTTGAAAATAACTCTTGAAAATAACTCTCTTGAAAATAACTGTTACAATTAACTCTGTTACAATTAACTCTGTTACAATTAACTCTGTTACAATTAATTCTCTGTGTTACAATTAACTCTCTGTGTTACAATTAACTTCTGTTACATTTAACGTCTGTGAAAATTAGTTTCACTAAAAAAAAATGTATCACTGGTGTCTGAAGTGTTCACTGTTTTTTGTTAATTCTGGCTCAATACTAAATATTAACTGTTAATAATACTGATTTTTCAAATGTTTAGAAATTATTTTAAAAAAGAGTTTTGTACTTAACAAGATTCCTACGGCGAAATCCTTAGAGACGTGTCCTGAAGACGTGTCTTGCTGGCTACTTCTTCTTGGATGAAAACTAGGCGTGGAGAACTTGGAGTCGTGACACACCGGTTTAAGGGTGGATGTTACGAACTGGAAGTCGTGACACGCCGGTCAAATGGTGGGTTGCCACTTGTTAAACTCTTGGCTACAGACTCGCCAGACTGTTATGCCAATATCTTCTATGTGTTTGGGTCGTCTTGATTTTTATCCTGATGCAGGGTCGCCAGACTGTTAACCCCTCCGTCTATGGCCCTGGGGTGGTTCGGAGTCGACGAGGGTTCTGGTTAGGAGGCAGCAACGGATCTGTTACTTGCAGTAGTTTCTTCTATACTACTCTCCGAGTTCTTCTTTAGTGGCTCGGAGGATTCTGAGAGGCTTATTAAATTCTTTGAGGTTTCTCTCCGATTCTTCTTGTAACTTATCGGGTTATTCTAATGACTAAGTTCTTCTGAAGAGAGCACGGCTCGAAGGGGAAAATAAAAAGTTTCTCTTACTGTAATTTACTTCTAAATTGTTACAGGTAATGCTCAGCCTCGTAGTTGGAATCAGAACAAACATGGAAGAAATTGGTGGGGTTTATATACCCCGATTCTACTAACATCATCATTATTAAATGTTGAAGAGGCTGCATTATTTTTGTACAATATTTGAAAATAAAGTAAATCTTTTAGCTGTGTAAGGTTTAAACGAATAAACAAGATATTTGAAGATGAAGCCATATTTTTATCTTAAATTGCGTATTTTCAGATCTGATGTTATCACGATCTGCCAAGTTAACTAAAAGTGGAAATTGAACTATGCATCTTTACACTAAAATATGCATATGAGTAAAAATTAAAGGTTTAAGATTTACAATTAAATGCTTAGGCAAGACATGACTTCATCTTTTATAATGAAGAAAGAATGTATACAAAACATGACATGGCAAAAGTTACTCAGAATTCATTATTAAGCTAAATCTAAAAAATGATTATGAGATTTTAAAAAAACAACAGGTCATCAATTATTTGGCAAAGTAGAAAGCACATCAAAATTTATTCCAACGGAAAAATAATAATAAAAAAAATAACAACAGTATTGCCGCTTCTACATTCCTTATGGCGACATAATGTCGGGTCGGACATTGAGTACATTGTAATTTTGGTCTACTGTAACTATGATTATAATTATCAATTCATTTATTATCGTTAACTACAATTTCATTAAAGTACATTGACTACGTCATTTAGTACATTACATCATTAAGTACAGTTTCATTAAAGTACATTACATTAAATTAAAAGTATTACAGTTAATTATAATTAAACAGTTACTATAACTTTGTTTTGTTACAGTGTTTCATATTAATAGACAATTAAGATGTTAGAAATATAATACAAAGTACATGGGCACATACGGTATGGATGAATATGGTTGAATAATAATATTTATACTACATAACATATAAATAATGACTTCTATAGAGTGTACAGTTTTTATTATGATGTTAAAGAATTTTCATACATTGAATACTAGAGATATGATGAAGGGAAATTAATGACGGGAAAATGTGACGTCATAGTTATTGAATTTGTACGTATAGTACAAATCATTATTAGGAAGATTTACAAGAACGAATTAGAGTCAAAGAGTGGGTATTAATGACTAAGAAGTACAACTACGGGTTCCAATCCTGTTATATGCAATATGTATGCATAATCTAGGGACGAGGGTGAGATGCAAGACAATTCATAATCAATTATAATAACTTCTATAACAAATGGAAAATGGATAATGGATACGACTAAACCATAGAAATAGTAGATCGTAAGGTTATGACACAAACAAAAGTAGAAAGCTACAAGTAAAATTATTATCCAAACTCGCGTTAAGCGATTTTGGTTCTTATGTAAAAATGAATATTGATTATTCATTGTTCATTTTTTACACACATATATATATATATATATATATATATTATATATATATAATATATATATATATATATATAAGGAATGACAAAATTAAATAGACACGGTTATTATGATTCTTTCTATATATATATATATATATATATATACAGGGCGTCCCAAAAAAATGTATACACTCTTTAAATAATTATAAAGGCAGTGTTTATTAAAATACATTTCATTTTCAAAATGTAATAGAATCTACAGACATTATTTAATTGTTTTGTCAACGCCTGTTTTCAAACTGACGTCCGTTCTGGTCCAGGCACTGCTGATAACGCGAAGCAATGGAATCGCAAACATCACGAAACATTTCGTTTGGTATTTGTGTGCATTCTCGTTCAATGGCTGCTCTCAATTCAGCGACTGTTGCAGGTTTTATAGCGTAGACTTTGTCTTTAAGTATCCCCATAAAAAAAGTCTAGTGGTGTGAGGTCTGGTGAACGCGGAGGGTATTCTACGAAACCCCTTCGTCCAATCCACATCCACATCGTGCCAAGTACCACTCGCAATACTCCACTCTTCGGTCCGGATCATCTTCATTAATAGCATGGACTAATCTTGGAATGTAACTTTTCCATTGACAGCGCTTCAAAATGCGTTGGACAGACGATTCTGAAATTCCTACCTCACGACTCGCTTGCCGCACAGATTTTCTTGGACTTTGGTGATACGTTTCCAGTACTCTTTCTTGCTTTGTGGGGCTTGTCGATGTCCGTGGTCTTCCGGAACGCTTCTTGTGGACATTCTGAACAGTTCCATCGGCTTCAAACTTATCTCTAATTCGAGTGATGGTAAGTCGCGTTGGTGGATCTGTTTGAAACTCCCTCCTAAACTGTCTTTGCACTTCAACTGCGTTTTCACACTTCCAGTAGCATTTTAGAATGAATTTCCTTTGTTCAAAGCTTAGTCTGACTGCCATTATTAATTCTAATGGGTTTAACTTGGAAAGAAAGAAACATCAATTGAGCTATCAGCTGTTAAAGTGTGTATACATTTTTTTCGGACGCCCTGTATATATAGAGGGTGTTTGAAAACTTTCTGTACAAATTGTAATGGGGGATAGGCAACACCAAGACAAACCCTTTTCGTCTATAAGTGTATGTCCGCTGACGTCACCATTCGGCGCGAGAGGGCGCCGCTGCAATTGGCTTAAAGGTGAAGTGGGCTAGACTCGCGTTTGCCGCGGGCATTCTTAAATCGGACGTAGTACGCGTAACATGGAGCGCTTCACGACTGCTGAGATGGCTGACATGCATATGGTGTATGGGGCTGCCAATGGAAACGGAAGAGCTGCTGTGAGGTTGTACCGACAGCGCTTCCCAAACAGACGTGTGCCAAACCACCAAACGTTTGCGCATTCGCATCGGCGACTGCGAGAAACTGGAACATTCCATGCAAACATGCATGACACTGGTTGGGAGAGAAACGTGCGCACTCCTGACATGGAAGAAGAAATCCTACGGCGATTTGAGGACAATCCAAACGCAAGCACGCGAGGTGTTGCACGTATCCTCGGTGTGAACCACGACCTGGTCTGGAGAGTGTTGCACGAGCAGCAGTTACATCCGTTTCATCGTCAGAGAGTCCAGGCATTACAACCTCGGGATTACCCTCTTCGTGTGGAATTCGCACGCTGGTTTCTGCAGCAGACAGCGGTGCAACCTAATTTTCCGGCTTATGTGCTGTTCTCAGATGAGGTCTGTTTCACACGTGAGGGTGTGTTTAATATGCACAATTCTCACGTGTGGGCGCACGCAAATCCACATGCTACACGGGTGCATGCTCATCAAGAACGGTTCGCCGTCAATGTTTGGGCGGGTATCGTCCATGGCAAGTTGATTGGGCCGTACCTGCTGCCTGCCCGACTCGAAGGGCGGGTTTATCGGATATTTCTTGAAGAAACGTTGCCGGAACTGCTGGAAGATGTTCCCGTGGCTATTCGTAGACGAATGTGGTTTCAACACGACGGGGCCCCAGCACACTCCAGCAACGATGTGCGGGATTATCTGAACGCCACTTTTGGGGACCGATAGATAAGCCGGGGTGGGCACGTAGCCTGGCCACCGAGATCGCCCGATTTAACATGCCTCGATTTCTTCCTGTGGGGACACATGAAGAACCTCGTGTACGAGACTCCCATTTACTCAGAAGAAGACCTCGTAGCAAGAATCGCTGTCGCCGCTGGAACTGTTCCCGAAATGCCGGGAATCTTTCAACGTGTACGTCGGTCAATGCTTCGACGCTGTCGGGCATGCATTGATGCTACCGGTCGCAAATTTCAGCACCTTCTTTAAATAAACATGCCTTCTTTAAATAAACATGTTACGCCTACTACGTCCGATTTAAGAATGCCCGCGGGAAACGCGAGTCTAGCCCACTTCACCTTTTAGCCAATTGCAGCGGCGCCCTCTCGCGCCGAATGGTGACGTCAGCGGACATACACTTATAGACGAAAAGGGTTTGTCTTGGTGTTGCCTATCCCCCATTACAATTTGTACAGAAAATTTTCAAACACCCTGTATATACAAACACAGATGGGGTGACGAGATTGGGGGGAATGGACGAGCGTGTGTTTTGGTTTATTTCAACTTTCTTCGTAAGGTTTCTTTTCCTTTCGTTTTTCCCAGTTATTCAATATTTTATAATAAAATAGAAATTAAGTGATTTATTGTGTAAAGAGCGTGTGTTTAAATTATTTATTTAATAAACAGACGAATCTTCTTAATTCCAACAATTAAAAGAAATTCTGCATTGATTAACTACCATCATATAAATATATTGTGGTATTTTGATTAACATATGGTTTTAAATATTGCTATCTGGCAACTCAGCCTCAATACATGGCGCTATCTGGCAACGCAGCCGGATTAGAGGTCTATAAAAGAATGAGAAGCTGATGACGGAGTCATTCAAGCTCGGCTCCCAGCCGAGCAAGGACCTCTGGTCCTTTCTCTTTCTGGCCCTTTGGGAAAACCCCTTAGAGGCCTCTTAGGTTAGGTAAACGAAAATAGCTTCGGGGAGAACTCCGCCTCCAAGTTGCATGCTCTTGCAATCAAAGGCCGATACTCTCTCTCTCTCCCCTTCAGGTGTACCCTCCCCACTTGGCTCCTTCTAAGCCAACTGGCTGATTAGGAGCCTATAAGACAACGCCTACTCGGCTGAAGTCTTAATATGCACTTGGCTCCTGCCAGGTGAACACCTCTCCTCCTTTCTCTCCTTTCTCTCCTTTCTCTTGGGGGATAACGCCGCCTCCAAGTTTCGCACCTGCAGCATCCCCCACCCCCCTTTGCACGAAATTTTTTGGAACACTCCCCTTTGCAACACCCCACCCCCTTTGAAACATGTTGCATAACACCCCCACCCCCTTTGCAACAACCCCCATCCCCTTTGCAACATTACGTAATAAATTGCAACATTCCTGCACTCTACCCTTTTGCGGCTATACTACTACCATTCAAGAGAGATCCATTGCCAGGAAGATTTTTGTCAGGTGGAATGAAATGATTGACCTAGTGAATGGCAGAGTGAAGGCTGCAAAGAGAGAGAAGAGAATATCTGAACTTGATACATTGTTTGACATAACCTGCAGACATGATATTACTCTCTGTGGAACTGAAGCATCTGGCTGCTCTGGCTGTGCTGCTAGAGTTCATGTTAACTGTGACTGTCCGCTGCCTCAGAAGATTCCAAAGCTAGAGCTAGAGAAACAGAAAAGAGGAAGAAAAGGAGCTACTGCTTAGAGCTGATGATGGTGATGATGATGAAGATGAGGTGACTTCCTTGCAAGAGTCTCCAGGCAGAGCAGCTCCTACTGCTGACACAGATTTTTCCAGTACTGCACCAGGCACAAGCTCCAGTGTCAACACTGGCAAAGTCTCCACCTCTGCCAGGAGGAACTACATGGATATCTCAAGCACTGCTGCGGCTGCAGTCAGGTTCAAGGTGGCAAACACTCCTGCAGCAGCCATTACAACTGGTTTCTTGCAAGATCTCATCAAAGCTGGCCATCTATCTGCTGATAAGGCATATCTAGCTGTTGACAGGATGAAGATGTGGAGGGGCAAGGAGTCTGTAATAGGTGCCTCGGTGGAGGCCCTGGAGAAAAGGACAGAGGGAGAGATCAAGGGAATTTTCTTTGATGGAAAACTAGATAAGAAGACAAAGATCATGAGATACAATGAAGAAACTGGCGGCTTCCATCCTGATATTACAACTGAAGAGCATTATAGTGTTACCTGGGAACCTGAGGGGAAGTATCTCTTCCATTGTACACCAGAAGAACCTGAAGGAAATGAGAAACCTGCAGTGAAGATAGCTCAGGCTCTGTTTGAGTGGATTAGTGCTCATGGTGCTAAAGATACTATTGTGGTCCTTGGTGGTGACTCCACCAACACAAACACAGGAACTGATGGAGGAGCCATCACTCACTTGGAGAGACTGCTAGGTCACAAGTATCACTGGCTGATGTGCTAGTTGCATATTAATGAACTCAGCCTCAGGCACATGATCATCAAGCTTGATGGTCCCTACACGCACAAGTCTGGGTTCAGTGGCCCAATAGGAAAGTTTTGGAGAAGATCAATTACATACCTGTCAACTTTAACTTCAAGGCTCTGCCAGGAGAAGAAGATATAATTGAACTGCCAGGAGACATTGTATAGAACCTTAGCACTGACCAGAAGAACTGCTACCTACTGATCAAAGCTCGCAAGACAGGAGATTTGAGCAAGGAAGTTGCTGGTCTGAAGTGTGGCCCACCCACTGAATCAGTCACGCTGGCTGACTACAGGTGAGGCTCTGTTGATGTTGTGGATGAGTCAGCATGGTCTGAAGGGGGAGGTGTTGAAGAAGCTGGAGGTGCTGCTGAAGTTCTGCCTGGACTTCTATTTCAAGATATATTTTGAGATCAAGGTGAAGCACCACATGAGTTATGGGCCTCACCATATTGTGACCGCTCTGGGACTGCTGAGAAGCCAGACCTCTGAAGTCAGGAACATAATCACTCATGTGATAGTTCGTGGAGCATATCATGCTCACAGTGAGAACCTCATTGCCTCTCTCCTGTGGAGTGAGGATAAGGAGGAGAGGGCATGGGGGGTTGAGATGATCAAGAAGATCAGAGGTAAGTCTGAGTATGGAGACATGAGTCTGAGAACTCATAGGAACCCTAAACTGAATTTTGATGCCACTTCTCCAATTACTCTGATTAATTGGGATAAGGAGAAACTGTATGAGCCACTCTTCACTTGTAAGATGTCAAGAGGAGAAGTTGAGGAGCTTCTCAGGTCTCCACTTGAAGTTGAGAACTTCTCAGTTCACACTCAAAGTTGTGAAAGAGCAGTCCATGAAGTTTCAGCTGCAGCTCATGCAGTGTATGGGCAAGAGAGAAGAGATGGTTTTGTTCGTGCTAGGATCGATCACAGAGAATTGTTGCCAGTTTTCAAGTCAACGCAAAGACATTATGAACATGTTTTAGATCCCTACAAGACCTGCTAGACAAATGAAGATGCTTTCAAAAGAAAAAATCTCAAAACAATGACCAGCATATTATTACAAGTTGGGGATGAGGAGGGATTTATACAAATATTAAAAGAAGAATTGCAATTGCAAAAAAAAAGGTTGAACGTCACAGCAGCTTGCGAAAAGGTAGGGTCAGCTGTCATCACACTCAGTGATGCCGAAAAGAAAATAAATAAAAATTGGTGGAAGCGTTTCTAAAAAAAAGGAAATGCAAGACCAAGAAAGAAGAACAAAAAGATTCAGCCTGATGAAGAGAACAGCTGCGAAATGTGGTATAGGAGACTAAAAATCATACAATTCCTTAGTTTTGGGCCATTTTGGGTGATTCTGGTTATTTTAGGGGTTATGAGCCACTTTGGTTGATCTTAAATGGGTCCAAGCCTGCCCGTAGAAATGCATAATGGTGTATGTGAACAATATGGAACATATGGAGGTCATTTGAGGCTACCAAGTCTTTGAAATTGGCCAAAAACCCAATTTTTCTACCAAAAAGTGCGATTTTGAACACTTAAATGCCATTTTTCGCAAAAGCTGCAGAAGACGAATCACCCTTAAAATTCAATTATACATAAGAATACATACCGCCAATCTTGAAATTCCAATTTTTTCAATATTCGACCTGAGCATGATACACCCTAGTGGACATGTCCACATCTTTTGAAGATTTTACTGTCAAGTACCACCATAATGACCTTCTTAACAATAATGGATGCCTCTGATATTGCTTTCAGTACCTTTCTAAAAATGGTACTCTGTGAAATCTGAAGATGTGGGGAACACTCGTCGGCCACCCTTTCACGCATCTTTTGAAGTTTTTAAATTGTCCTTAATTCACACGAGGATGACAAAACAGGATATTCAAACGTTTTACGGATATTTTAACGAAAGCAATACAGGGTATCGAAATGGTAAAGACGTCTTCGAATATGTATCCAATTTAAACTGCGTCAAAGAATATAGCCAGTGTGAGGTGAAGGAATCAACCCTCACTAAAGATAAATAGACTCTGGATTATGAAACTGGTTGACGAATGGTATAAGAAATCTTATTACTTCATATTACATCTCACCGATTACATGAACCTAGTGATTATGGATAATTTAAAATATTTTTACCACTACATTCATTTTCACCATGATGAAGTGACTAGTGAGACTATTGCTAAAGGATTGTACATCTTTTTGATTGAACTTGGTGACGAATACCTTTTATCCACCAAAGTGGAACAGTATGGACACGTCTATTTACCGAATAGAGCGCCTCAGTGTTAAGTGAATTATTCTCGAATCATTTAATGAGACAGTAATTTTGTGTACATACTAACTTTTTCGCCGTTAGCGCATATCCTTTCATGTTTTAACCGGCGCATTCATGACGCCGACCCAGCAACAGTGGGTGCCTCCTGTATCCTAACTAAGCCGCATGACTCAACACCAGGCCAGACTCACGAACTGAAATGAGCCGTCCGTCTTACAACAGCATCTAAGCTTCGATCGTCGTGATGTGCTATCCACAAACTCCTTGCAGCAGCAGCAGCAGCAGCAGCAGCAGCAGCAGCAGTACCTCCAAGAATCATCAACGTTTACAGTAACAAAGAAAGATAGAGCTACCGCTAAGCAGCATCCTTAACACTCAATACCACGTGACTCTTTAAACGCAGCAGTAACGCGATTATTTATGTCCTCAAGACAAGTTATAGACGTACAGAGTGTCAAACGTAATGTTATTTATTTGAATGTTGATGAAATGGTGAAAATCTTTACGTTGATTGAGATGTGGGCTGAGAAGAATTATAAAATACCAGCTATCGCGAGTGCCACAAGAGGACGGTCAGTGACACCCCCTCATACTCTATTATTTGTATGTTAACAGAGTCGTGATACAGCTCAACCCTGCATTGATATAAGATTGATGTGGAAATTTAATCTAAAAACCTTCAGTATAAACGTTGTTGTTGACGTTTTAGTAGCTACTCGGCACCGGTTCATCTGCACCGGTTCATCCTCGACAGACTATTTGAAAATAGTTTGAAATTTGAAAAATTTCTTGAAATAGCCGCCTTCCTCGACCTGAAGCCGTTATTAGGTGCTCGTGTAGATAACATGCATTATTTTGGTAACGTACTGGAGCATGCCTACACTGTGCTAATTAATGATTTTATAAAGTGTAGAGAAGAAAAGAGCGAGAATGGGCTTGAGCTAGAAAATATTTAGAAGACACTTCCCCCGAGAAGTATCATTCGCTTTGAGACGCTGGTTTTGAGCTCTACAAACCCTCCTTCGCATTCACCGTTCATCCGGCGAAACTATTATTTCTATATATACAAAGCAACTGTCGTCACGATTTAGAGTAATTTCTTGTGCATCATTGCGAGTGCTGATTTGTATTCAATTAAGACGTTTGAAAAGAGAATAAAACCTTAGTGCGCATTCAATATAGTTTGTGATTTCATCATAATGTTGTATTAATAAACGACCGTGTACTTGAGCAAGCTTTTGAATTTACGTGCTCAAAGATTAAGAATGATGAAAATACCATAACCAATTATAAAATAGGAACATAAATAACCCTAAACGAATTTAATGGTTTCTATATCGAGTATAGAAAACATCATACATTAAGTGGGTCATCATTTCTGCAATGAATCACTTACATAATCCAAAGCAATTAGAATGTATCTATTTCCACCATTATTTGTGAGTTCACTATTCTGACAAAGAAACAATGTTTTGACCAATAAATAAATAAATATTGATTGCATGTACAGTATATGTATTATTATTTCTGATTTTATGTTCTACAGATCTACAGAAGCTAATGCTAACAAAGACCCTAAGATCCATTCTAAGGTTAGGCCGAGAGAAAGGAGAGAGTAGGGGGTTAAAAGAAGAGAATAAGGGGTTAAGTAGCAAAACCTATCATTCGTGGGATAACAGTCATTCAGAAAAAGAGAGAGAAAGACTCACCATCATCATCCGCCGACCACTGCCGAGAAGTCGGAAAAAATAGTCGAAGAAAATAGGAAAGGGGTGAAAGATGAAAAGTAGTAAAATAAGAACGCTTACAAATCATGCAAACACAGTCTTAACCCAAACACTGTCATACCATGCAAGCTACTCTACAGACATGCAAGTAAAGAGAGGATAAGAAAAAAAAGTAGGAGTAGTATAACAAAAAGTGGGTTAGTTTACGGTACGAGATACATCTAAGTTCGTGTTAGTCTAATTTTTTTTTTTTTATTGCTGGCATATCACACGCTGGCATGTCACAAGCTGGCATTAATCGTCAACAGACTCATCCTCGACCATTACTCCCAGAGCTCCTGTTGCTAATTGTTTTATTATTTTAAACGTTAATATTTTTTAAATTCTTATCTAAACGGGTTTTAAACATATTAACGCTGGTAGAGTTCACGACAGATGCGGAAAGATTATTCCATTTATCAACTACTTTTTAAACAAAGTTTTTAGCGATGTTAGTAATGAAACGTCTGCCACGTAACTTAAATCCGTTATTACTAGTACTGCTATTATCGAAAGTGAACAGTTTGACAAAATTTACGTTATCGATTTTATTAACGATTTTGAAAACTTCAATAAGCTCCCCCCTTTAATCTCCTGGTTTCGAGTGAATGCAAGTCTAACTCTTTAATTCAATCTTCGTAAGACTTGTTGCGTAATGACGGAATTAATTTCGTGGTGCGACGCTGAACCCTTTTCAACCTATCAATATCCTCACGCACATACGGGCACCAAAACTAAACGGCATATTCTAAATGAGGCCTGACTTGGGACTTGTAAAGGGGCAATATAATATTCTTCGATTTAAATTCGAAATTACGCGCTATGAAGCCTAACATCTTATTAGCTTTTGCGCAAGACTCCAGGCACTGGTTCCTAACTTTTAAATCCTTAGATACGCGTACACCTAAATCTACTTCCTCGTCAATGCTCGCTAACTCTCTATCATCCATCGTGTACGTGTAATTGTTGTTACGAGAACCTATATGCAAAACTTTACATTTGTCTACGTTAAATTGCATCTGCCACTTATCCGTCCACTCCATAATCCTATTTATATCGTCTTGGAGCCTATTTCTATCGTCCACGTTAAGAACTTTACCGCCTATTTTACTGTAGTATCGTCCGCAAATTTTGACACGTTACTAGTCAGGCCTACATCTATATCGTTAATGTAGATTACGAATAGCAATGGGCCTAACATTGAACCCTGTGAGACACCGCTACCTACATCCAACCACCGCGATTCACTACCATTAACAACGACCCTCTGTTTCGTGGCACGAAGCCATTCCTCTAATCAGTTAACTACCTGACCGCGTATACCGTGCGCTTTAACCTTCGCAATTAATCTGGTGTGCCGAACTGTATCGAACGCTTTTTTAAAGCCTAAATAAATAACGTCAGCCGCTCTATGCCTATCGTATTCGCGCACTCTTTAGTTATAAAACTCTAACAAATTAGTTCAACAAGATCTACGGTGTCGAAACCTATGCTGACTACTATTAATCAAATCGCGACTTTCTAAGTAATCGATGATACGATCCCTAACTACGGATTCCAAAAGCTTACCGACAATTGACGTAAAGCTAATAGGCCTATAATTGGTAGCTACTGTGCGGTCACCTTTTTTAAAAATGGGTGTAACGTTAGCTAATTTGAAGTCTTCAGGAATAATCACCGCTTCCAGTGACTGATTAAAAATCTTCATTAAGGGGCTTACGATAACTTCTCTCAAATCTTTCAAATGTCTAGGATAAAGCGCGCCAGTGCCTGGAGCCTTGCTAACTTTTAGCTTATCGATAAAATGCGCAATCTCACCCTCGTAAACAGTTATTTCATTCAAAATAGTCTCGCTACTAAATGAAACGATATCGTCCACGTCTGGGACATAATATTTACGTCTTCTAGGGTAAAAACTGTCGCAAAAAAGTTATTAAAAATACCCGCCATTGCCTGTGTGTCGGAAGCAAAAGCGCCGTTAGCGTCCACTAGAGGGCCTGTTATCTTTTATCGGCTTACGATTATTGACGTAGTCAAAAAACATTTTTCGATTATGTTTACTATCCGCAGCTATAAGTATCTCTAAATTACGCTTAGCATTCCTAACAGATCTTTACACCTGACGTCTAAGCTCGATATATCTATTAAAGTTAGCTACCGTGCCATTGCGCTTATTACGTCTGTACGCTCTGTTACGCTCGTTTATGAACTCACCTATTTCCGTCGTCCACCACTTGGGCTTACCATGATTTGCGTCATTACCCATAAATAAATTATCCCAGTCCACTACTCTCAACCTCTCCGCAAAACTATCAAAATTAGCCCTTGAAAATCAGGGACTTCTATTACGTTACTATCCTTACTATTTTCTACCAATAGCTTAAACCTAATAATTTGATGATCACTTCATCTCAAACTCTCACCTACTTCTAAACCTTCAACTATATTTTCGTCGTTCTTCATCACCACGTCTAAAATATTCTCACCGCGCGTTGGTTCGGTAACCATCTGTCGTAAAAAATTATCTTACATGAACTCAGTCTCAAACCTCATCATTACCAGTAAAAGTCTCGTAATTAACGTTAGGGCAGTTAAAGTCCCCGACAATTATACTATCCCGATTATTAATAAAGTTACCAAGAAGTGTGGAAAATCGGTAAATTCTTATAAGTGTACATTACAGACTTTGTAAATAAAAACTATATTTTTCTGATGGTTTGTGATGCGGTTTAAACGAATATAACCTTCGTTTTTATCGGAAATCACTAGTTTCTGCGATAGCTCCCCCGCCCACTATAACCTCAGAAGGTAGTGATTTGCGATAAAAACGAAGGTTAATTTCGTTCAAACAACATCAAAAACAATCGGAAAAACAGTTTTAATATATAACCTAACCTAACCTAACCTACCCTACCACAAAACCAGTGATGTTTGTCTTCACGATAAAAACAAGGCAATTCACAGTTCGGACACTGAACACTACTAGGCAATACACCGTGTGAACGCAAGAAGGAGAAAGTTGCAGGATTATTCTTATGAAATTTAGCAATAATCGACCAATAGTCTTCACTACAACCCCCACACCTTTCAGCCACGACGATCAAGTTTCCTGGCGAACGACACAAGCTTGGGCGAGACTGACTGAATTCAAAATTTGAACCACACTATTGCACCAATAGGCGGCTAAAACAAAGTAAACACGTAATATCTCGCTTATACGTAATTTGCTAGAGAAATGTTATAGAAGAAAAATGTCTTAGAATTGTCTAAACTATTGATTGCAAATAAAATTCCTCAAAAGCCTTTAATGTACTCTTGTAAAAAAATATCGTAAAATCTAGTACCGGTATCGAGGGGTTGAACGGGATGTCTATAAACAACAACAAAATTAAAGCTAATACTACGCACCCTAACTTCAACGTATATCGCATTAATTGCTGCCGGAAAATCTATCGTAACCTCAATAGCCCTTAGGGAATTACGAATGTATAACAAAAGCCGCCACCAATCCTATGTATGAGTCGTTGCCCCCTACCATCGTCACCAACATCGAGTGACGGGAGGCAACATCAATCCTATCTACTTCGTCTCTAATCCTGTCAACCCTGGCCTCTGGTAGACAGACCCTTCTCCTCTTGGTTGGATTCCGTTCAACGAATTCCTTATCCATATGACGCACTAGGGAGTCCCCAATTAAAATAGTTTCCCCTCGTTCACATCCCTAGCCAACTGGGCGAAAGGGTTCAAAACCTTAATAAGGTGGGGATTCCTATCACCTAACGTACGTAGCCTAGCTCCACCTTTAACTTCTCTAAATCCCTCCCCGTCTACTAATCTCGACCCAACCTTAACCGCTTCCTCAACTCTGTCTAACCTTCCCGATAAGCTACCTATACTAGAAACTGTTCCTCACCTCACCCTTCAAATTACTAACGTCTTCAACGTTAGTATAGGTTCGGCCTTCGTCAACTATAACCCTACCCCTGCCCTCATCAAGCGTTGCAAGTCTTTCCGTCACCTCGTGTATACTACGTTTTATATCAACTATCTCTTCCCTTAAATCACAAAAGAAACAAACCGATCTCTCTGTAATTGCCATATGACCGCCGTTGTAATCCTTGAAATCCGTATACCTACGATTAACCCCACACCTAGCACACGATGCTTTCTGCGACGGCATCGCGCAAGCTAAGGTAGTTAACGTTTATAACCGTCACAAGTTTAAGTTAAATTAAGCCGGCACGCTATGAAAACTTCTAAGTCGCTAAAAACCACTAATATTCAGTTACTTAATTATAACAATGTGAATATAAACACAAGTATATAAAATTCAGAACTTTCCAAAAGTAAATTTATCGGCAATATCCAAAAGCAGAAAGAGTATCAGAGAGGCCAAGAAATGCGTCCGCTCAGTAAGGAGTCTGGCTGACGATTGTTGAATGCATTGTGCAAATTTATGAGAATATAATTAATTTACTATTGTTTGTAAGTTCACAAATAAAAATGCTTTCATAACATGTTAATAAATATTGTGTGCCGATGTGTTTCTGTTTAATCCTTATTCATTTTAAAAATATATCTATTTAATACGTTTTAATAAGATGGTTGTTTGCTGAGTTATGGCATCCCTTATAAAAGTATCCGACGATGAGCTATAGAAAAGATGAATAGAATCAAATCATTATATCCTACAAATGCTTTGAAACGCTGTACAAAGGTTCGACGCCTTCTACACAAAATGAACATTTTAACAGTAAAGACTGAAGGCGGGGGTTCGAAGTGAATGGTGACTGTTAAAGTCTATAGGATGACGTCATACATATAATTGGGTATGATGAATCTTCCCACACTTATAGTTTTTCTTTTACTGAACAAGTGTAATGTTTAGAAAGGTGTGGGCCAGAGAGAGATAAGATGCACGCTGGGGTGACTCCTTTGGCGGTAGTCATCATATATTATATAAACAACAAAAGAAAAACGATAAATAATAATAACAATAATAATTAATAATAATAATAGTCATGATAACGAGGAATGCTCATTGCGTTAAGCCACGCTCACATTTTTATTTTTCCTTGTCAGACTCCCCCCACCCCTTCACCTTTATCACTCCCCACTCCTCCACCATATATGTATATGTAAAAATGAACAATGAACAATTCCTATACCATCATTATATGGATTCATTGTCTTCATGCAGTACTTATGCTTGTATGGTTTTTATGTTTGAATGTTCGTTTTTACATAAGAAACCAAAATCGCCTAAGCGAGTTTTGGATAGAATTTCGATTTGTACTTCTTTATTCATTACTGTATTTCTCTAATTTATCTTTTCTAATAATGACTTATACTGTACGTATGACATAATGTGAATAACTATGACGTCATAAAGTAACTTAATTCTTTTCACGTTTTCCATACCGCGAATACTGAATCACCAATTTGGTATGTGGATATCTTTCATGTTCAATGTATGGTAAATTCTTTAATAATAATAATAAAAAAATTCATTCTCTATACGTCATTATTTATATGTTGTGTCCTACCTATTGTCTACTGATGCCTATCAACCTATCAGTCTATATTTTACGCGTGTCTATATTACGCACACAACCTATTGTGTTACGTACCAATATGTGTACAAAACCTGTGCATTCGTACATGTCCCCTGATGATTACGTACATCGTTACGTACATGTGCAATTGTACATCCGTTCACATGTATTCTTTTTATTTCTTTTCTTTAAATTAATTAATTTCTCGCAAGATATTCATAAATGCTTAGGCGAGTGGTCGAATTCCGCTAATCAGCATGAATTGAACATCTGTAAACGAAAAATCTCCTCTCGCTCTAATTTCAATTTATAACAGATTATCATGCGTTATGTATAATCATGTGTGTCATGTTGTGCATAAATTATCTCGTATGTGCCCATGTACTTTGTGTTGAACTAATAACCATATATAAATATAAAAACACTGTAAGAATTGTAAACGACGTAATGTACTTTAAATGGAATTGTAATTAACGATACTAAGTGAAATGTGAATTAATCCATAATTATAATCATGATTGTTGTGAACCAAAATTACAACGTACTCAATGATTTACTTAGATTGTACTTATGTACTACTACGAAATTATATCGCCTTCAGAATGTATACTCAGCGAAAATACGATTAGTTTTTATTTTTTTTTAAATTTTTATTTGGAATCTTTCAAACATCTGATCATGTGTTTAAAGGGGGGGAACTTAACCTTCAACTGCATTCCCCCAACATTTAGACTTATATGATACATGTAATTGTAAAAATTACTTCACTTCATTACTGCACTCTTCTTTGGTCACTACTACGAGACTCCTTTGTTAGCAGCCTCGCTGCGAGGAGGGGTTAACAGTCTGGCGACCCTGCATCAGGATAAAAATCAAGACGACCCAAGCACATAGAAGATATTGGCATAACAGTCTGGCGAGTCTGTAGCCAAGATTTTATCAAGTGGCGACCCACCATTTGACTGGCGTGTCACGACTTCTAGTTCGTCACATCCACCTTTGAACCAGTGTGTCACGACTCCAAGTTCTCCACGCCTAATTTTCATCCAAGAAGAAGTAGCCAGCAAGACGTCTTCAGGACACGTCTCTAAGGATTTCGCTGTAGGAATTTTGTTAAGTACAGAGTTTGTTTTTTTAAGTAATTTATAAACATTTGAAAAGTGAGTATTATTAACCGTTAACTAGTATCAAGCTAGAGTTAACAAGAAACAGTGAACATTTCAGACACCAGTGATACATTTTTTTTATTGAAACTAATTTTCGCAGAAGTTTATTGCCATAGAAGTTTATTGCCACAGAAATTTATTGTCACAGAAGTTTGTCACAGAGTTAAAGTCACAGAGTTATTGTCACAGAAGTTGATTTTCACAGTTATTGTCACAGAGTTATTGTCACAGAGTTATTTTCAGTTATTTTCACTATTATAGTTAGTATAGAATAATTTTATTTTATGTACCAAACATAATAATACCATACCTTCGCGTACATTCGAGTGAAATGTTTACATTTTTTATTTTTGTTTACATTTTTTTCCAAATTATTGAATTGAATTGACTTGCAAATTAAGAAAGAGAGTTTAGAGAGAGTTTATAGAGATTTATAGAGATACTTGAAGTAGTTTCAAGTCAGTTTTAGCTGCAAATAAGTTGCAAATCAGTTTTCAGACAGTTTCAGTTGATTGCTTCCAAGAGGGACAACCAAACCCAGAGAATAGTAGACTCCACTGATAGCAGTTCAGTGCAGTCCATTTCAGTTAGTTCAAGTCAGTAGGTTGCATCCAAGAGGGACAACCGCCCCAGAGATTTATAGAAATACTTGATAGCAGTTCAAGTCAGTAGGTTGCATCCAAGAGGGACAACCGCCCCAGAGAATAATAGACTTCACTTGATAGAAGTTCGAGTGCAGTCAATTTCAGTTTTCAGTCAGTTTCCAGTCAGTTGGTTGTATCCAAGAGGGACAACCAAACCCCAAAGATTAATAGTCTCCACTTGATAGCAGTTCAAGTGCAAGTCATTTTCAGTTACAAGTCAGTTTCAATTTCAAGTCTCAGTCAATTTCAAGTCTCATTCAGATTCAAATCAGTCAGTCAGCTAGTCAGTTTCAAGTTTGAAGTCAGTTTCAAGTTTTGAAGTCAGTTTCAGTCAGTTTTGACAAGTCAATTTCAGTCAGTTTCGAAGTCAGTTTGAGTCAGTTTTGAAGTCAGTTTGTTTTATTTGAAATCAGTTTTATTTGCAGTTAGTTTTATTTAAAGTTAGTTTCAAGACTCAGTTTTGAAGTCCCAAGTCAGTTTTGAAGTCCCAAGTCATTTCAATGCTGTCAATTGAATTCAACTTTTCTTTTTTGTTGTTTAAAAGAATTTAATTCAACCTTTTTTTTGTTGTAAAAGAGAATTAAATTCAACCTGAATTGACCGGTTTGCGTCTTTAGTTTAACCTTTTTTTTGTTTGTAAGAAGGAAATTGAACGATTTGTCTTTTCTTTTCATGCCATTGTTGCGTATATAAATATATAGGTAAAATGACATATTTTATTGTTTGCAACCAAAACCGTTTTTACAAATGTTTGTAACGAGTTTGATAATTATTGTAAAGTATATGTGATGATAATAGTTTTGTAATAACACTGGTCAACAAAGATTTTTCATCAGAGTAAACTTTGTGGTGGCTGGATAGCATTTTTCACGCTGATTCCAAAACTGCATTCAGATATTTTCTAGCACGTATAGTTTTCAAGATGAAGGCATATATATAACTGCACAGATTTAACCATTTTAAATAGGCAAAATACTAATATTTCAACATTTGATTGTGTTTATTTTATTGTGTTTTTTTAGTTTATTCATCTTATTGATTTCAATTATCTTAATTATACATCTTATGTATTTCAGGTGTGAGCTTTTACGTCTAGCAGCATTGTGATTCAGGCAACAACGCCGTGCTTTGTGTGTCAAAAGATCAGTCCAGTCCAAGAACTTGTTGTGTCAAGTTGGTGTACATTTTTTTTGAATATATAGTTTGCTCAGGTCAGTCAACATGCCTCGACAATGTAAGAATGACCCCTGAAAGCAGTTCTTTTGCATAATGGTAATATAATGCCATCCATCCCCATTGCCCATTCCGTCCATCTAAAAGAGACATATGACAATATGGATATACTACTTAAGGCAATCAAATACGACAGTCATAAATGGAATGTTTGTGGAGATCTAAAAGTTATAGGAATGCTTATGGGTATGCAGTCAGGATTCACAAAATTTTGTTGTTTCCTTTGCCTGTGGGACAGTCGCGCCACTATAGAACATTACACCAAAAGTGACTGGCCACTTAGGTATACATATGTCCCAGGGATAAGCAATGTCCAGTCTGTCCCTTTAGTGGATCCCCAAAAGATCTATTTGCCACCTCTTCACATTAAACTTGGTTTAATGAAGAATTTTGCTAAAGCAATGGGTAAAGTCAATTCTGAAGGGTTCCAATACCTTTCAAGGAAATTTCCGAAGGTTACTGCAGCAAAATTGAAGGAAGGAATTTTTGTTGGGCCACAAATAAGGGTTTTGAATGACACTGAATTTGAAAAAGTCCTAAGTCCGCTGGAATTGAAGGCTTGGCTGGCGTTCAAATGGATATGTGAAAACTTTCTTGGAAGCAACAAGTCACCTGCGTATAAGGATGGAGTCAAGAACCTCGTTGATGCCTTCAAAGAAATGGAGTGTCGAATGTCGTTAAAAATTCACTTCCTGCATTCCCACTTAGATTTCTTTCCTGAAAACCTTGGTGCAGTGAATGACGAGCAAGGAGAGCGCTTCCATCAAGATATTCAGATGATGGAGAAGCGCTACCAAGGATATTGGAATGAAAGCGTGATGGCAGACCATTGTTGGATGCTGTATCGTGACAATCCAGGCCAAATTTACAAAAGGAAATCACACTCACAGCGCTTTTAATAAAATAATGTATATATTCTTTATTTATAAGTACATTGAATAAGGTATATGATGTATTTGTTGTTTAGCATTCCTAAGTGTGATCTATACATCCATAAATTTTCTTATAGCAATATCAAAAACTTAAAAATATCAAAACCAGTGTATCTATATAACTATACGTGCTAGAAACAAAATAAAACCAGATTCGGAATCAGCGCGAAAAATGCATTAAGAAAAGTGTGATCATGTTTGTGATGAGAAAAAAAGTTTCATTTTGTTGGCCAGTGTAATTAATCGATCATGAACCTAATTTATCCTATATGTTTAGTTCATTAAAATGCATAATTAATTTCTATTTTTAATTTGTATTTTTCAGTTTTTTGTTCAATTAATCGTGAGTAATTGTCCTTAAATTGTTATTGTACCATTTGTAAGGTATCAAACGAAAATTATAGTCAAATTTAATTGTGTGTCGAAATTCAATTTTAATACCGTGAGATTTACTTCTATTAATTGTAAGTTCTAAGTGCGTTTAGTTTATTACCTTAATACATGTAACTGATTTAATTAAATACTTAAATACTACCTTGAACTTAAAAGATCCTATACCCCTACTCTGAATATAAATTATTATATAACTTTATTAATTCGAAAACTTCCCGAATCCTTACACACACACACACACACATGTATGCACACTATATACACTATATACACAAACCTTATGCTAAAATTATTGGATATCACAATAAACTATTTCATTACGCGTAAGTGCTAACTATGCTATTTAATCTTAATCATTTTTGCTTTCTATATATATCTTGCTCATGCATTTATTTAGTTAAATTAACAATCCTCTCAGCTAATCTGTCCCTCAAAATTATAAGATACACACTTTGTACCTAGTACACACAAATACACACTAAACTACAGGTCTATACATCATCCATTACGTAATCCGATTTTTACGTACAATAGTCAATAAAACTAGTTTATAGATTGTACGATCATGGTAACTTTGAAAATTCCTGAACTTTAAAATTTATATTTTTCCCTTTTACCCACTATTCATTATGTAATTTTTCCCACAGAAAATAAATTTTTGTTAAAAATTAAACAGAATTAAAATTTTTGTTGAAAATTTAAAACTATCACTGATTGTTTAAATTAAAGGGTTGTCTAAAATTAGATTTGATTTTCTGTTTACTGTGCATTGTAACTTAACCACCCCGACTTATGCTGTGTATATAAGTGTGTAATTATAAAAACCATAGTCATCATCTAGTTTGAATTAGTTGGGATGTTATATTAATTGTATTGTATTGTATTAATTGTATTATATTATTGTATTAATTAATACCATTTTAAAAGGGAGGAGCACTGTAAAAATGAACAATGAACAATTCCTATACTATCATTATATGGATTCATTGTCTTCATGCAGTACTTATGCTTGTATGGTTTTTATGTTTGAATGTTCGTTTTTACATAAGAAACCAAAATCGCCTAAGCGAGTTTTGGATAGAATTTCGATTTGTACTTCTTTATTCGTTACTGTATTTCTCTAATTCAGCTTTTCTAATAATGACTTATACTGTACGTATGACATAATGTGAATAACTATGACGTCATAAAGTAACTTTATTCTCTTCACGTTTTCCATACCACGAATACTGAATCACCTATTTGGTATGTGATATCTTTCATGTTCAATGTATGGTAAATTCTTTAATAATAAAAAAAACTTCATTCTCTATACCTCATTATTTATATGTTGTGTCCTACCTATTGTCTACTGATGCCTATCAACCTATCAGTCTATATTTTACGCGTGTCTATATTACGCACACAACCTATTGTGTTACGTACCAATATGTGTACAAAACTTGTGCATTCGTACATGTCCCCTGATGATTACGTACATCGTTACGTACATGTGCAATTGCACATCCGTTCACATGTATTCTTTTTATTTCTTTTCTTTAAATTAATTAATTTCTCGCAAGATATTCATAAATGCTTAGGCGAGTGGTCGAATTCCGCTAATCAGCATGAAATGAACATCTGAAAACGAAAAATCTCCTCTCGCTCTAATTTCAATTTATAACAGATTATCATGCGTTATGTATAATCATGTGTGTCATGTTGTGTATAAATTATCTCGTTTGTGCCCATGTACTTTGTGTTGTACAAATAACCATATATAATAACCATATACACTAACCATATATAAATATAAAAACACTGTAAGAATTGTAAACGACGTAATATACTTTAAATGGAATTGTAATTAACGATACTAAGTGAAATGTGAATTAATCCATAATTATAATCATGATTGTTGTGAACCAAAATTACAACGTACTCAATGATGTACTTAGATCGTACTTATGTAATACTCCGAAATTATATCGCCTTCAGAATGTATACTCAGCGAAAATACGATTAGTTTTCATTTTTATTTTTTTTATTTTTATTTGGAATCTTTCAAACATCTGATCATGTGTTTAAAGGGGGGAACTTAACCTTCAACTGCATTCCCCCAACATTTAGACTTATATGATACATGTAATTGTAAAAATTACTTCAGTTCATTACTGCACTCTTCTTTGGTCACTACTACGGGACTCCCTTGTTAGCAGCCTCGCTACGAGGAGGGGGCAGAGGCCCCTTGCCTCCTCAAATTTTTAGATTCCGGCCTGAGCCATGGTCGAAAGAGGTCGAACCTCTACCCCTGTAAATTCAGAGCACTACCTGTACATTTTTAGGAGTAAAATACAGTCAAAGAAAGTTTTTTTATCTTTTCCTTCGAACCTTGTTCTCTTCAGGAATTTATTCAGTAAAGTCGATAAGTTTAGTACCAAGAGAAAGTATCAGAGTATTATAGAAAGCGAAGAATTAACAACTCTCGACCCTATAGCGAGAGAAAGAAATTATAATATTATAGAAGAAAAGTATCGCGAGAAAATATCCGTTGCTGCCTCCCAACCAGAACCCCCGTCGATTCGAACCACCCCAGGGCCATAGACGGATGGGTTAACATATATACATATACGAGGGTGGGCTGAAAAGTAATGCCTTCACTTGAATAATTCTGGATTGTGTTGAGGTAGTCAGATAAAACCGGTTTTGTGTTGTAACTTGATATTCCCATCCCATTCCAGATTGTGTAGAGGTAACCAGATAAAACCGGTTTTGTGTTATAGCCTAATATAGCCTACACTCATTCCACACGTTGTCTCAGTATCGATTACAATGGAAAGGAGTAAAGACGTTCGCTTCAAACAACGTGCCGTAATTGAATTTTTGACCGCGGAAAGTGTTGCTCCCATAGACATTCATCGTCGAATGCAAGCTGAGTACGGTGAACAGTGTGTTGATACGAGTACCGTTCGACGTTGGGTGAGGCAGTGTAAAGAAGAAGCAGGGCAAGAAGATTTGCGAGAGAAACCGCGAAGTGGAAGGCTTGTAACGGCAATCGACGAGTCTTTTTGGAACTACGTTGACAAACTGATTCGTGGAAATCGTCGCATTGAACAAAATGAAATTGCTGCAATGCTCGATATCTCCAAAGAGCGAGTGGGACACATTATCAGTATTCTCGGTTACCGAAAGGTCTGCGCCAGATAGGTGCCTCGCATGCTCACTGCCAGGATGAAAACTGAGAGACTACGCATTTGCCAAGAAAATCTGCAGCGCTTCGAAAATGAAGATGAATTTTTGCACAGCAATGTGACAGGAGACGAGACGAGGGTTCACCATTATGACCTTCAAAATAAACGGCAATCCATGAAATATCGGCACAAAAATTCACCGCAACCAAAATTTCAAAGTTAAAAAATCGGCTGGAAAAGTGATGATGGCTGTTTTTGGGGATTTCAATGGTGTTGTTCTCGAAGACTTTACGGAAAGAGGGACAGCAATTAACTCCGCACGTTATATTGAAACTCTGAAGAAGTTGAAAAAATGGATCAGGAAGGTTCGCACCCACAAAAACGCAGTCATTGTTCACCATGACAACGCACGGCCTCACACCAATGTTCAAACGCGAGAAGCAATTGAAGATCTGCAATTCACCGTCTTGCTGCATCCACCATATAGCCCTGATTTAGCACCATGCGATTTTCACCTCTTTCCTAAACTTAAAGAACATCTCCGTGGAAATGGCTACGAGTGAGTCTGACGAAGAAGTTAAGGCCGCTGGGAAATTTTCGTTTCGTCGTCAAAGCTCCGAGTTTTACCGGAATGGATTTCAAAAACTCATTTATGGTTGGTGTAAATGTATCGAGGTAGAGGGTGAGTTTATAGAGAAGTAAATGTATCGTTTTGAAGACTAACCTCAAAGGTACATATCTGCTTTTGTTTCGATAAAATCCTTCTACACGTTTAAAATTTATTTCAGTGGAGGCATGACTTTTCAGCCCACCCTCGTATATACAAAAACTTTATTTTCTTTTATATTTTGATGGCCACTAAAGTTCCTAGCATGACGTCGTACACACACACACACACACACACACACACACACACACACATATATATAGACACAAATATATATATACTGTGTGTGTATATATATATATATATATATATATATATGTTAACCCCTCCGTCTATGGCCCTGCGGTGGTTCGGATCGACGGGGGTTCTAGTTAGGAGGCAGCAACGGATATTTCTTCTATAACATTCTAATTCTTTTCCGCCGGTCAAATGGTCGGTCGCAACCTGTTAAACTCTTGGCTACAGACTCGCCAGACTGTTATGCCAATATCTTCTATGGTGCTTGGGTTGTCTCTTTCTTAATTTGGGCAAAGGGTCGCCAGTTGTTAATTCTTCTCTTTCTATAATACTCTGATACTTTCTCTGAGACTAAAATTATCGACTTTTCTTTTATAACTTATCGACTTTACTGACTAAGTTCCTCTGAAGATAGCCCAACTCGAGGGGGAAAATAAAAAGTTTCTCTTACTGTAATTTACTTCTTACAAATTTACAGGTAGTAGTCTGAATTTTACAGGGGTAGAGGTTCGACCTCTTTCGACCATGGCTCAGGCCGGAATCTAAAAAGTTAAGGAGGCAAGGGGCCTCTGCCCCCTCCCCGCAGCGAGGTTGCTAACAAGAGAGTCTCGTAGCAGTGACCAAAGCAGAGAGCCGTAATGAAGTGTAGTTCATTTTACAAATAAATGTATAATATAAGCCTAAATGTTGGGGGAAGGCAGTTGAAGGTTAAGTTTCCCCCCTTTTAAACACATGATCAGATGTTTGAAAGATTCCAAATAAAAATTTTAAAAAATAAAATTAAAAAAACTAATTTGTATTTTTCGCCAAGTCTACATTTCTGAAGGCGATATGATTTCATAGTAGTACATAAGTACAATTTGAGTACATGACTGAGTACGTATTAATTTTGGTTCATTACAATTACGATTACAATTACCAATTAATTCATATTCACTTATTATTGTTTAATTACATTTCCATTTAAAGTACATTCTTACATTATATATTAAATCATTACATTTAATTAGTTTCAATGAAGTACATTACAAGTTATTATTAATTACAGTTTCATTAAAGTACATTACGTTATATTAAATTAAAGTATTACAGTTAATTACAATTAAACAGTTACTATAACTTTATTTGGTTTTACAGTGTTTCATATTAATAGACAATTAAGATGTTAGAAATATAATACAAAGTACATGGGCACATACGGTATGGATTTATATACAACATAATATGTTATATTATGTTATAAATTTGAATGGGAGCGAAAGGAGATTTTTATCTTAGAAGCGTTCGCTTCTGTCGTAGTGAGCGAAATTTGATCACTTACCTCAGCATTTTCGAGTTCATTGCGGGAGGTGATATAATAAAAAATAAAAATAAAAATAAATAATACGAGAACGTATTTGCGCGTTTTCGAACGAATGCATAAAGTTTTGCGTTTCACGAGCAAAATGAATATTTAATAAAATTGACATAGGATAATGGTCAAGATAAGATATGGACGTATGAGGGTGGGGATATGGTCGAATAATAGTTATATTTATACTACATAACATATAAATAATGACTTCTATAGAGTGTACAGTTTTTATTATGATGTTAAAGAATTTTCATACATTGAATACTGGAGATATGATGAAGGGAAATTAATGACGGGAAAATGTGACGTCATAGTTATTGAATTTGTACGTATAGTACAAATCATTATTAAGAAGATTTACAAGAACGAATTAGAGACAAAGAGTGGGTATTAATGACTAAGAAGTACAACTACGGGTTCCAATCCTGATATATGTAATGTGTATGCATAATCTAGGGTCGAGGGTGAGATGCAAGACAACCATAATTAATTATAATAAATTCTATAACAAATAAAAAATGGAAAATGAATACGACTAAATCATAGAAATGGTGGATCGTAGGGTTGTGACACAAACAAAAATAGAAAGTAACAAATAAAATTTTTATCCAAACTCGCGTTAAGCGATTTTGGTTCTTATGTAAAAATGAATATTGATTATTCATTGTTCATTTTTACATTGCTCTCCCCTTTAAAATATTTATACAATAATATAATAGGGTACAATTAATACAATACAAATGAGAAAATAACATCCTAACTAATTCAAGTTAGATGACGAATTTTTCTTTACATTATAAAGTTTTATACAGAACAAGTGAGTTCGGGCGGTTGGGTACAATGCAGAGTAATCAAATCTTTACCATGACACTTGCTTAGAGAGTTTCATAAAGTATAAAAATTCAAAGATTAAAACTTTAATTTTAGACAAACAATTAAGTTAGACAAACAATGATAGTTAAATTTTTTTTTTTAATTTTATTTTTCTGTGGGAAAATTTACATACATGATGAGTAGTAGATAAAAGGGAAAAACGTAAATCGTACAATCTATAAACTAATAATTATTGACTATTGTTTTTACAAATCGAATTACGTAGTGGATGATGTATAGACCTGTGATCTAGTGTGTATTTGGGTGTACTAGGTACAAAGTGTGTATCTTACAATTTTGAGGGACAGATTAGCTGAGAGGATTGTTAAATTAACTGAATAAATGCATGAGCAAGATATATTAGAAAGCAAAAATGCTTAAGACTATATAAATAGCATAGTTAGCACTTACACGCAATGAAATAGTTTATTGTGATATCCAATGATTTTAGCATAAGGTTTGTATATATATAGTATATATAGTGTGCATACGTGTGTGTGTGTGTGTGCGTGTAAGGGTTATTATTATTATTATTATAAAATCCTTTAAGTTCAAGGTAGTATTTAAGTATTTAATTACATCAGTTACACGTATTAAGGTAATAAAAAAACGTACTTAGAGGACCTTACAAGTAATGAAAGTAAATCTAGCGGTATTAAAAATTAAATTTTGAAGATGGAATTAAATTCGACTAGTAACATTCCTAGCTATATATGAACTATATAACCATTAACATTAACCAGAAGTATCGGTACGATAATTGAATTAAGAAAATTAAGAATACAAATTAAAAATAGAAATCATTTTATGCATTTTAATGAGCTAAACATAATTTTATAATATTCTTAAAAATAAAAGTAAATCGAACCTTAGATGAGTTTCGGCCAAGAATAAAAAAGTTATTGAAATGGAAGGAAAGCATTTCGAACAATCTTTTCTTTTAATAATTTCAGGTAAATTTTACATTAAAAATTATTTTTATATAATAAAAAAATATTAAAAAGGTTTAATAATTTTTGCATGTTAAGTAGAAAAATCATACTCTTTCGTTAAATGTTGATAGAATTTGAATTATTTGATATTTTAGTCTGAAAACTTGTTTGCATATGATAAATACATATGTTTTATTGTGTAGAAGTTTTATTAAAATTAAATGACAAAAAAGAATAAAAACAACTGAAATTTAGGTATGTGCGGTCATACGGGTAAATTTCCCGACCGTACAGAGCAGGATAAATTAGGTACATGATCGATTAATTATTACACTATTTCTGTCATCATATAATCAAAATAATTATAAAACTCGTTACAAACATTTGTAAAAACGGTTTTGGTTGCAAACAATAAAATATGTCATTTCACCTATATATTTATATAAGCAACAATGGCATGAAAAGAAAAGACAAATCGGTCAATTTCCTTCTTACAAACAAGAAAAAAGGTTAAACTAAAGACGCATCCCGGTCAATTCAGGTTGAATTAAATTCTCTTTTACAACAAAAAAAAAGGTTGCATTAAATTCTCTTAAACAACAAAAAAAAGGTTGAATTAAGTTCTTAAATTACATTTTCTTAAATTAAATTCTCTTAAACTACAAAGAAAAAGTTGAATTCAATTGACTGCATTGAAATGACTTGGGACTTGAAAACTGACTTGGGACTTGAAAACTGACTTGGGACTTGAAACTTGAAACTGTCTGACTTGAAATTAACTGAAAATGGAAAATGACTGCACTTGATCTCAATCAAGTGGAGACTATTAACCTCTGGGGTTTGGTTGTCCTCTTGGTGCAACCGACTTACTTGAAATGCAATCAAGTATCTTGAAACTGTCTAACTTGAACTCTATCAAGTATCTTGAAACTGTCTGACTTGAACTCTATCAAGTATCTTGAAACTGTCTAACTTGAACTCTATCAATTATCTTGAAACTGTCTAACTTGAAACTGTTTTCAAGTATCTCTATAACTATAAACTCTCTGTAAACTCTCTCTTTCTTAATTTGCAAGTCAATTCAATTCAATAATTTGAAAAAATTGTAAACAAAAAATAAAAAATGTAAACAATATTTCACTCTAATGTACGCGAAGATACTGTACTATTATGTTTGGTACATAAAATAAAATTATTCTATACTGAATATAATAGTGAAAATAACTGAAATTAACTCTGAAATTAACTCTCTGAAATTAACTTGTGATAATTAAGTTCTGCGACTTTTAACTTCTGCGACTTTTAACTTCTGCGACTTTTAACTTCTAGACTTTTAATTTCTGTTACTTTTAACTTCTGTGAAAATTACTGTTTCACTAAAAAAAATGTATCACTGGTGTCTGAAGTGTTCACTGTGTTTTGTGTTAATTCTGGCTCAATACTAAATATTAACTGTTAATAATACTGACTTTTCAAATGTTTACAAATTACTTTAAAAAAAACCAACTCTGTACTTAACAAAATTTCTACGGCGAAATCCTTAGAGACGTGTCCTGAAGACGTGTCTTGCTGGCTACTTCTTCTTGGATGAAAACTAGGCGTGGAGAACTTGGAGACGTGACACACCGGTTCAAGGGTGGATGTTACGAACTGGAAGTCGTGACACGCCGGTCAACTGGTTTTATCCTGATGCAGGGTAATTTCTATCCTGGCCAAAGAGTGGCCACTTGTTAAAATCCTCTTCTTAAAATATTCTTCTAATCTTGGTAGTAGGGTCGCCAAATGTTTATCCTGGCTATAGGGTCACCACTCTGTTATCCTCCTTCTTCTACGTGCTTATGGGGTGTCTCGTATCAACGAGGCGTTCTTGTTTAGAGGCAGCAACGGATATTTCTTCTATAACATTCTAATTCTTTTTCGCCGGTGCTTGGGTTGTCTCTTTCTTAATTTGGGCAAAGGGTTGCCAGTTGTTAATTCTTCTCTTTCTATAATACTCATACTTTCTCTGAGACTAAAATTATCGACTTTTCTTTAATAACTTATCGACTTTACTGACTAAGTTCCTCTGAAGATAGCCCAACTCGAGGGGGAAAATAAAAAGTTTTTCTTACTGTAATTTACTTCTTACAAATTTACAGGTAGTGGTCTGAATTTTACAGGGGTAGAGGTTCGACCTCTTTCGACCATGGCTCAGGCCGGAATCTAAAAAGTTAAGGAGGCAAGGGGCATCTGCCCCCTCCCCGCAGCGAGGCTGCTAACAATGGAGTCTCGTAGCAGTGACCAAAGCAGAGAGCCGTAATGAAGTGTAGTTTATTTTACAAATACATGTATAATATAAGCCTAAATGTTGGGGGAAGGCAGTTGAAGGTTAAGTTTCCCCCCTTTTAAACACATGATCAGATGTTTGAAAGATTCCAAATAAAAATTTTAAAAAATAAAATTAAAAAAACTAATTTGTATTTTTCGCCAAGTCTACATTTCTGAAGGCGATATAATTTCATAGTAGTACATAAGTACAATTTGAGTACATGACTGAGTACGTATTAATTTTGGTTCATTACAATTACGATTACAATTACCAATTAATTCATATTCACTTATTATTGTTTAATTACACTTCCATTTAAAGTACATTCTTACATTATATATTAAATCATTACATTTAATTAGTTTCAATGAAGTACATTACAAGTTATTATTAATTACAGTTTCATTAAAGTACATTACGTTATATTAAATTAAAGTATTACAGTTAATTACAATTAAACAGTTACTATAACTTTGTTTTGTTTTTACAGTGTTTCATATTAATAGACAATTAAGATGTTAGAAATATAATACAAAGTACATGGGCACATACGGTATGGATTTATATACAACATAATATGTTATATTGTGTTATAAATTTGAATCGGAGCGAAAGGAGATTTTTATCTTAGAAGCGTTCGCTTCTGTCGTAGTGAGCGGAATTTGATCACTTACCTCAGTATTTTCGAGTTCATTGCGGGAGGCGATATAATAAAAAATAAAAATAAAAAAAAATAATACGAGAACGTATTTGCGCGTTTTCGAACGAATGCATAAAGTTTTGCGTTTCACGAGCAAAATGAATATTTAATAAAATTGACATAGGATAATGGTCAAGATAAGATATGGACGTATGAGGGGGGGATATGGTCGAATAATAGTTATATTTATACTACATAACATATAAATAATGACTTCTATAGAGTGTACAGTTTTTATTATGTTGTTAAAGAATTTTCATATATTGAATACTGGAGATATGATGAAGGGAAATTAATGACGGGAAAATGTGACGTCATAGTTATTGAATTTGTACGTATAGTACAAATCATTATTAGGAAGATTTACAAGAACGAATTAGAGACAAAGAGTGGGTATTAATGACTAAGAAGTACAACTACGGGTTCCAATCCTGATATATGCAATGTGTATGCATAATCTAGGGTCGAGGGTGAGATGCAAGACAACCATAATTAATTATAATAAATTCTATAACAAATGAAAAATGAAAAATGAATACGACTAAACCATAGAAATGGTAGATCGTAGGGTTGTGACACAAACAAAAATAGAAAGTAACAAATAAATTTTTTAGCCAAACTCGCGTTAAACGATTTTGGTTCTTATGTAAAAATGAATATTGATTATTCATTGTTCATTTTTACATATATATATATACACACACAGACAACTCCGTATATATCGAAGGCGGATATGACGAATTTCGGATATATCGAAGTAATTTGGCTGGTTCCCTGAAAATTCAATTGAAAATTTACAATAATCCGATTATAACGAAGTTTTTTTTATAACGAAGTACATTTTCTGCCTTTTTTGCTGCCTTTCTTACAAATTTATTATTGTGTTTCAGATTTAAATGGCGGGCTTCACTCACAAGCACTCTACTTTGACCCTCAAGTAGGCGAACGGCCAGACCCCATTTAAACAATTTTAATTCCCCCGCTGTACAGAAAGTTGTAATATGTTTTTTATTAGTCCTTAGTGTTCAGTGAACACATTTTTAAGTGTTTACCTCAGTTTTTGATGTGCGGTTGCCATGGAAACGCCAATATAAACAAACGACTAGAAAATACCTGAAACTTTATCCAGATGATAATTTGTTTTAGTTTCGAACTGAAATACTGTTAACTAATCAACCTATACTGTTTATTATAAGTGTTTACTATCTAGATATACAATTGAATTATCACCTTATAGTAAAACGTAATACAATCATGTATTGTTATAGGTTCGGCCCATTTTTAAATTTACTTCCTTCTTTTATCACAATATTAGAATAAGACAAATGTGTGCTGTGACAAATATTGTGCAAATGTGTGGTATTTTTGAAAACCACAGTTTAATTATTGTTATTTTTATTTCAGACGATCATCTATATCAAGAATGGCAAAACCTGACTCAAGTCCATTAAAATTTGTACAGGCGAAGAAACAGAGGCTGTCAACAAATTGGGAGAAATGCGTTATACGTCAGCAGAGTCGCAAAGAAAAACTGGTTGTACTCACAAAAGTGGGTATTGAACATTATTGTCAATATCATTGTTACGGCAGGATGACCTTTTACAAAGACTTGAATCTGAGTTTGATGACCTTACAAAATTACATCGTATGACTGTTACATATCATCGTAGCTGTTATCAACCATTTCCAAGTAAGAAAAACATTTCTCATGTTAGTACAAAATGTAGCACGCATGATTCTGCATCACATGGTACTGAAGAACAAAGTGTTCGCAAACGAGCTCAAACATCCAAGCTTACAGATTTTTCAATGTGTTTAATATGCAACGCACGAAAGAGAAACAGCATACATAAGGTATAAACAACTACGTGTCAGAGTAATCTCTATCAAGCAGCACAAGCTCGGAAGGACATTTCTATGCTTGCCAAAATTGAAGGAGAAGACCTCATTGCAGCTGATGCTGTTTACCCAAATCCTGCATGGCAAGCTATACAAGCAAGCATAACATCAATGCTTCAAGGAAAATGGAAGAAGGAGAGAACATATACGAGAAGGCATTTATGGCACTAGTAGGAGAAATAGATATTAATCTACAACAAGGAAAAGCTTATAAGTTGAAAACCCTGCTAGACAAATTCCAACAGCTGTTACCTGACCACATTGATACCCAAGCATACCGTGCAGAAAAACTTCAGCGCCGTTTCATGAAGCATTATGTTGATAACATTGTTATTCATGCCCAGCGAGGACAGTCCAAGTCAAGCATTGTTGTCAGTTGCAGTGTCAGCTTAGGAAATGTTGTCAGAGCCTTTGCTCAACTGAAGAAAGATTTCAACATTAATGAGATGACACTTGGTTCTGCTGAAGAACAATCAAATGTTCCAATGAATTCAGAAGTCTTACTTCATTTTGCCATTGGTATGCTTAGACAAGAAATAGCACAAATTGAAAAGCCAACTGAGTACTACACAGCTGCTGAAATCGGCCTGAAAACATCTGAAGAATTTGTTCCATCACTTTTGCAGAAGGCGTTTCTCTGGTTGCTGAGCAGAGGCATTTGAATCGTGTGATTCAAATTACCAGCCAGCAGAAAAATTACAACGTAGAATCTTAGCTCTTGCAGAAAGTTTTATTCATAGCAGTGACAGCAATATTATAACCCCCCTTAATCTAGGACTTGCAGCGCAATTCCATCATGATCAGAGAAAATGAGATATAATAGACATTCTCCATGTCCATGGTTTCACCATAAGCTATGATCATCTTCAACGTTTTTTAAACTGCCCTAGGAAAAGATGAGCTTAAAAGAATGCAAGATCGCATATACATACCACATGGCTTAGTCTCATCACAACATGGACGAAGCTGATTCAAGAAGGTGACGATAATATTGATATCAACTGTGCAACCATTGATGGAAAGGGAACATTTCATTCCATGGCCCGTGTTGTATTTCAGGAACAGGCTATTGATACAGTTGGGACTGGTCTGGTCGACAGAGTGAAAATTGGCCAAGAAAAGTCATTGTCTCTCGACTGTAATGATGCCAAGGCATTGAAGAATGTACTGCATTATGAAAAGCCCAGGAAACGACCAGAGCCACCTCGCCGTGATGATGCGAAGTTCAAGGTCAAATCACTACATATTGCTGGATCAGACATGCGGGTAGCGGATCTTGCTTGGATGTTTCTGAGAGCGATTCCGTGTAGTAACCTCTCTGTTCCTCCACGTATTGACTACAGTACAACTGAAAAAGTTCCCTTCTGGACTGGATACAATGCATCGATGACAAAAATGTAACTCACTCGCACAGTTGCCGCTTAAGCTCCAACTATAGATGCAAAGCCTGCCGATCCATCAAATGTCTACACAACAATGATCGGAAGTCACTAAATCACAAAAGCAATGGGACAACTCAGTACAGTCCAAACTATGGACCAACAGTTCTATGCAGTGGCCCAACAGGTGAAATGCAGCAAACCAGACGACCTTCCCAATCATGTTGTTGTTGGTTAGCCGATCATCCCACCCTGATCAAATAAGCCAGCGGCACGTAGGTAACCGATCGCCCTCTCCGGAGAGGACCAGAAGTTCAGCGCACTAGTGATGTTGTGTTGTGTTCTTTGTTGTGCTAGAGCGGTACAGTCTGTCATAATGTGTTCAACTGTTTGTGGTGTGTCCTTGCACAGGTGGCAGGTTTCGTCTGTGGAGTTGTCTAATCTGTGCTTATATGTTTGTAAGTTGGGGTGATGTCCACATCGGAATCGTGCTAAGTTAACTCGATCCGATCTGCTCAGGCTGGTCTCTGACCTGTTAATGGGAGGCAGCTTCGCACCTAAGACCGCATTCGGACCGAGTCGTGTCAGTGCTTAGTGGGTTAGGTGTGTGTGTGTGTGTATATTTTCTGTACTGTGTGATGTCTGTGAGGCGTGGTATGGAATGGAGTATTTGGTAATAATGTGTGTCTGGTGTTACCTTAGTGGTGCGAGGTGTTGGTGCATGATTGTACATGTAGTGGCAAGGGTGTTGTGGGTTAGTTGTCGCTGCTGCCATGAATTGTGTTCCCCTCATGTCTAAATGTTCCCTAACTTTCAGCATTTTTGTTACTGTGTGCAGGTGTTCTATTGGTGTTGTTTGAGAACATCCTGTAATAATACGAAGTGCGTTGTTTTGTATTGTCTTTATGTGTATTGTGTTTGTGTGTGTGTTTGAGAAAATGGGTGCCCAGCATGTGCTTGCATAGTCCATAACTGAGAGAATATATTGTTTGTATATGAGTGATGTTGTTTCCTACTGGTGTCCAAAGTTTCTGCCTGTTAGTACCCCAAGCGTGTTAAGTCTTGACGCACATTTGTTTTTAATGTCCTGAATGTGGTTTGTAAAAGATAATGATGTGCTGTATGTGACCCCAAGTATTTTGCTCCTGTAAGTGTGCGGAATGTTGATGTTGTTTAGTGTAAGCTGTGGAGTTATCTGGTGTTCTTTTGCAATGTGATGGTTGATTTTGTGGACGCTACTTTGAATCTATCGTGTGTGAGCCAGTCTTGTATACTGTTTATGTATGTTTGTAGGTTATTTGTAGCGGTGTCAGTGTTGTTGCGGGTGCATGTTAGAGTGATGTCATCTGCATATGATGATAAGGTAAGTTTGTTATCTATGGGTGTTGGAATGTCATTCATGTGTAAGTTGAACAGTGTTGGTGAGAGAACAGAGCTTTGAGGGACCCCGTTCGGAAAAAGCTTGTTTTTGGATGACTTGCCATTAAATGTGACATGTGAGTATCTTCCTGAAAGATAGTTGCTCAGCCACCTTTTGGTGTTATTGCGCATGTTTGTGTTGAGTATTTTGTTTATGAGAGGGAAGCGTGGGATAGCATCAAATGCTTTACTAATGTCTATTGTTGCTAATAGTGTACGTTGAGCTGGTCGTCTGGAGTTGATGCCATCCATGATGTGTTGTGTGAGGTTAGTGAGTAATGTCGTGGTTGAGGGGTGAGGTCTGAATCCATGTTGAGTAGGCGATAGTGGTATGTGTGGGTTGGTGATTTGTAAGATTAGTCTTTTTGTTACTTTGGAAGGAGTGTATAGTAAAGTAATGGGTCTATAAGAAGCTGGTTCATGTAATTCGCCTTGGTGGATTCCATAGTGCATGCTGCTTCATTGCTGCCATTGGAAAACTATGGGGAAGTGGTGGACTGAGGGATCTGCTAGTGGATAGTAGGACTTATGCCCCAAACACAGCTGACATGATGCTTGCTGGGAAGCAGTGTCACAGATCTGTCCGTGGTCTAACCCTTTCATATGAGGCACTGATGCAGCTGTTCTTGACAGAATTTGTGAAGTGGTGTGATGCCGACCAACAAAGACATATCCCAGATGAGGTGTGGCAACAGATTTAGGATACCTATGAAGCGATTCAGAATGGCGGTGATCAAGAATCTGCAGATGTAGCAAGTGAACTGAAGGATCGACTTACTCATGATGTTCTTCCACTACTAAGTGAATTCAAAAAAGAAAGTAGTGCAGACTCACCCACATTTAAATATTGGTCAGTGTTGCTGGATGCATTTCAAATACTCTCGAACTACATACGCAGTGAACGTGAAGGTAACTGGTCATTAAATCTGCCCTCACAACTTGCAATGGCGCCATACTTCTTCGCTGCAAACTGTACTAATTATACACGATGGGTACCCATTTATCTCCTTGATATGATGGAACTCCCTGAAGATGTCTCTCAAGCATTCAATGATGGTGAGTTTGCAATTCTTGTGAGACCAGGTCGTTTCACTGGTATTTGGAGTGACATGGATACTGAATCAACTGTGATACGAAATGCCAAGAGTAATGAGGGTGTTTTTGGGCTCACCAGAAAGGAACCAGTCCTTCTCCGCTGGATGCTGACTAGAACGCCACTAGGAGAATATGCCCAGAGTATGAAAGAACGTACTGGAATAGCTGCTGAAGAATGTTCTATACATGAGTAAGCCAAACCCATTGCTCTCAAGCGAGATAATGATGTAAAAAATATGATCACTCATCTTGAAAACAATACGACCAATCCATTTCAGCCAGATGTCCACCCAGATGGGAAACTGTTGAACATTCCCAGTGGAGTCATTGCTGAGCAAGATGTACAGAAGTCGCTATTATCTGCCATCGATGCTGGTGAGAAGGAAATGTACGAATTTATTAGGAGTACCTTGTCCACTGAAGGTAATCGTAGCTTCTACAGTCCTCTGACAAGATCCAAAAATAAGACCTTCACTGACATGACTAAAACTACACATGTATTGATCCAAGGCAAGAAAAGGCTGGTTAATATCAGTGCTGAAATGGTGTTTCGTAGAACATTTAAAATGTCACAGGCACGGCCAGATATAACAATCATCCACGTATTGAGGCAGCCAGTCATATCCATTCCAACATGCTTGTTTCATGAAGATGGTGTAATGAGAAAAACACATAAGGCTGAGTTGACACACATATTGGAGAACAAGGTAGAGGTTGGTCCTATTCCAACAGCTACTGATAGTGCAACCTGTGTCTACATCAGAGATACCATGGCTGAACTACAATCAATGACAGGAAGCAGCGACACATCTACATTTGGCGAGCTTACCAACAGATACATGACTCGACTGTTGACTTGTACGCATAAAGCCAACACTATAATAGATGTGTCCGACAAGTATGACTATAAAGATTCAATCAAAGTTGAAGAACGGAGCAGAAGGCTAGCGGTGTCGATGTTGTTGTGGGTGGATGTTAGAGTGATGTGATCTGCATATGATGATAAGGTAAGCTTGTTATCTATGGGTGTTGGAATGTCATGCATGTATAAGTTGAACAGAGGTGAGAGAACAGAACTTTGAGGGACCCCGTTCGGAAAAAGCTTGTTTTTGAATGACTTGCCATTAAATGTGACACGTGAGTATCTTCCTGAAAGATATTTGCTCAGCCATCTTTTGGTGATATTGTGCATGTTTGTGTTGAGTATTTTGTTTATGAGAGGGAAGCGTGGGATAGCATCAAATGCTTTACTAATGTCTATTGTTGCTAATAACCGACAACCGAAGCAGAACGTGCCATCGAAGTGCTCCAGACTTATGATCTGCAGAAAGGCTTGGACGACGACTTCCTCATGAAGTTTAAACAAATGTTAATAATAAAACGCTCGAAAGCAAAGAAGCAAACAACACTTGACGCCTTCTTCCCGAAGTAAACCTTTATGTAAATAAAGAGCAATCTCTTGAGAAATAACACGGTTATCCATGATAAAATATCTTTTGTACAATTATAACTTTTAGCTTAACTTTCGTAATAAATATTTCATCCATCTACGTACATTCATTACCTTTACTTTACTAAAAAACAATCTCTTTCAATTTTACTCGGCTTCCGATATATCGAAGTTCGCCTATATCGAAGCTTTTTTGCTGGGCCCCTGAAATTTGTTATATCCGGAGTTGTCTATATATATATATATATATATATATATATATATATATATATATGTTACACACAAACCGTGCATGGAACAAGGAACTCTTGTCCAACGTGGACAATGGGACACAAGTAAAGAGGCCCCAAAATATAGCTTCCTTCACCAGCTATCTGCTAAATAGATAGGCCCCAGCTTTGGGACAGGGTCTACGGTTTAAAGGTTCCCGAAGCGCTACATTCAGAACCTCAATATACACAAGAAACTCGTTGCATTTACCTCGGCTCAAATACATCAAAGAAAAAGAGTAACATTTGTATTTTTTTGCCTAAAAGCAAAACGTGCACCTTAAACAGAAAATTTGAGCAGCCACTTTTCAAGGTACTTAATAGGTCCGTGTAATGTGCCACAACTTAGAATGGTCCCTGAGAAACTTTTATGTTACACACAGAGGGTACATGGAACTCTTCTGGGAAAACTAAACCCACTAATACAGCGAATTGTTACAAAAACATTTAAAAACGTAGAAGATTTGATTATATCCAGCAATAAAGAATTATGAAATGCTTCGATATATATATATATATATATATATATATATATATATACAGGGTGTTTCAGGTGGAAAGGTCAATACTTCGGGAGGTGATAGTATCGGTCATTGTGAGAAAAAAAGTTCATATGAACATGTGTCTAATTCTGAATGGTTACGGAGATAAAGCTGTTTGAATCTACAAACACAAAAACATTGTTAATGGTAATCAAGAAAGAGAAACTAATTACTGTTTCTAACATTTAATGTTTAAACATTGGCATTTTAAATGGTATCAGATACAGAAATGACATATTTGTTACCGTTTACAATACGTTTTCGAAAATCCCACCGTCAACCTCAATGCACTTTGTAACTCGTGTGCGAAGATTGCGTTTTGTTCAACTGCGTTGATCTTGACGTTTCTTTATGCGGGCAGCAGCATCCAAAATGCGCGCGAGCAATTCGTCTCGTGTATCCACCTTTCTTTTGTAAACTTGACTTTTCATCCACCCCCACAAACAATAATCGAAAGGAAAGAGGTCTGGAGACCTTGGTGGCCATTGAATGGGACCACCGCGGCCAATCCATCGACCAGGGAACGTTTGATTTAGGTATTGCATCACCAGGCGGGTAGAATGTGGAGGAGCTCCGTCATGCTGAAGGTATATACCAGCGCGTGGAGCCAAAGGAACATCCTCCAATAGTCCTGGCAATTCATTTTGCACAAATTCTAGGTAACTTTGTCCTGTAAGACGATTCTCTAAAGTAACAGGGCCAATCGGCTGATCATCAATGATACCGCACCACACATTAGCAGAGAAGCGATGTTGAAAATTTGTTTCCACAGTGGCATTTGGACTTTCGTCTGACCACCGATGAGAGTTACGAGTGTTGTTGATACCGTCACGGGTGAAAGTAGCTTCATCGGTGAACAGTATTAATCGAAGCAATCGGCGATTAGCATTTACCCAATGACAAAATTCCAGTCGCATGAGAGCGTCTCCTGGTTGAAGGTGTTGTTCACGCTGTACATGATATGGATGCAAGCCTTCCTCACGTAATGTTCGCCATACTCTTGTGTGTGGTACACCGAGACGTGTAGAAATTCTTCGTGAGCTAGTAGTAGGATTACGCTCTACCAATTGAAGAATGTTTTCCACTTCATCCACATCTTGTTGACCTTCACATTCAGATGAAACATGAGCGCTGGGAAGTGTACCAATCTCACGCAATGTGTTGAAAACCCTGGTAAACACTCTTCGATCTGGAATTCTGCGGTTCGGAAACCGTCGACTGTATTCTGCAACAGCAGCTGGTGCACTTCCATCGCAAAAACGGTAGACATACACCATATCTGCATATTCGGCATGTGTGAAGGTGTGTGGCATTCTTAACACTGCTTCAAACACCAAACAATGTCACTCACAACAGTCAGCTGTCGATTGGCTTATGTTACTTGCTTACATTACAGCTTTCATGGTTCAAGGTTATAGGGGAGGGAAGGGGGAGATTGAGCTGGGAAGGGGGAGGAAGAGCTGCGCGCGCATCAGATTCAAACAGCTCTATCTCCGTAACCATTCAGAATTAGTCACATGTTCATATGAACTTTTTTCCTCAGAGTGACCGATACTATCACCTCCCGAAGTATTGACATTTCCTCCTGAAATACCCTGTGTGTGTGTATATATATATATATATATATATATATGAGGTCTTCCGAAGCAAAAGTAGCACAAGCGCCATTTTTTTTAATCGTCAGAAAACGCATTGAAAATAATACGACCTTCGGAGAGAGAGATAACGCATTATATTTCGCGGGACTTTCGACCATACGAACATGACGAGGTTTGTAGTGAGGTTGTGGCTGATGGCCTGTGTGAGTTTTTAACAGACTTTAGAGACGAGTATCGATTGTTAAAAAAAAGGATAAATATGGGCTGAAGATATCCTGAAATAATACTCATTTAATATGAAAATACACCGAGACCGAGAAGTTTTTTGCATTTACTCATTTAATAGTCAGCAAATTCCGTCAGATTGTAGAAGTGCAAACATTACAGCAATTTTCAAAAAAGGAGACAGATGTGAGCCGGGTAACTACAGACCAATTAGCCTGACAAGTGTAATATGCAAAATGATGGAATGAATTATAAGAAAAAACATCATGCAGCACATGAAAGAGAATAATTTATTCAGTGGTAAGCAATTTGGATTTATTTTGGGAAGGTCAACAGTTTTACAGCTTATCAAAGTCTTAGACAAATAGACCCAATTCTTGGATGAGGGAGCCGCAGTCGACATTGCTTATTGCGACTTCATGAAAGCATTTGATAAAACTAAAAAGTTACAATATCACTGGTAGTTTCATAACATGGATCGAGTCGTTCCTCAGTAATAGAAAGCAACGGGTAGTGATTAATGGTGAAGCCTCTGATTGGAAAGAGGTGGCTAGTGGTGTTCCTCAAGGATCAGTTATTGGGCCCCTGTTATTTGTGATATTCATCAACGATCTGCCAGATGTAGTGAAACAGTGAGATCTTCTCATATGCGGATGACACCAAGGTATTCAGAAAGATAAGTGAAGACGAGGACTGCACCAAGTTGTAAGAGGATTTAGAGAAGATGAAGCAGTGGTCAGAGAAGTGGATGCTGAAGTTTCACCCTAGTAAGTGTAAATATATGAGGATAGGAGGAGCAGTTGCCCAGAATAAGAAATATGAAATGTATGAGGAAATGAGTGAGAGTAATTCAGAGAAGGACCTTCGAGTTATAATTGATAGTAACCTCAGATTCGAAGAACATTTAGCAGAGAAAATAAATAAGGCAAATAGATTAGTAGGAATAATACGCAGAACATTTGTGTCCTTAGACGAAGAAATGTTTAAATCATTATACACTGCACTTGTAAGACCTCATCTAGAATATGCCAACCAAATGTGGTGCCCATACAAGATAAAGGATATTGAGGCCTTAGAAAATGTCCAACGGCGTGCCACTAAGCTAATCCCATCATTGAGAGACCTACCATACCAAGAAAGACTTAAGAAATTAGATTTACCAACGTTGGCATATAGAAGGTCTCGAGGGGATATGTTAGAGGTGCTCAAGATTACGTGTAACATCTATGATAAACAAGTATGCGAAGACCTATTTACGATTCAAGACAACACAATGACAAGGGGACACGCCAAGAAGATCTACAAGGATAGACCAAGGTTAAATTTGAGAAAATACATGTTCTGCAGTACGGTCGTAAACACCTGGAATAGTCTATCAGCCTCATTAGTTGACTCAGATTCGGTTCTGAGCTTTGAGAAGTTGGATAGAGTGTGGGCCCACCAGGAACGCAAATTTGACTACAGAGCCGATATTCTTTGTACTAATCTCGACCGCCACCAGACAGAACACATAACCGAAGGTGAAAATTCGGAACTGGAGTCACAGGCTTGATGGCCTCTTCCAGAAGACTTCTGTCAGTATCTGTGAGTATCTGTGAAGTATCTTAAACTTTGATGCAAAAAAACATTAATATAACTAGATTTTAAGTTTTAGCTGGCTTACCCCAATAAATATCGTTTCCTAAAAGTATATATACAGGGTGGCCCAAAAAAAATGGCACCAACTTTGAGAAGTGATATCTCAATAACCATTGCAGCTAGGGACTTAAAAAAACAACCAAATGAAAGATAATTCTTTTCTCTTTAAATACTTATTCTATGGCTTGATGGTTATAAGCCCATATAATGCCCAAAATTGGCTTCCAAAAAATATATACAAAAAAAAGTTGCGCATTTATATTTATTCCTTTTAAGTTAAACCTAATTTTCAATAAATGGCTGAATCTGCCCTCCATTATGGTCAACCACAGCCTTTAATCTCGCCCTCCATTATGGTCAACCACAGCCTTTAATCTCGCCCTCCATTTTGAAATTGCCTTCGAGATCGTCACTTGTGAGAGATTTTCCCATGCAGCCTGAATTCGTTCACGAAGATGGTTCACATCACGGATTTTCTGACCATGGTAGACTTCTCTCTCTAAGGCAGACCACACGAAGTAGTCAATGGGGTTTAGATCTGGGTTGCATGGTGGCCAATTATTTGGTTCGATAAAACCAGGACAATTATTATTGAGAAATGTTATTGTTTCCTTGGCTGTATGAGATGGGGCTCCATCTTGCATGAACACAAAATCAGTGCTCGTCTCCTTGATCTCTGACAACATTGGAGACAAAATGTCATTACAGTAGTAAATTGAGTTAATTTTAACGCCTCGCTGAATAAAAATGATGGATGTTTTGTTCTCAGATGACGCTGCAAGGGAAACCATTATCGAATCTGAAGTGTTTTTTTTCACGCAAAAGTCGTTTTGGGTCAACATGAGTTTTTGTCGCCACTGCTGCACGAACCCGATCATTTTGGGTATTTCGTGGTGTTTCGACCTTAAATCGTTTCTCATCAGAAAACCAAATTTTTTTCACAGACTCATTTGACCGAAATCTTCGCAATAGATTTTTACATCGATGGAAACGTCTTTCTTTCACAGGCTCCGATAAAGCAGTAACCTTCACCCTCTTAAATGTTTTCAACCCAAGATCTTTTCGAATTATTCGCTGTACTGATGAACGTGAAATCCCGGTTTCTTTCGCAACTTCACGTTCACTTTTACTTGTTCCCGGTTGTTCCTCTTGACTTAAAACCATTTCATTTACTTTTTCAATGTTTTCTGGCGTTCTAATACTTTTTGGTCGACCACTTCCCGGACGCCGTTGACTGCTGCCGGTTTCTTTAAGTTTTTGTAAAAAATGTGCCACAGTTCTTTTTTTCCAATTTATATTTGGAAATTCGTAAAGGATTCTGTTTAATGAATATCCTTTTTCTTCACGTAGTGCTTGTATAATATTCTTATCAGATTCTCTCAATCCCATCTTGAGGGGTCTGGAATAAAAAAATTTCATTTAAAATTAGGATCAAGGAATAAATATAAATGCGCAACTTTTTTTTTGTATATTTTGTTTGGAAGCCAATTTTGGGCATTATATGGGCTTATAACCATCAAGCCCTAGAATAAGTATTTAAAGAGAAAAGAATTATCTTTCATTTGGTTGTTTTTTAAGTCCCTAGCTGCAGTGGTTATTGAGATATCACTTCTCAAAATTGGTGCCATTTTTTTTGGGCCACCCGGTATATATATATATAATATAAGCTTATATATATATATATATATATCTGGTTACAAGATTATTTGCCAGAATGCGCTATGCAATGAAATAGTTCTTTCATTTTATCATTTTGTGAAGATTAATTTGAATTATTGCAAACCACTAAAATATTTTCCACAGTAATGGTTAGAAGGCACACACACACCGGGATAATCCACAAGATTAGGTGCCAGACTGCGCTATTTAATTTAATTTGTATATGTTTAATGGAAAAGCGATGTTCTCCGTATAATTAATATTTTTTTATCTACGTATTATTAAGGGAAAAGTATAGTTTGTAGATATTTTCCTCGTTCATGTCAGACGAATTTATTCAGCATCCGTCTTAATACACAAATTTATCTAGAAACAGTAATTAGCTAACGCTTTCAATTAAAATAGTATTTATAGATGCATTTAGTATGGTCTATACAAGTAATGTAGTTTTCTATGCATATTTATAAAGAAAATGGAATTTTGTTTATTGGGTTTCTTAATTGGTCATCGATTTACTGTATACAACACATTTTTACGTTACATGGTTTCAACATTTCTAACACATATAGAGTCATAGTCAAGGGGGAAAGATAGACTGAGGAAGATTCAGAATGAAATGTCGATGTGATGTATCGTATTAATTTTAGCTACTCTAGGAGTGATTCAGGCAATGAGAGTGTATAACAGACTTTGATTTTAACCAGAAGATGGAGGACGAATGAAACCACATTCAGCTGCAGGTCCGTGCAATTGGAATGCTATATTGATTAAAAACAGTAAAAATGAATTAGCTACACCTATATACTGGATATGAAGATCCCACTTTCTGAAATAAACATAATATTTAGAATATTCATTATAGTTTTGCTGGGCACAACCAGTAAACACGGCAGCTACCAAAAAAGTTGCCAAAAAACCTCCAGTACTCATTTACAAAACAATTTAAGCGTAGAGACTGAACAGCATTTCATAAAGGTGGGTTGTTTTTGAAGAATCGAGCATAGATCAGCTCCTCTGCGATGAAACAACCAGCTTAACCTTCGTGTAAACAGTGACCGATAGCTTAAAAGGTGTCAATCAGTCAGTTGGCTTAAGCAGCCAGCTGACACAATGTATATATCGTCGTTTACACATATACGTCCATAGAAACAACTCCCTCCGTCGTTTACACATATACGTTTATAGAAACCCGGAAACAATTCACTCCGTCATCAACCGTTTACACTAGGAAGAGAGAGAGAGAGAGAGAGAGAGAGAGAGTTATAAGGAGTTACAAGTCCACTAATTTCAGCTCTTGAGATATGGCAGGAATGAGGAAATTAAACAGACTGCATATTACGCCAGATGAGCCGGGTGTACAAGGCTATGTGCGGTGGAGAGCAACTCATTCATACACCAAACCATGTCTAGAGGCGGGACCACCAGCTCGACCTTCGTGTGAAGAGAGAACGACGCGCGGAAACGCGTCGTGGTATATACACACACACACACACACACAAATTTTATTCATGCAGTTATCCGTGATTCACTGTCGTCAATTGAGTTAACATAACCTACTAACTGTTACCATCGTGCACTTATCCGTGATCGTGACATGGAATTAACCGTGTTTACATTCGCGGATCCCACCAACCGTTCCACCACAATGCGCCTCAGTCAGTGTCTCTCAGCGCAATCAAATCTCGTTTATTTATTTTTATTAGCTATCTTCATATATCATTTTCTTCGAACTTCCTCAGTGACAATAAGAAGCCTCCTGAAGGGTACAACTTAATTGTAGAATGGAAAGACTTATCTTGAAACTTAAAATGTAAGACCAATTTGGCTACTCTCTCAATTAATTATCTCTTTTCATGGCCCTCTGCGACCAACACAGCGCTCTCTTGTTCACCTATTTATTGCCTAAGATTCTTATTTTTACCTCTGTGCTTTTGAAATAAACGCTTCACTATTGAGATTACATTAAAAAACGGGTACCCAAGATGTATCATAACGCATGTAGTATTACGTCTTTCCACTCCAAGCCGGGCACATAGTACCGAACTGTTTTACCCTTTGCCTTTCACACCCCTTGCAGTTTCTAAGAATCATAAAATCGGGGATCTTTCTTGTCAATACTTTAAAACTTGATGCTTTAAAGTATCGCTAATAAAGCTCCCTTTTGTGATTCTTAGAAGTTGTGAGGGGTGGGAAATGCATGAGTAACTCAGTTCGGCAACTTTTTTGGTAGCTGCCGTGTTTACTGGTTGTGCCCTACAAAGCTATAATGAATATTCTAAGTATTATGTTTGTTTGGGAAAATGGGATCTTCTTCATATCCAGTATATAGGTGTAGCTAATTATTTTTTACAGTTTTTAATCAATATAGCATTCCAATTGCACGGACCTGCAGCTGAATGTGGTTTCATTCGTCCTCCATCTTCTGGGTAAAATCCAAGTCTGTTATACACTCTCATTGCCTGAATCACTCCTAGAGTAGTAAAAATTAATACGATACATCATATCGACATTTCATTCTGAATCTTCCTCAGTCTATCTTTCCCCCTTGTCTATGTCTCTATATGTGTTAGAAATGTTGAAACCATGTAACGTAAAAATGTGTTGTATACAGTAATTCGATGAACAATTAAGAAACCCCTTAAACAAAATTCCATTTTCTTTATAAATATGCATAGAAAACTATATTACTTGTATAGACCATACTAAATGCATCTATAAATACTATTTTAACTGAAAGCGTTAGCTGATTACTGTTTTTAGATAAATTTGTGTATTAAGACGGATGCTGAATAAATTCGTCTGACATGAACGAGGAAAATATCTACAAACTATACTTTTCTCTTAATAATACGTATATAATAAAGAAATTAATTATACGGAGAACATCGCTTTTCCTTAAACATATACAAATTAAATTAAATAGCGCAATCTGGCACCTAATCTTGTGGATTCTCTCGGTGTATATATATATATATATATATATATATATATATATATATATACATATATATATATATATACATACACACACTGCCTTCTAACCATTACTGTGGAAAATATTTTAACGGTTTGCAATAATTCAAATTAATCTTCGCAAAATGATAAAATAAAAGAACTATTTCATTGCATAGCGCATTCTGGCAACTAATCTTGTACTCCGATATATATATATATATATATATAATTATATATATATATACGTTTAGAAAACGATATTTATTGGGGTAAGCCAGCTAAAACTTAAAATCTAGTTATACTGTATTAATGTTTTTTTGCATCAAAGTTTAAGATACTTCGAAGAGTCTATACCTTTTAAAATAATTTTGCATCATTATTTCAGGATATCTTCAGCCCATATTTATCCATTTTGTTTAACAATCGATACTCGTCTCTAAAGTCTATTAAAAACTCACACACGCCATCAGCCACAACCTCACTACAATCTTCTACGTTTTTAAATGTTTTTGTAATAATACACTGTATTAGAATTCGAATACTTAAGGCCGTGTTTAATTCGTGAATTGCACTGAAGAAAATTTAAATTAATATGTCCCAAAAGCTGGTTTAAAATTACAATAAATATAATGCAGTAAATCATGTTAAATCCAATTATTGAATTGTAGAAGGTGCAATTATATGAGTTATGCCATACATTCCATTTTTATATAAATACGTTTAGAAAACGATATTTATTGAGGTAAGCCAGCTAAAACTTAAAATCTAGTTATATTAATGTTTTTTTCATATCAAAGTTTAAGATACTTCACAGATACTCACAGATACTCACAGAAGTCTTCTGGAAGAGGCCATCAAGCCTGTGACTCCAGCTCCGAATTTTCACCTTCGGTTATGTGTTCTGTCTGGTGGCGGTCGAGATTAGTACAAAGAATGTCGGCTCTGTAATCAAATTTGCGTTCCTGGTGGGCCCACACTCTATCCAACTTCTTCTCAAAGCTCAGAACCGAATCTGAGTCAACTAATGAGGCTGCAGAACATGTATTTCCTCAAATTTAACCTTGGTCTATCCTTGTAGATCTTCTTGGCGTGCCCCCTTGTCATTGTGTTGTCTTGAATCATAAATAGGTCTTCGCATACTTCTTTATCATAGATGTCACACGTAATCTTGAGCACCTCTAACATATCCCTTCGAGATCTTCTGTATGCCAACGTTGGTAAATCTAATTTCTTAAGTCTTTCTTGGTATGGTAGGTCTCTCAATGATGGGATTAGCTTAGTGGCACGCCGTTGGACATTTTCTCAGGCCTCAATATCCTTTACCTTGTATGGGCACCACATTTGGTTGGCATATTCTAGATGAGGTCTTACAAGTGCAGTGTATAATAATTTAAACATTTCTTCGTCTAAGGTCACAAATGTTCTGCGTATTATTCCTACTAATCCATTTGCCTTATTTATTTTCTCTGCTAAATGTTCTTCGAATCTGAGGTTACTATCAATTATAACTCGAAGGTCCTTCTCTGAATTACTCTCACTCATTTCCTCATACATTTCATATTTCTTATTCTGGGCAACTGCTCCTCCTATCCTCATATATTTACACTTACTAGGGTGAAACTTCAGCATCCACTTCTCTGACCACTGCTTCATCTTCTCTAAATCCTCTTACAACTTGGTGCAGTCCTCGTCTTCACTTATCTTTCTGAATACCTTGGTGTCATCCGCATATAAGAAGATCTCACTGTTTCACTGCATCTGGCAGATCGTTGATGAATATCACAAATAACAGGGGGCCCAATAACTGATCCTTGAGGAACACCACTAGCCACCTCTTTCCAATCAGAGGCTTCACCATTAACCACTACCCGTTGCTTTCTATTACTGAGGAACGACTCGATCCATGTTATGAAACTACCAGTGATATTGTAACTTTTTAGTTTTATCAAATGCTTTCATGAAGTCGCAATAAGGAATGTCGACTGCGGCTCCCTCTTCCAAGAATTGGGTCCATTTGTCTAAGACTTTGATAAGCTGTTAAACTGTTGACCTTCTCGAAATAAATCCAAATTGCCTACTACTGAATAAATTATTCTCTTTCATGTGCTGCATGATCTTTTCTCTTATAATTCATTCTATGATTTTGCATATTACACTTGTCAGGCTAATTGATCTGTAGTTACCCGGCTCAAATCTGTCTCCTTTATTTAAAATTCTGTATTGTTTGCACTTCTCCAATCTGACGGAATTTGCTGACTATTAAATGAGTATTATTTATGAATATCTTCAGCCCATATTTATCCTTTTTAAAAACACACAGGCCATCAGCCACAACTTCACTACAAACCTCGTCATGATATATATATATATATATATATATATATATATATATATATATATTAGTTTGTATTAGTTTCTATGGAAACACAATAATTGGCTAAAAGTGGAAAAATTAATAAGTTACCCCTAATTTAATTTATATTTTAAAAATCATATTAATGCTTTTCATGTTATAGTTTAATGATAAAATTGCGTATTATGATGAAAATTTGTTTTTGTATTAAACTTAATTTATCTTGTATATATATATATATATATATATATATATATATATATATATATATATATATATTATATATGTATCGAAGCATTTCATTATTTTTTATTGCTGGATAGAATCCAATTTTCTACGTTTTTAAATGTTTTTGTAACAATACGCTGTATTAGAATTCGAATCCTCAAGGCAGTTTTATCTCGTGAATTGCAGTGAAGAAAATTTAATGTAATATGTCCCAGAAGCTGGTTTAAAATTACAATAAATATAATGGAGTAAATCATGTTAAATCCAATTATTGAACTGTAGAAGGTGCAATTATATGGGTTATGCCATAAATTCCATTTTTATGTAAATACGTTTAGAAAACGATATTTATTGGGGTAAGCCAGCTAAAACTTAAAATCTAGTTATAGTAATGTTTTTTTACATCAAAGTTTAAGATACTTCGAAGAGTCTATACCTTTTAAAATAATTTTGCATCATTATTTCAGGATATCTTCAACAGTAAGATTTAATATGATCGCGGCAGGGCTGCAAGTAAATGAGGAAAAATGAATAAGGGTTAATATGAGTTTTATCGTACTCAGAATATCAAAAGCAAATATAATTATAAAATATTAAAGCATAATTTACTCATCATTTTCATATAAGTCACTATGCTCGCAGATGCGTCCTTACCAAATTATGTAGATTTGAATATTATGACATTTTTGCGACATTTTTTTACCACCCTCCCAATATTTGCCTGGAGACGTCATGAAAATATGATATATGAGCTAGGCTTGGGCTATTTTTTTGCTATTCTGCGACTTAATTAGTTGGATGTTTTCTGTTCTGGCTATTTTTGTTTTTGTAATTGGATTCAGTTTGGTCGTGTTTGTGATAGAATTATGACGTGCTGTTCGTGTGGTTTCTGACTTTGAGAACTTGATTCGTCATGTGCCCTAGTTGAAGAGAAAGCATTGGATGTTTTTATCAATTACGGCGTTATTCTCTTATCCTTAACTTGCCCGAAATGTGACAGTGAGTGCCTAATACGAAAAGATCAGAAGATATTTAGGTGAAATAACTAATATTAACCGGTTAGGCCAACTGAATGCCCTTGATGATTGGTTAGGTTAAGTAATTATATTTTCGTTAGTTTTAGGCGTTTTAGGTTACTATTTCCACTTGTTAGTTTTAGGGTTAGGTTAGGTAAGGTTAGGTTAATACCAAAATACATTTTTCTAGTAATATTTGATGTGTTTTGCTTAGATTTTGACCTCCATTTCCCTTGAAAATGAGCCAAACTTAAAAGTACTATAACTTTGTTGGATCTCATTTCCGAGGGAAATGGAGGTCAGATTTGAACAAATCATATCAAATACTACTAGAAAAATGTATTTTGGTGTGTAAAATGATTGAGTTACTCAATATACATAATTACCTGAATAAGTTACCCCGAGACAGAATCTACTTTGTTTTTAAAAACATATTAATATCTTTTGTAATAAGGCTTAAAGATATATTGGTGTCTTAAAGATAAATTTATATTGAAACAAAATAATTGGCCAAAAGAGGAAAAATGAATAAGTTACCCCTAATTTAATTTTTCTTTTGTTTTAAAAATCATATTAATGCTTTTCATGTTATAGTTTAAAGATAAAATTGCGTATCATGATGAAAATTTGTTTTTGTATTAAACTTAGTTTATCTTATTCGATTTTTTGTTTAAAAGATCGCCCACCAAATGTCATATTGGCCTCGTTTCACCACGAGAAGCTCAATAGAAAAACTATTGGCGTTGCCTTTTTTTTTTACTTCGCCCCATAAACGTATTTTTTATGTTCAATAGCTCTGTCTATTGGGTCGTATTTAGAGACCTTGTCGGGCTACCAGGAGTTAGTAAGTAAAGCGTTGGTGGTGGCACTGTGGATGTGGTTGGTGGGTTGTTGATGGTGGTTGTGTAATACAGTTTCATCTCCAATCGTCTAAATTTGGACGCTTGGTTGTAGCCCTCATATCGTTTACGTGTTGATGGATGAGCTGCTAAAAGTCGTAGCCCTCATCTCACCATGTGCTGTTGATGGGATGAGCTCCTAAAAGTCTGTACTTAGACGATTGCTGGTGATGTGATGCTTTTTTGTGTGGTGGTTGCGCTCGTATATATTTTGCTATTGGGGCTTTGCATGCCTCAGTTTGTGTGTGATAATAGGGGGTTTATGGGAGTATAGTCGGGGTGTGCATTTGTGTGCGCTTTGGGTCATATTTAGAGACCTTGTCGGTCACTAGGAGCTAGTAAGTAAAGCGATGGTTGTGGTGCTTCACCACCAATCGTCTAAGTTTCGACGTTTGGTTGTAGCGCTCATTTCGATTACGTGGTGTTGATGGGATGAGCCCCTAAAAGTCGTAGCCCTCATCTCACCATGTGATGTTGATGGGATGAGCTCCTAAAAGTCTATACTTAGATGATTGTTGGTGATGTGATGCTTTTTTTGTGTGGTGGTTGTGCTCGTATATATTTTGCTATTGGGGCTTTGCATGCATCAATCAGTTTATAGATATATATGTAAAGAACGATGCTTGTGTAGAAGAGCGTTCCGCACAAGATGAGGAGGGAGAACGAACAAATAAAAAATGAGGTACCACCCGGGAATCGAACCCGGGATCATCCGATTGCCGGTCAGATATGCTATCCACTACACCATGGACCTCAATCAATCAGAAGTCGTAATTAATAAATCTGTGTGTGTGTGTGTGTGTGTGTGTGGTGTGAGAGATAACACTGGGGAACAAATTTCAACTTTTTGTCTATTGAATTCGATTTGACAGTTAGTTCTAGGTAATTTGGGTGCGCTGAGCACGAATCTTTACTCGGTTTTGCTCTATCAGGTCCTGATTTTGCTCAACACCCCTCCTCTTTCGTCGTATTCATAAAAAGGTTTTTTTCTCAATACTCGCTGTCTTTTTGCAGTTACACATTATGCAACTAGGTTTTTATCTAGGTATTTGTACCTATTGTTATGGTATTGTGTATTATGTATAATTTTATATGTAACACCCTAAAAATATTTTAATTTTGTCATTTTTAACCCATTTTAATATTAGTAAATTAAGCTAAAAATATCATAGAATTCTAAAATTTTCTCGAGCGTTCCTGTTCTCTGTAGAGTATTCTAGAGGGACAACTAAAATATATAAAAGCGACTCGTTTCCAGAGTTAATCAGTCAATTCAATCAGTCAGTCAGTCAGTCAGTCAGTTGAGTTAGTTAATTAAGTTTGGGCATTAACATAATTTTGAATTGGCATATGATTTAGTGAGTAATTTTGTCATCGTGATTTAATATAGTTGATTTAATTAGACGTAATTTATATTGTACCTACTCATCCGTGTTTCTAGTTTAATTTCATAGATTGTAAGTACCTATTTCATAATAAGTACCTATTTAAACTAATTTTTGTGTTTATATTTCAGATTTTCTTAAATTTATATGAATTAAGGGCTTTAAATACCTTTACAAATTGGCAGAACAATCAAGCAATATGTCATCAAGCACTAGAAAGTTCAAATGCAAAAACAACCCTGATTCCTTCTGTTATATATGTGGAAATTTTACACTTCCACATCAACGAGCAAATATAACTGACTTCGTAAAAAGAGCTTACTTAGCTTATTTTGGCATAAAACTGGGGGACCAAGATAAATCGTGGGCTCCACATAAAGCCTGCACTATATGCATTGAAAGACTGCGACATTGGACGAAGGGTTCGGATTCAAAAATACCTTTTGGAGTTCCGATGGTAAGTTTATGATTTCATAAAACTACGTAATTTAATCACTAGTATACTGTAACTTACCTAAATGTAATTGTAACTTAGGTACATAAACAAAAATTTACAGAAAATGTTTATAAGAATCTCAAATATTGCATAAGGTTGAAACACATAGAAATGTTAAATGTTTGGGTGATAACTTTTGATAAAATTCATAAAAACAAGTCTCGTCGCTTTTGTTAACGCTTACAATTTTTTTTCCATATCAGGTGTGGCGAGAGCCTACTAACCACGAGACCGATTGCTACCTTTGCTTTGTCAAGACTTCGGGCTTCACTAAGAAAAATAAACATTGTATCGAGTACCCAAATTTCGACACCGCGATACGACCTGTGCTACATTCAAATGAGATCCCCATTCCAAAATTTAAGGGTCTGCCAACTCAAGAATTAGTTGAAGATGTTCCTGAAAATATTGTTATGCACTTTGAGGAGTCAGACACCGATTTTGACCCCAGCGTATTTGAAAGTCAAAACGATCCGGAAAAGTTTAACCAGGCCGAGTTGAATGATCTTGTAAGGGATCTAAATTTGCCAAAAAAGGCTGCGGAAATTTTAGCTTCAAGACTTAAAGAGAAAAACTTGCTTACTTCAAACACATACATTTCATTTTACAGAAAAAGAGAAGAAGAACTTGTTAAATATTTTAGAACAGAGGATAGTTTAGTATATTGCTGCGACATAGTTGGTTTGTTAAAGAAGATGGGGGTTGAGTCTTACGATGCAAATGATTGGCGCTTGTTTTTAGACAGTTCGAAAAGAAGTCTTAAGTGTGTGTTGTTGCATAATGGCAATCTATACGGCTCGATACCGATTGGGCACTCAACAAAATTAAAAGAAAAGTATGAACATATAGAAAAGGTTTTAAATCTTATCAAATATAGGGAGCACGAGTGGATCATATGTGTTGACTTAAAAATGGTTAATTTTCTGCTAGGACAACAAGGAGGGTATACTAAATATCCCTGCTTCCTTTGCTTATGGGACAGCAGAGCCAAGGAAGAACATTATTTCAAACAAATCTGGCCAGCACGAACATCACTTACTGTCGGAGAAAAAAACGTAATTAATCCACCTTTAGTGAGCAGAGATAAAATCATATTTCCTCCTCTGCATATAAAACTAGGCCTCATTAAACAATATGTAAAAGCTTTAGATACGAACGGCGAGTGTTTCAAATACATAACTTCAAAATTTCCAAGTTTAAGTTATGAAAAAATCAAGGCGGGAATTTTCGACGGTCCACAAATAAGAACAATGATTAAAGACAGCAATTTTCCTAATGTCATGAATGAACGCGAAAAAAATGGCTGGTTCTCATTCGTGGACTTGATAGAAAACTTTTTAGGCAATTATAGGGCAGATAACTACAAAGAAATCGTAAAAAAACTTTTAAGGGACTACAAAGAGTTAGGTTGCAATATGAGCATAAAAATGCATTTTTTGAATAGCCATCTTGACCAATTTCCAAGTAATTTAGGTGATGTAAGTGACGAACAAGGGGAGAGATTCCACCAAGATATCAAAATTATGGAGGAACGGTACCAAGGCCGCTGGGATTCCCACATGATGGCTGATTACTGCTGGTGCTTGAAAAGAGACCTGCCATCAACAAGCAAATACGCTAGAAAGTCTTACAAAAGAAAATTTTTGCCACAGTGAAAGCTTCATATCTGTTTGTTTTTTTATTTTAAGTCATTTCTATCCTTATAATGTAATTTTACTGTAGTTTGAACTGCTTGTATTCATGAAACTTGAAAAAAAAATTTAACACATGACTTAATTTTTTAGTCCTAATTTGAAAAATCTGGAAAATGGCACATAGGCTGTCGACAAGAATCAGGACCTGATAGAGCCAAACCGAGTTGAAATTCGTATTCAGCGCACCCAAATTACCTAGAATCAAGTGTCAGATATCATTCAATAAAATACGTGTTGCCCAGTGTAATAGGAGCTTTATGAGCGTACAGTCGGTGAGTGCATTTGCGTTTGTGTGCGCTTTTAATTCGTTCGAAGGTTATTAATATATACAGGCTATTTGTTCCTTCTAAGAAGCTTTCTAAGCCAACTGGCGGATTAAGCCAGAATATATGCTTTAATTAAATAAATGAACGCAATCTGGCAAATCAGCCAGATAAGCCAACTGGCTGACTAAGCCAGCTAGCTGATTAGGAACATATTAAGACAACGATCGCTCGGCTGAAGTCTGAATATGCGCTTCGCTCCTGCCAGGCGAACACCTCTCTTCCTCTCTCTCCTTCTCCACTCTTTCTCTTGGGGAATAACTCCGCCTTCAAGTTGCATAGCCGCTCGTTGCTCGTGCAACATTCTCCCTTCCCCTTTGTTGAATAACATCTTGCAACATTGATCAACATTTGCAATTGCATTGCACTCTCTCTACTTTTGCGCCCATGCTACTTAGCCCCTATGTTTATTTTTATTCTGACCATCACCCCTCAATAAAATTTTTAATATTTATTCTGTTTCTAAGAGTATTAAGACTTGTTAGTCTTGAATTTTTAGATTCTGAGTAATGCAATATTATGAACATTGGTATTAAACTGTTATCATATTCCATTTCTAGAAAATTATTTGAGCAAAGATAAAAAAAATTATTATAACAGTGTAATCCAAATGGGATTTGAACATAAAAATGTCCTCAACCTCCATTACTGAGTAAATTTTAAACATCTTCCGACCTTACTTAAAACTAGTGGAATTAATATAGACATTAATTATGAAAATAAGGTTAAATCTAGCATAATAAAGAACAGCCCAAATAATGCAGGTGGCTCTGTCTACTTCAAAAAATGTAAAGTGTTTCTCAGTTTGTATAGGCCGAACTGGGGAAACTTTAGACGGCAGAGTATTTTATATTTTTTGCTTCAGTACAATAGGTCCATTTTGTGAGTAGTTGGGTAGGGGAGGGACAGTGCCAGTGCCAAACGGGTGGTGGGTGCCATCCCACCCAAAAAGAAGAAAATTGAATATAGAGTAACCTAACCTAACCTACACTTGAAAATAATTTACTTATATATATATATATATATATATATATACACACACCTCGTTAACCTCGTTGATGTTCTATGTGTTGGTCTCTCTTCACACGAAGGTCAAGCTGCTGGCCCCGCCTCTAGGCCTGGCTTGGTAGAGGTGCGCTTTGCTTTCTTGCGCTCTCCGCCGTACATAGCCAGGTACACCCGGCTCATTAATACCGTCCTGAGCCAGGCATCTAGTCTTCTCTTAAAGACTTCAACTTTGACGCTTGTAACGTTTTTGAGGTCTTTTGGAAGCTGGTTAAAAAGTTTTGGTCCACTGACAACCAAGCTATTTTCCTTCAGCGTTGAAGCGGTCCATTGTTGGGCCTTTAATTTGGGAACACTACACATTCTGCCTTTCCTATTTTTCAGCGTTGTTTGAATGGTAATGGGGTTTAGTTTTAAGCTTGGAAGCAGTTTTTCAATAATTTTCCATATGTAGATTATGGTGTAGATTATGGTGGTCTTCTTCTTTCCAGGGAGTACAGGTTTAGTTTACGTAGTCTTTCCCAGTAGTTGAGTTCTTTGCAGCCATAAATCTTGGCTGTGAAATGTCTGCGTTTCTTCTAGTTTATTAATTTCTTCCTTTTTATATGGGGACGTCAAAACTGAGCAGTATTCAAGATTTGGTATGATCTGTGTTCTCAGCATGGGAATCATTATTGGTTTGTTTACCCTTTTGAACGTTCTTAGTACCTGTCCCGCGACTCTTTTTGCTTTGTTTATTGCTATCTGATTTTGTGTCTCGAATTTCGCATCATCGGTCATTATTACCCCCAAGTCGACCGCTTCTGTGCTTCTCTGAATTTCCTGTCTATCTGGAGCATAATATGCAGTCTGTTAAATTCCTCATTTCTACCATATCTCAAGAGCTGAAATTTCTCAGTGTTAAATGTCATATTGTTTTCTTCTGACCATGTGTATATTTTGTTCGTGTCCCTCTGCAAGGCTACCACTTCATTTGCATTGCTGATTTTTCTGATGATCTTTGTATCGTCCGCAAAGGATATTACTATACTGTTACTGTTTACTCCACTGTCTATTTCTCTTAGCATGATAATGAATATATGTGTATATATATATATATATATATATAATATATATATATATAATATATGTTATATGGGACGAATATCATACGCAATATTGAAAAATGAAATAAATACGATGAATGTCATACACAAGCACGCCCACCTTCTTGAATATCCTAAAAGAACAGGCGCCCGTCTCTATCTTAATAACTGACGCTCAATCCTGCTTAAATCTTTTCTAAGCCCTCAAGCGCGCGCCCAAAATATGAAACATGATATTAAAACCGCCATTCATTTTAATCAAAGGCGCTCGGATGCACTTTTGCGACATCTTGCGCTCGCTCTTTGCCCATGTACCTTCCAAGCTAACATCTCACATCCGTTTCGAGTTTCAGGATGGGAACCTTGACGCTGAGAACCAAACATTTTCTTGGTCTCATGGTGACTCACCTCTCTGACGTATGTGAGAGTGAATTTCTCCCTATATAAGGAGGGGTCCAGCCATTGAGATTCAGACTTAAGATTCAAGATTCGAGATTCAGGGTAGACTCTGGTCGGAGCTCAGATCCAGATCTTGGTCTCCGCGGGTAACGAGGAAGCTGTGAAACGGCTGGAAGGCGTAGGCCGTCACCCCCAAATTCTCCTCCTGCTCTCCCCCATAGAATTCCAGCTCCTACCGCTCTTCCCCATAGAATACCAGCCACTAGGTCATTTCGATATCCCCCGTCTCCTGAAGAAAACAATTTTTCCCCTGATGAAGAGAAAAAGCTGCGTCACGCTGCCGAAATCTGTCTCGTATTTTGTGGGACTTACGCGGAATATTTAATTGCAGTAGCCCAAGGAGTAGTACGAAGTTATGTTTCCTTTCAGGATTTCTTCGAAATCGCGAGGTTAATTCCCGAGCAGGGACGAAATTCCGATGGGATGCGAATCGCGCTCGCGATTAGATGTTCAGTCCCCCTTAGTAGGTTAGTGTTAGTGGGATTTGAGGAAAAAGTTAAAACGTGGAAGGAGTTTTTAGATATTTGTTCTAACCTCTATTGCCAAAATAGGAGACAAAATTACTAATGAATATTGAGCGAGAATGTAGACGACCGGACGCGTCATTCACGTTCTTTGCGTATAGAATACAGAGAGAAGTAGAAGGGTTGAAAAGAGACGCAGGTGATATGGTGCAAAATATAGACGTTCCGTTTGTTTTAAATAAGGTAATTTTAAATTCAATACCTCGAAAGCTCTGGAACAAATACGGAGACCAAACCTAGGAAGTACACAAAAAGATCAAACGCATTAGGTGCGATGATCGCATAGCTTTCGAAATAGTCACACTTCTTAACCCTTTAAATTATCAAAGTCAAAACTTGTGGTCCATACCATCCCCAGACCCCTCATACTATCAAAATCAAAATTATTTGCTAAATCAATCTACCTACTCCCCTTATTTAAATGCGTCCCCTTATTTGGGACAAAATACATATTTACAAAACGTCCAGTTAAATGTTTCTTCAAAACAAATACCGTACAGTAGCGCGCCCCTTCATGATCTATCAACCCATCCTTGTCCCTCTATGCAAACTGAAGTAAAGAGTGTAAATGTTGTGCAAGCGCAGGCGTATAATCCGCGATGCTATATATGCGAAGGGACGGGACATAAGGCTAAGTTCTGCCCGATGATTGAGAGAGTGAAAGCTTTAGAAATAGACCGAGAGAAGGCGCGAGAGTATATAAGAGAAGGAGAGCGACGGTACGCGTCACCTTCACGGCAAAACGGACACAGAAGCAGGGAGGAAGACTATGAGGACCGACGACGGTACTTGTCACCGTACCGGAGAAACGAAAATCGAGAATAGAGAGAGACGCGAAGAAACTCAAATAGCTATTATTATGACCAACGACGGAATGATCATCCTGACAATCAAGGATGGCGAAGAGAAAACTTTTCTCACTACAGTGAGAACCGAAATGAGAGGTCACCGTCCCCCTTTGAACAGCGACAAGGAGGAAGAAGAGAAGACTATTTTCGTTACAGGGAGAACCGAAATGAGAGGACACCGTCACTTTACGACCGACGAGAAAACTGGAATAGACAGGAGTACCGACGAGACGACCCAAGAAATCGGTCCCCTTCGCCGTACTCGAGTCAAAGAAGTTATTCCCCCGGGGACACCCCCGATGGAGGTTACCGAAACCGGGAATAGGACCGCGAAAGGGCCCCGCCAAAAATGGGGAAGGTCGCCGAAATGATTCACCTTGGCCACGGAAAACGGATTCTCCACCAACCTGAGACAAGTCACCCCGACGAGTTTCCTTTAAGGAAACTGAAGAATCAACAAATAAACAATCACTAGGCGTCCCCAGTGGCAAGAATAATCCCATAGCAGGAGAAGAAGAGCGAAAGGAAGTAAGTGAGCCAGAGAAAATTAATAAAGAGAGAGTGCAAGTGAGATAAATCTGTGTAACTCGAGTATGAATGAAAGCGAAAGCAAGGCGAGAGAATGCCGCGCGACCTTGAGCTCGGAGTCTGGCCGTCCGACCTTGAGATTGGACTCTGAGGCTGATAAACAAGCGAATGAGAGAACTCTTATAAATGCAGTGAGAAAAGAAGCAAATGAGGAGTGATTTTGTATTAAGAAATAAAAGTATAAATAAATCGTGTGAAAGAGAAAGAAAGGAAAATACGAATACGGTTCAAGAAAAAAGAAATTGTGTAAATGATGTTTATAAATTAGGCGCGTGTGAAAATGAATTCGAAAAGGATTCACATTTAGTCCGTGTGAACGGAAGTGTGAATAAAAGTACCGGTGCTGTACTAACGGAAAGCTATCGTGTGAATGGTGTCTACGACGTAGGCACGTGGGACAAAAATGATAGAACACATGACGCATTAACTGTTCGTGGGAACGGAAAAATAAATGAAATATCAGGGAATATGTAAATCGGAAATAAAGTTGTATGCGTGAATCACGACACGCGAACTCAAAGTAATAATAAAATGCACCAAATTGAAAAATTAAAATCAAAGGTCAATTTGTGTGGTTTTCTTTTTCTTTTTCAGTTTTTTAGTTCTTGCATTAAACACATTTATCTTTCCATTTGTAATTGGGTAAACCATCCAATGCCATGCCTAGATATGGGGAAAAACTCAAAAAGAGAAATGAGCATGGAAGAAACCCGTGGTAAGGAGGCAAAACGTAAACAGGAATGTCCCCTCCTTAAAATAAATACAGCGGGAGAGTACCTGATTGAGGAAAATTTAAACGAGAAAACCATAGAAATGGATGAAAATGAATTGGTCGTTGGGACGTTTCACGCAAATAGCGTATAGGTGAAGAAAGAGAAATTAAATTTCAATATGGTGGAAAGGAATTCTCCACGAACCGCATTACCAGATATTTGTCGGAACGAAGAAAAATCGAAAAAGACATTAGATGATGTAGAGACCCTGAGCGACCAACACGAAGGATATATAAATAATATCCGAAAAGATGATGCGAACGAAGAAAAATCGAAAAAGACATTAGATGATGTAGAGACCCTGAGCGACCGACGCGAAGAAGATATAAAGAATATTCGAAAAGAAAATTATGCAGAAGTATTTATACAGGAATCAGATCCAAGAAATGAGAAACGAACCAGAAAAATACAGAAATAGATTTGACGACATGCAGTGTCTGTGGTGGCATACGAGGCCGCCAGACTGATTTTATCAATAAATGACTTTTGTACATAAATGATCATTATTACGCTTGGCATTAAAAAGAATAAATCGCTTAATGAAAATGAGACTCGCTAAATAAAAGTCTTTCATTATTCTTGCGCTTCTTGGCACTAAAATTAATTACTTAATGAAAGTATAAAGCATTGCTAAGTAACAATGTTCATTTTTCGCTTTTATGATCGTCTAAATCAAACGATAAAATAGGAGTGTAAACGCGTACAAAATAAACTATAACGAAAGAAATGTAAATCCGTATTTAAATAAACAAAGATGATAAACGAATTGACGTGCGACGAAAGATGAAACCAAATTTCATCTATATTTATTCACGAGATACAGATTGGCACTTGCGGAATGTAGGTTTTAAAAATATAGGCATGCAAATAGGCACTTCCAGAGTGTAGGTTCTTCAAATATAGGCATTGGCAGAAAGGTGTAGGTACTGTAGGGTGTACCATTTTTGGGTCATTTTCAAAAAGTCAAGGTCCAGGAGTCTAATGTTGTGCCAAATGATGTCCTAAACACGAATTTTACAGGCATTTTCTAATCCGACAAATTTTGAATCCCCCCCCCAACCCCCCCTTGAAATTTTGCGCATCCCCTTTTCCTAAAAACCCCATATATCTCAAACACTATCAACTTTATTGAAAAATGTTATAGAATAAAAATGATTTAGAATCAAACGTTCTATTAGAAAAGTTCATCAAAATAGAAATTTACTTAATTTTGAAAATGTTCATTTATTTTTTAATTTAAATTAAAATTTTTTTTTGCTTGCAGTGCCTTCTTCTTAAATAAGGTGTTACCGCCACCTTTGAAGCATCACCCCAATGCAGCTTCGCGGCGATGGGCTTTGTATTTGCTAGTTATAATGCAAATCATAATTAGTTTTTATTATAACTAGCCTATACAAAGTGAGGACAACCTCAAAACTATATATATATAAAATAAAGCTAAAAATTAACACTTTATCTATAGTTGTGAGGTCCCATCGTTTTTTTTCCTTTATTCAACACTTTCCTCAAAAAAATAAAAAGAAACAAGTTTCCTAATTAGAAATCATTGATATAAGAGCTTTTTAAACATAAAAATAAGAAAAGACAATTTATGGTATATTTAATAACAAAAAAAAATCAGCCTCTTCTAAATTAAAACAATCTCTGCAAATAAAAATACCTAATCTATCTGTTAATGAACTATTCTTTACTGAGTTTCATTCTTTTAAGAGTCTCTTTACAAGGATCAGGAATTAGTCTTCTATTCTCTTCCACAATTTGCAAAAGACCTTGAAATTCTTCTTCATTTTGACATTTGTCATGAAAGTCTTGAACCAGCTTGATTCCTCTTTCAGCGGTATCATTGACTACTCTAATAGATGAAAGAATGTTTTTTAGTTTGTTGTAGTCATCGACCTCTTCCCATGTTGATGCTGGTTTCTTTATCCATGAGTCTGGTTTTGACCCACAGCATTGAAATAAATGCCATGAAATTGGACCTACTAGCTGATGAAGCTTTGTGTCTTCCTTTAAAATGGGGAAAACAGGTTGCCCACATACATAATTTTCTGGAACTGGATATTTGTTTAAGGATTTTGCGATCTTATCTTTTTCATCATTACTTAGCGATCCAAAGAAACTCAAAGGGACCACTTCCTCCGTCAAATACCACTAATGATTGGCAAAAGATTTCAAAGCAGCATTTGCAACTTCCCTATCTTCCTTCTTGTAATTCACCAAATCATGATAAAACTTCAGATCATTAGCTGGACTATCTAGTGAATTAGAACATAAAAGCCAGTATTTTCCATAAATTAATGCATTAAATAGACACATTCTCTTTAATTTCTTAATCAATGATTCATCATATGATGCTTGGTGGGCAAAAGCATACATTTTATTTGTATACAAAATCATTGCCATCCACCTGGCACGGTGCATTGCACCAGGTTTCCGCCAATGACTGTTTTCTCTGGAAACCTCTCCTAAAAGCATTAAAGTTGTTTCAGCAACTTCCTTATAGTCATCACGTGGAAAGCAGTCAGATTTTCTTAAACATTGGGTCATAAATTGTACACATTGTTCCTTTAGGCCTCTTTGATACCTTGATTTAACATCAAGAACATTGTATGTAGATTTCGTATTAATTTTCTTCCATTTAGACTCGCGAAATTCTTTGAATAACTCAAACTCAGGAGATTTACTTGGGCCAGAAATGGTTTCATACACAGCACACAAAACTCTTTCAGCCACATGATGGCGGCATGCTAACCAAATCAATTTCTTTTGCAAAAGTTCTTCAAGTAACTTACAGGAACCTTTCATCCATCCTGAATTGGATGCAGTGGTATCAAATGATACTCCAAAGACATTTTGCTTCAAGTTCCATTTTTCAATACTTTGAAATACAGAAGTGGCTTGAGACAATCCAGTGGAATCATCTATTATAGAAACTGATAAAAGTTTTTCTACATTTGGGTATCCAGTAACAAGTATTGCAAGGCGGTCTTCTTGTTCTGAACATGATTTAGTAAGCAGCTTGCTATCCCAATGTACTTGGCAGTGATCAGGAGGAGTAAAATCCTTGATGCAAGTTTCATATTTTCGTTTTCTTGTCTTTCGAGCGGCTCTTGCAGATGTGGTCCTGGAGAGAGACAGTTTTTCAATATCCTTGCCACACCTAATGGCTACTGCAGCAGCAAAAACAGTCCGTTGTCCAATAGAGAGATTAAGTCTGTCTGCAGTGGAGGAAACCAATGGCGAGGCAAGAATATTTTTGGGGCTGGAAGCATTTGAAGTTCCTGCTGTAGGTTCTGTCGGAAACTCTTCATAGCTGTCTGTCTCAGAACTGGTCGTGCTAGAAAGAAGGGTCTCTGATGTTCTGGCTGTAGCACTCACTTGCTTCACTGATTTGTTTCTCTTTGCGTTTCTTCTCTTTCTCTAATCTAATGTACTTGCGCTGTACTTTTGATGCATAATCTGCATCTAGCAAACCTAAACATGTTTCTCGTTTTGTTCTTTGATCTTCTAAGAATGAAATATCATATGCTTTCTGAGGCTCAGTTCTCATGCGGTCTTTTTGGATTAATTCAACGGCATTTTGAGAAGAGATGTCAAAAAGGGAATCCATAATTTTCATGAAATTAGAGTTCATTTTCAAAGCTTGCTTTTTTTTGTGCTTGATTAAATTATTATGCATTTCTTCTAGATTTAACAGCATCTTCCTGCCTTTAGGGTTTTTACTAATATCTATAGTAGGAATGCATGCTTTTTGCCATATTATTAGTAGCTTCTGTAGAACTTCATTAACAGTAGAATCTTTTGTAACTTTTGGACCCTTATACTGCATTCTCCATAAATAAATAAAATGGCTTAGAACATCTTTATTGGATGGTAAAACAATTTTAGATGAACTCATAATATCAGCCTGCAAGCGACCAAGAATAAAGTCATGCTGTTTTGTAGCTGTTTGACTCATTTTTTATTTATTTTTCAAATAAAGCAGTCTGAAAAGAAACAATAAGAGTAAAAACAATGCTTGTTTATTAAAATTCAATGTAAAAAAGAATTTTTAAATTTGGATTATACTCACAATATACTCATAAATAATGTAACTTAAGCACCTTATTTTATATTAATACAATAAGGTGCTCTTGGACAAAAGAAAATGAAAATTTTCAAAATTACGTAAATTTCTATCTTAATGAACTTTTATAATAGAACGTTTGATTCTAAATCATTTTTATTCTATAACATATTTCGATAAAGTTGATAGTTTTTTAGATATATGGGGTTTTTAGGAAAAGGGGATGGGAAAAATTTCAAGGGGGGTGGGGGGATTCAAAATTTGTTGGATTAGAAAATGCTTGTTAAATTCGTGTTTAGGACATCATTTGGCACAACATTAGACTCCTGGACCTTGACTTTTTGAAAATGACCCAAAAATGGTACACCCTAGTAGGTAGAAAGTAACCCAATTAAAAATCTTCCCAGACAAGTTTTGTGTTAAAAATATGAGATCTTGTTCGACACGAAAAACGCGATAAGGAGTCATGACACGACAGGATATAAAGATAGGAAGCGTGGAGTAAGAGGTAAATGAACTAACGTTACGAGTAAATTTATTTTTATCATTATAATTATTTATATTTATATAAATTTATATTATTATTTATTTTTATTTTTAGACTTCAGTCAAAAGACGGAGAGTTATAAAATTAGTTCGTTCTAAACTTTGAAGAGTAACACAGGAGGGATAGTGAGAAATAAATAATTTAATAATGCAATTTAATAATTTAATAATAAAAATAATTTACTAATTCAATTTCTTTTGAACATAGAATTGATAAATTTATTTTTACTCAGTTTGACTAAATCTTTTGATATTTAAAAATAAGGAAAAACAATAAAAGTGCCCTGCTGAAGGAGATGGTTGCCCTTCTCCTGTTATTGGTTGCGGTCCAGGCAGGGGCGCAAACCCTTGAGAACAATGGAGTCCTATTTGAACCCCTGGGTCCCTTAATATCCCACGGCTCAGTTTATACTTTTAGTGTTAGACTCCACCTGGGACCTTGCTATCAACATTTACACGCCTTGGACGAAAAAATGAGAAAGCTTACAGTATAATTCAATGCGAAACGGAGGAACGACGATTAGCCAAATCAAAAGACTCTACGGAAAATATAATAAAGGCGTTAGGAATTTTAATAGGCACTCTACACGGCGTCCGCGAGCAAATTATCGCAACTAAGAAGGAACTCCTAACTTTCGTCTCCACCTTAACTCAAGAGCAACCTCCGGAAGGCCCTGCACAAGGAAGAAAGCGGCGAGGCTTAATTGATGCAATAGGGGGCCTCATGAACTTTGCTTTTGGATCAGCAGAGCAAAGATCAGTTGACAAGGTCATTAAGCGGGTGCAAGCAATTGTAGCAAACGAAGACACGTTAGCCGGAAGTCTAAACTCTTACATAACGATACTAAACGCCACGATATATGACGTCAGTAGTCTCCAAAAATACATTAATTTACTCTCTGAGAACATTCATTCCTTCCAAACAATGGTACAAGTCTACTTGGAGAGCTTGCAGGCACAGATAAAGAAAGAACAACACTTGGGGTTTTTAACCATTATCTCCCACAGTCTCTCCACTTACACGGAGAGATTGCACCTAAGGCTCAATAGATTGACAACGGCATTGATTAACGCCAATAGAGGAAGATTGGATTCAATTTTATTCGATCCCACTTTTTGTCTTCAAGTACTAAAAAGAATCGAGCCTAAGGTAGGCCGATTATTGCCCTATATCTTGAATATGGCAACAATTCCCCTCTACTTCCGACTCGGGAGAACCCGTTTACAGAGCGTATCGGAAGACGAACTCGGAATAATTATATTCATCCCCCTCAAGGCCATAGAAGCGCCCACGACGCTTTTCCGTATCGATCATCTACCCATTTGGATGGATAAAGAAGACCTGTAGGCCGAAATCATAACCAAAACCCGCTATTTGGGCGTGATCCAAGACCGCCTAAACTACCTGCTGATGGACACTCTCGATGGGTCCGCTAACTTGACAATATAGGACACAAAGAGTTTCACAGTGCTATCGTGGGCATTCGTTTTAAAAACGTTTGTCCGTTTACCACATTTGTGACACTCATCACACTCGATCTCCATTAGGGGTTAAAACCGGTATTGAAATACCGGTATTAATACCGGTATTGAAGAAGTACAAATAATACAGATACCGATATTATGGGTTTTCGGTATTGACAAAAATTGCTATTGTAAAATTTAGGCAATTTAGTCCTCCGATGGGCAAATAAACTGTTTTTGGAGGATTCGGAGAAAAAAAAAGTTTCGGGGTATTTTGCAGTTAACCTCTTTTTTTCGTTTTCTATTCCTTTCTATCAAAGAAAACTATTTATTGCATTAGCTTTAAGAGTGATTCATTCAACTGTAGCCATTTCTTCAACAGAGTGGAAAATTATTGAAAACCTTTATGACACCTTACGTCCTGTTGAAATAATTCTTAAAGGGTTATGCTCGAAAGATGCATCACTCCTGACAGCTGAATCATTAATGAAATTTATTTCAAAGAAACTAGGAGAGAAAAATAATCCAATAGCAAAAGAGTTAAAAGATTGTCTTAGAAATCGTTATATTTCAAGAAGACAGCAAGACATTGTAGGTTTAATCAAATATCTTCATAATCCCGAAGTTTTAAAAGTTCAAGAAGAGGAAAGTTTTTCTGTTCCATCAAAATTAGTTCTCAAAAGAACTGCAGAAAGGCTCCATAAAAGACTTTTCCCTAAGAATGTGGTTGATTTGGAGATAGAAATGGAAGAACAGGAATTTCCATGTAACCCTGAAAATGTAGCTGCAAATAAGACTGAAGTGGAAGCAGATTCATTACTGAGTGAATACATGCAAGAAATGGACAAACTAGGAAAAGTGCCATCTAAAAAAAATTCCATTGATTTTGATGTTACTAATGAATTTAAAAGCTTGGAAGTTACTTTACAGAGAAGTGAGAATTTAGAGAAGCTGTACAAGGCATTGCTTTCAATTAAACCTACAAGTGCAGAATCAGAAAGAGCCTTTTCTGCTGCAGGCCTATTTCTGACGAAACTGAGATCAAGTCTATCTGAACAATCCCTAGATGCTCTTTGTTTCCTCAAAGCATACTTTCAAAATCAAACTAAGAAATAAATATTTAGATACTAATAATTTCTATCTACCCCAGTAGTTGTATAATAATATGCTAAAAAAAAATTCAAATAATATTTTTATTACAATTTAGTAATTTACTGTATAAACTTTTTCGAATAGAATGCCATCTATTTGGAGTTGGGTCATTAATTTATAGTAAATATGGTGAGTACTGCAAGTCCCTCAGACTTGTGGGAGGGTTGGTAGGGTGGCACCATAACAAATCAAAATAAATTATTTTTTTCATAATACCGGTATCAATACCGGGATTAGCATAATTGCCTCCAAATACCGGTATTGAAAATTTTCGGTATTATGCAAGCACTAATCTCCATACACTCATCACAGATAGTCTGGCTTAAAGTAAATGTGAAATAACCTCTTTGGTTTCAGCGATCGTGCATGTTTCTATATCGTAGTACACAGTTATACTAGGGCTATTTTTGGGCTTAGCATCTTTCATATAACATACATGCTTTACTCCAACCGCCTTATATTTCTCATGGCATGTAGAACAGTGAATTTCATCACATTTATACTTGAAATTCCCCCAATTATCCATCATATGAAACATACTGTACCACATTCACAGATTCTCATTTTCCTGCACGTGTCAATTGATTTATGGAGCTCAAAAGAGTTATTATTGAAAAATGTGCGTCTACACACATCACAATCCCTCTTCTCAACTTCAACTACACGGCTTTCACATTTGGAGCTTTTACACTGCTCACATACCATGTGACACTCTTTACAATGTTTCACCATATCATCCGCAAACTCGATACACCCCTTACACAAATCATGATGTCGTCCATATTTTCGATTTTTATCATAACTCGCGTGAAGTCCCCTTATATTACGGATGGGGATATACGTTGTCCCTGACAGTCCTAAAATAAGTAGGGGTCTTGTACGATCTCTCACACAGCTTTTAAAAACATACACAGTTCTACGACGATCACCCATTCCAAATACAACTACACGAACATTCATTTCCTGTTCTACCCTTCTCAGCTCCTCAGGACCCATATTACAGTCAAACTCAAGTTTACAGTCTACACCTAGTTTATGGGCACGCTCCACTACCTTAGGCAACCAAATTTTTGGGGTCCGTGTATTTAGTACAGTAAACATACGAGCTAAGACTACTGCTATAAAGCCGCAACCACGATCGACGTTAACATGCCGTCTATAAATAGCCTGAGAATTGAAGCTAAGAGTATAAGGTCTGGCACTATGACCCGCAACACGGAATACACGGTCAATATTTACCGTGAAGTTGTCCATATTGAAAGCTATACTACTTTGAGAGGCCTGCATTATACGGCCTAATATATACTCTATATCTTCAGCTGCCAAACGTCTGAACGGTATTACTACCCAAAAATCATCTACATCTCCGTCAACTGGACCCGAATCCGAAGGACAGCCTCGTTCTGACTTCACGTTCGTCGCGGTTCTGAAGGGCAAACTCTACAATACGTTCAACTATGAGCCGTCGTCCGTGTTCAACACCATTGCTATACATGGATCTAGGATCAACCCTGACTATACATATACCGATTTCTAGTCAAGGCTGGGGTGGGGGTAGCGGTGCGCACCAACTTGAATGTTATGCCATCCTCAACAGAACAAGAAGCTGCTGTGGCTGTGGAGGATGTACCCGGAATTGAACAGGAATAAGGGGGTATATTTGAAGAAGGTACTATTGTGGGGGTTGTGTCGTAAGACGTAGCAGGTTGGGGCTCTATTACTGGTCGTCTACAACCGGCGCAATCCTGGCGCGCTGAGGTGGTGGGCTCTTCATCGTGCCTCCGTTTTGAACTGGCGCGTGCTACAGGTATCGCTGGTGAGGATTCGTCAGCGGGGATGGATTCTGTGATCACAACTACACTGTCGTCGGGGTCATCTGTAATATCGATGATGGGTTGCTGTACTTTATCGTCATTCACGGTTCTGTGGGAGAAAAGAAAAGCAAGACTGTAGAATATAAGGGTCATCACTTAAATATTTATTATATTTTGTAAATGATCCACTTAGGAGTGTGACGTGTTAGAAATGGATTCTATAGAAAAATTCAGGTTCACGAGTCCATCCACATGTATTATATCTGGCCCTACAGGATGTGGTAAAACTGTTTATGCTTAAAATCATTAAAGAAAAGGAAGAGATGTTCTCAAAATTTGTGCATAAAGTTATATGGTGCTATTCGAAGTATCAATCAGTGTTTAACGAGTACCAAGATGATATTTTGTTCCAGAAAGGTGTATATGCCGTTAATTCGTTAAGGGGAAATGAACATACAGTCACTGTAATTGACGATCTCATGTTGGAGATGGATAAAACGTTTGCCGAGACATTTACAGTATTCTTCCACCATCTTAACATAAGGGTGTTCTTCATCAATCAGAATCTATTTTTCAAAAATAGATACATCCGCAATGTGTCGTTAAATACACAATATCTAGTCTTATTCGCGCAACGTAGAGATGTATCACAAATTAGGGTATTAACCAATCAAATGTTCCCGAATCAGCGTAAGGAGTTTTTGGAAGTTTATAAAGAAGCTACAAGCCCGCGTTACGGATATTTTCTTTGCGACCTTCACCCGCGAAACACATGTAGGGTGCTTCTAAAAACGAATATGTTTCCAAAAGAACCTGAAACGGTGCATATTTCAGAATGACAAAGAGGCTAAAGAAATACCATGAATTAATAAAAATCTATCATCGACTGCCGGGGAAATGCAGCAGATGTTTGTTAAAAATATCGACTCCGACTTTTTAAAATGCATCTGTGAAATCTGTCTCAACGTTATAAATTGCAATGTATCAATGAAACCACGTCATTCCTCCCCATCTTATTTTCAGTTTTGGGTCCTTTACTGACGAGATTAATATAATGAGGAAAGTGGTAGTGATTCCACACGAGGTGTATGCTTCACTGCAAAGTTCAAAGAATCCAGACACTGATCTAGATCGCCGTAAAACCAGGCTTAAAAGAATGGAAAGCGAATTGTTAACCCTATTAAACAGTGAAAAAACACCTGATGAGAAAATAATCTTATACCAAGAAGCTCTGCAGAAATTTCTTCACGAGTACGAAAATTATAAGAACCCGACAGAGATTCCCGTGGTTATTAGGCACAGCACGGGGAGCGATGGACATGGTGATATAGGACCTGTGTCCGACGATAGAGCTGACAACCAAAGATTAATAGGTCGACCACACAACATACCGAGCATGTATTAAAAAGCACCCTCCCACATACATTGAGGAATAAAGGTTTAATTCTTTATAATCTATTGAATGAGGACCTCGCCATACCATGGACCGATGCAGGTGAGATCATTGTGGAAGGAGCAAAGGTACCGGGATAGAATATCGTAGACATCGTCCATGATCTGGTGAGAAAGTGGGATAGGCCCTCACCATCAGGATGGAAGCATATTAAAGCAAGACTACAATAAATAAATGTCCCCAAAACAATGATAGGAAATCTGAACAGGTTAAAAGACTTGGAACATGCGTCGCACGTGACACAATTGAAGACGCCATCACCCCTTGCGGTAACACCTCTGAAGAGGAGAAAGACGAGGTTAAACAATGGTCAACCCTATCAACATGCCTCTAAAATACGCAAATGGTTAACATACTAAGAAGACGTTATTTTGACATTTCTAACCCCGCCTCCTACGGAGGCGTAGATAGACTGTACAGAAGTGTTTACGGAGTAGGGAAAAAAGATATTGAGAGATTTTTGCGGGAGCAGGACGCTTATACACTTCATAAGCCGGTGAGAAAAAGGTTTAAAACAGCCAAGACAACAGCGGCTTCGATTGACTCTATTTGGCAAGCAGATTTAACAGACATGCAAAGATATTCAGTGTATAACGATGGCTACCGCTACATTCTACAGTACTCATAACACTGGGGAACACAACTTTTGGTGACTTAGATGTTAGACCTGTTTCTGGGTATATTGAGGTCGCTGATTCTAAAAATGACATTAGTTTTTCTTCATCAGCTCTGCTTATCAAGATATGATATATATCTATATATATTTCTATATAATGTATATAATATTATATAATTGCTGACTGGCAATCACTGTTGTTGTCAATTGAATACAAAAGTATGATGAATGTCAGCAAAAATAGTGTATTAACATCAAACAAGCATAAGGTACGAAAAATATTTCTTAAATTCAAACAAGCTTGAGACACGAACGGCAAAAAAAGTTCTTTCATTGAGACATCTCACATAAACCGCGTTTCTGAGATTTCTTGCGATGAGATGTGCCAGGACATTCGCGTTGGATGCTCCAGCAGTAATCTGCCATCATATGAGTATCCCATCGTCCGCGTTACCGTTCTTCCATGGTCCTTAGTTCTTGGTGAAATCGTTCACCCTGTTCCTCGCTTAGATCACCGAGGTTATCTGGGAAACGATCCAAATGACTGTGGAGGTAATGCAGTTTGATGCTCATTTTACAGCCAAGTTTACAAAAGAAGAGAGCATATTCTCCACTAGTTCACCGTAGTTATCGGCCTTATAGTTCCCAAGGAAATTCTTCACAACCATACTAAACGATGACCACGCACATGCCTCAATGTTGTCCATTGAATCTTGGAAACGCGGGTCTTTCATGAGTTCCCGGATTTGCGGTCCATCGAAAATACCTGCCTTCAGCTTTTCCATGCTCAGCGCAGGAAATTTTCTACATATGTAGCCAAAACACGTCCCATCTCTGTTCAAAGCCTTTATAAATTGTTTCATCAAACCTAGTTTGATGTGCAGTGGAGGCAATATGATCCTTTCTCTGTCAACCAAAGCTTCTTTGATGATATTTTTTTCTCCAACCACCATGTTTTCTCTCAGAGGCCACTGTCTTCTCACCCAGTGTTCATCTTTAGCTCTACTGTCCCAGAGACATATAAAGCACGGGTACTTGGTGTACCCGCTCTGCTGGCCCAGGAGAAAATTCACCATCTTCAGATCCACACAGATCACCCATTGGTGGTCTCGGTATGATATCTTTTCTAGGACTAGGGCGACTGTCCCGTGCTCTTCTCTCATACCGACTGAGTGACCAATTGGGATTGATCTGTATCTGTTGCCGTTGTGTAGAAGAACACATTTTAGGCTCCGTTTGGCGCTATCTATGAATAACCGCCATTCACTTGGTATGTATTCCGATATGCCCATTTTCATCAGCAATCCGTGCACATTGTTGCAGAAAACTAAATCGTTCTCTTTTGAGAAGAAGGGCAGTAAATCCTTTTCTCTGTCGCGATATAACGTGATTTTGGTTCCCGGCAGCAGTAAATTTTTTTCTCCCAGCCTGGAAGCTAACAATTCAGACGATTTCTTCGAAAGACTTAAGTCCCTTATGAGGTCGTTTAATTCGTGTTGACTAACACCTTCTGCAACTGATGACGGTCCTTCGAAATCACTGTCATTTTGCCCACATATGCTTTCTTTGTCAGTAGCAGATTCATCATCTTCTTGAGGGAGCTCTGGAAGATGGCTGAATGATGGGACAGGTATCTCATCTGAATGTGAAACAGGCCGTCTAGCTGAGTCTATGTCAGGATACGTCCATTTACTCCGGTTACGTCCATTGATGCCCTTTATATTCACCAAACAAAAGTAACAGTCATCACTGTGGTTTCTCTGTTCTCTCCATACCATTGGTATACCAAATTTCAGGCACCTCCTCTTTCCGTTGGTCCATTGCCGCAGATGCTCCATACACGTTTTACACACAACATGAGGAGCCCATGGCTTATCTTGGTCCCTAGTTGTACTTTGAAATAGGCAAAATAAGCTTTTTTCACAAAATCAGTAATAGTTTTTCTCTGTTCAATGAACGTGTACTCTCCGCAGATAAAACAAAACACATCTGGATGATTTAAACACTTTCTTCGTGATGAAGCCATGTCAACACCTGTAACAGGAAAGAATTCACGTTAGTACATGTACAATACACATGCAAAACAGCAACATCAGCAAAATCATAGCTACAATTTAATTATACAGATGCATTTAGATTTACGAGCAACTCATAATACCGTTCCAGAAGGGTAATAAAGTAGGTAATGACGTATGCAATATCTCAAAAACTAGAGCTGCTAGAACAAAATGGATGATATTTTCAGAATCAGTGGCATGAAAATATCCAGAATAAGGTCTAAAATATCAGGCACCAAGAAAAAAAAAATTTTTTGTTCCCCTGTGTAATAGATGTATTCTCTAGATATCTGTGGCTAATTCCTCTGAAAAATAAATCACCTGAAACAATTGCTAAAGCCACCAAAACGCTGATGTTGAAAGAAAACAGGGTTCTTGGCTATTTTTGTACGGATATGGGAAGGAATTTATAGGCCGTGCTTTTCATAACATGTTGACGGAGTTTAATATCAGCTATCACACTACCAATTCTATGCATAAGGCTTCTTTAGCTGAAAGAGTTCAACGTACCATAAAGGAACGCATGCACCGCTATTTTACACATGAAAACACATACAGATTTCTAGACATTCTGCAATCATTGGCTGGCCTCATCCTACAACCGCTCGCACCATCGCACGATTGGGACAACACCTAACGAAGTTTTAGAAAGAGGTACGCTCCCAGATGTGAGAAAAGATGGAACACCACCACCACACTCTGCGCGTTTCAAAATCAATGATTATGTAAGGCTGTCGCGTTCGGGAAATAAATTCGCGAAGGGATTTGAGCAATGATGGACACATGAGATTTTTAAAGGAAGTGCTATGAGACCTAAAGGTGAGATAATGATGTATTACGTTGAAGATTTGAATAGGGAAGAAATCGCTGGAGGCTTTTACCGCGAGGAGTTGCAGAAAGTGGCATTTAATTTAGGAAAAAATGTGTTTAAAATTGAGAAAATTTTAGGAAGCAAAGGCTCAGGAAAGAGAAAAATTTACCTGATGAAATGGCTAGGGTACCCAGAAAGTTTCAACACCTATATAAAAGCTGATGCAATAATGAAGCTTAAATAGTATGCAACATGGCTCCTAACCATTTCTACGTCACAGTCCCGTCCTCCTCGTCCCTGTCTGACCACCCTAACGACACACTAGCCAACTTTGTAACAGAACTCTATGGACCTATTGAATTGGATCGTGATTCGTATGAGGTGGGGATATGTGAAATTCAGCTGGACACCCTCTTTTTAAATACTGATTATAAAGATACCGTTTCTGCGATTCTTAGAGACATTGATGAGTGTGAAAAAGCCGGGGTAACTCGGGATGAAACTATACGTATCGCCCTGACTGAGATTGCACGGTATTACAGTACAGTAGTAACACTAGGTCCGGGCCGTTATGGTTCGGCTGAGGATGTTGTGAGAGACTTAAAAGTAAATTAAAAAACTCAAATCTTACGACTGATTTAGTATGCGAAATCGTAAACAAAGGAAACCCTGCACATACTCTAATCCTAAAATCAAAGGCTAACAGAAATATTAAAGTCCAAAGAGTGTTCAAAATTATGACCTAGGGGCGATATCGATCAGCCTTCCAAAGAGACACATTTCACGAGGTACAACATGACTTGTCCAGCTAATGTATCAGATGAAATTGGAGAAATTGGTTGCTGGCTATACACCCCCAGACATGTGCTATATTTACAGCAATATAGTGGAGCACCAGTTTGTTGGGGATACCCAGGCACGCCTGCTGTATTGCTCACATTCCCAGCCATAGAGGAAGGAGTTTGAGTATTACATATGACAGACCCCATTATGTGAATATCGCAACTAATATAATAACCAATATCTCAATATATATAAGAACGATTGAGGGAAAAATTTTCCATTCGGTGATGGGAGCTTAACAGTGAAGCTGCACTTTCGACGCACTGAGTTATAATGGACAGAAAACCTTTCACAGTCTATCGAGGGATGCGATACCAGCGTGGTAGTGGACGTGGATCCATTTTTTCAACCATACTATGTACGGCTGTCCCTTTGCTGAGGAGGGGTGTCAGATCCCTCGGAAGAAAAGTGCTACAATCAGGTCTTAACACTGCAGAAGACATATTGGCTGGGGATAAACCTAAAGAAGCTCTAAAAAACACTTAAAGCGTACACGGGACGAAATCGTCAAAGATGCAAAGAGAAAAATGCGTGGTGGTGGGAAGAAGAAGAGGACTGTCCGGAAGAAGGGATTACCATCACGTGGCATTAAACGTAAAAGGATATAAAAAAAGAAGTGTTCTAAGCGAATGAAACCTATGGTTGACCACTTTTTTTTGACTGATATAAGCTAAGGACATTGATCTCATGAATCATAGTTTGTTTACTACTTGTCGCGAGAGGAGGCACTATTTCTAACTCGTCATGGCACGCTTCATCCATCCGTGTAGTTCACAATGTTGTAAATCGGAACTCTCCTTCTTTGACATGCCCCCAACTCAAGTTTCTATTGAACAGAGTGACATTATTACAATTAACCCTCTAAACACAATTAGTTCCCCGAGTGCCCCTATAGAATTCGTGATACGCAGCTCAGGCCCTTACTTTTTTACCCAAGCTGTGTGCACATGTACGCTAAACTACGTATAACCCATACTGATGGAACCGACTGCGCTGACAAATATGCTGTATACCCTGAAACAAACTTTCTGCACTCCATATTCAATCAGTGATGTATATTTAAAACAGGTCAGCATATCGGCAGGTACGGGGTACTATCACCTAGAGCCTATCTGGAAAATGTCCTCAACTTTTCCAGAGAAGCGAAGGATACCTTTTTAAGTGCCGAGGGATATTATCAAGCTAAAGACGAAAGTAGCATAAAGGACAAATTTAAAAATTGTAAAAAGATATACGAGTGTTTTGGACGCCTGCATACAAATTTCACATTCCAGGAGAAGTTGCTTGTGAATGGGGTGGATATGAAAATAAAGCTCACCCGCACGAATCCTGAGATCTATTTAAATCTGGATGCTGATCAAGAAGAGGGAGCAAAACCCATTGTGGTTCACATTATGGAGACATAGCTCCGCGTACGGCGTGTGAAATTAAATTCACCAAAACAAATAGAAATTGAGAAAAATTTACTACACGCCAAAGTAAAATACCCAATTAACAGAGTACAGATCAAACTATACACGGTGCCAGCAGGGTTGGCATCGGTAGAAAACATAGCCCTGGGAAATCTACCTAAAAGGATATTAATTGGAATGCAGGAACACAATTCGGTGAATGGAAAATCTAAAAAGAATGCCTTTAAATTCGAGAATTTCGGCCTTACAAATATAATTATACGTTAATGGCTTTGCGTTGGGAGGAACATTGGATACGGACTAATCATCAGACGCTGTGTTACCGCTTTGCGCGAGAGCATATAGTAATCTGGTCCATATTGCAGGTAATTGTGATGAGCTCTGGAATGGGTTAACGCAGAAAGAATTCATTGATCAATTTAACCTTTATCAGTTTGATATCACACCTGACTTATCTGCTAGTGTAAATACACACTTAAGTCCAGAACAGAGTAGAAACATCTCAGTTAGATTGGAATTTGCCAAGCCTATAGACGCGCCTATAAGTGTACTAGTTTACCTCGAGTCACAATCCCTAATAGAAGTAGACAGATTTAGTAGCACTGTCACTGACTTTCAAAAAATGGATGCGAATACACTTCATAGAGTAATGAATAGTAAACGAATCACACGTTCCAAATTTATCGGTGTGTTTGAGAAGAATGAATCATTGAAATTGCCATCTACGAGAAATTGCGGTAGCCTTACTGTGAACAGATGTTATTGGTAGTGAAGGGATTCATTGGTTTGCAATCTATTTTAAAAATAGGGATCGCATGTACTATTTTGATTCACTCGGGACTTAACCCTGGAGTGACCCTGTTATTGTAAAATTTCTCGATCAGTTGCATATCCCCGAAGTTGTATGGAATCCCTTCCGGCTACAAGGATATTTTAGTAATACGTGTGGGGTGTACTGCCTTTCATTTCTCATGTATATGTCACGTGGTAAAAACTTTATAATTTTTTAAAAATTATTCGACCCGTGTCACACTCAACGAAACGACGAAATGGTAAATCTTCTACCACCGTATTCAGGTCCATGACATGGGTTTCTTCAAAAGGAAAAGATTGTATAACACGTGTCAAATCCTCATCGGATCTTAAAGGAGAAAGAATAATTCATTAATTCATACTGAATCTTTTTTAATAAAAACGCAAAACATATGCAGAGTATACATATGTAAAAGTATTACAATGTGAAGGTATCTTTGAACCGCTCAGAGAAGCTCCTTTAAGAGATAATTCCGAATAACATTTATTACTGAATTTATAAAATTATTTAAACCATGCAAAAGATTGCTATAAAAATTATTTAAAACATGCAAAAGATTGCTATAATAAAATCAATAAATCAAAAACAGGACTTTAGCATAATTGCAAACTAATCTATAATTGCGGATACCTAAATGAAGCATTTTTAATGTGATGAGATGAATTACTACAACCCTCCATATATATGATGAAATAATCCGGAACAGTGCTCTTTCTGACAGGCACATTAAATAAATAACAAGTTTGCGAATAATAAAAAAAATAAAAAATAAAATAAAATTACAGGCACTTACATTTCTACGGCAGTCCTTTGCGTCGGATCGTAAGGAGCGTCATTGCAAATATCATCAACGGTTTGCGTTGGAAATAATCCATCCCTGTCAGCCGCGTTAAAATGATTAATTGTGGACAAAGCTACAATGTCACTATCTTCATATAAATCCGGTAAACTGTAAAGTTCTTGATTCATGGCGGAGGGAATGTTTGTTTATTCACTGGTGAAAATAACTTCTGTGACTCCCTGATGAAAATATTTCCTTTTATATGCATGATCCCCAAGCACCACCCCAAAAGACTAATAGGCGGTTCGTAAGTATAATGATTGGTTGTCAATGTAACTGGGCAGGGCTATGATAAATTTGTGTACCAATCGTAACACCTATATTACGGGTCCATGCTTTGGACGTCCTGATTGGTCGACTAATGGTGTCTTTTTATATTCTCTCCATAAATTTAATGCTCACATCGTGTATTACCACTTGCAGTCTCTACCACGATAATATTTGCACTTGCGTCCATACTATTCTCGGTTTTCCCATTTTAGAACCCACGCCTTTATGTAATAGCCCTCACCCTTTTGCAACATTGATCAACATTTGCCATCTCTATCACGACAATATTTTACATTATTAATTTTTGCGGTTATACTATTCGATCCTCAATTTTTCCCAGTTCGGATAGGGAGATGGACAACTTGAGCGGCTGCAAGTCGTTACAGGAATATCTTCATCAGAGCCGCTCAGCTCAGTACCACAGGAAACAAAATTAGCGCCGCTACTCTTCATAATCCTGACAGATCATTACCAGAGACAGCACAGTAACATCCGATGACACAAAGATCATTAGAAAATAAGAAATCTAGAAGATCTCTACAAGCAGAATGTTTTTGTACATTATTTATTGCGGTCATACTATTCCCAGCTTTTTGTGGATTTGGTTATATATATATATATATATATATATATATGTGTGTGTGTGTGTGTGTGTGTGTGTGTGTGTGTGTATTTTAATTGCCACTTGCAGTCTCTACCACGATGGTTTCAAATATTTGCAAAATATATGTTTTCGGTCATACTATTCGATCCTGAACTTTGATAAATGTATTCGGCTTGACTTTTTACCTGCCAATTCTCGCGTAGGAGTGTGACTAAATTGTGTTTAGCTCATGAAAATGAATGTCTGCTTGGGTTGGTAGATAAATGGGTGCCCTAGGTATCCTAGTGGTTAGGACGCTGGGGTGCTGGTTGAGAGATCGAGTCCGGGCAATGACGTTGAGATTTCAGCTTGCCCGTGCTACAGCTTAGTTTGGATTCCACGTTAAACTGAAGGTCTAAGGCTGAGTGAAAAGCTTCGCCCTCGTCAAAATGAACAATTCGATGAGAAGGAATACTGAGTTAGTTATTATTATTACTACTGTAATTTGCACCACCCTATATATATATATATATATATATTGTTGTTGCATATGGAAATATGATAAGGAAAAGCATTACTTAATCAAAGGCTAATTTAGCCTATAAATAATTTGGAAAACAATCACGTGATGCTTATATATATATTTAAGTTCATTTTTAACTTCATTATAATAATAATAATAATGGCGAATTTAATAATACGAGTGGAAGGTGACAAAAAACAGTTTTAGAGACGAGAAGTGGGACAAATCAACCTTTGCGGTCGGCTTAGCGATAATCTCCCTTTCCTCGAATAAAAAGATTTGTTTTAACGTATGCCTTCTTTGTCTTTCGAATTATAGGTAAAATGAAAATTATTCTTATACAATATTTCTCATTTAATTCTTTATCACTTACTTTGATTTCGCAGATTTTGTGTTTATAAAAAAATATAGAAGATATATAGAAAGGATTGCCAAAAGTAAATAGACACAGTATACTTTCTAAGGTTTCAGAATAATGAAAGTGTTTCATGAATTACACTGTGTAACACTGATTCTGTTTATAAAGAATTTTTTATGTTTTTATATGCATTTGTGGGGCGCTGAGTCCAAATCTGGCTTTGGTTTGTGTGTATCATCAATGGTTTCAGAGATAATCCATTTTTCATGTTTTACCAGTATAATGTTATTATGGGCGCAGCAATATCAGAATAATCAGGAATTGTTGAGAACAATCAGGATGTTCGTTGACAGTTTCTTGCTCTAGAAATTGCCAGAAACTTCCACTGTGCTATATAAAGAAGAGCGCAGAGTCTGAGAAGTCAGTAAGCGTGAGCACAAAAAGAAAGCAGGTTGTTTGTCTGATGGTTACCAGCACTGAGGTACTGTTTCTGTGCTTTTCTGTGCTGACGATTTGAGTGTTATCGATCCTTTTTTATTGCGAACATTATTTCAGTGTTGTGAACACATCTTTTTTCTGGAATCTGTAATCTGTTGCAGATTTAATAACTCTTCTCTCTATATCTGCAGGTTATGATTAATGTAGTACAGTTTGGTAAAGAGAATGGCAACTAGAGCTTGTAAACACTCGCCGGATATATTCTGCTACGTTTGTGGGTATTACATAGGCCCCAAGCAAGTATCGCACAAGATTGTGAAAGGCACCAAGTTCTGGATTGCGTATCGGCTCTATTTTGGTATGCCTATGGGTGACCAAGATAAGCCCTGGGCACCCCATGTGATCTGTGGAAGCTGCCGCTCCACACTTGAAGGGTGGCTGCGGGGAGTACGCAAAGCAATGCCCTTTGCGGTACCCAGAATATGGAGAGAACCAAAGAGCCACCACGACGATTGCTACTACTGCATGGTAGATGTTTCTAAGTACAGGAAAGTTAAAGGAAGGCAGACTCTTCAGTATCCAAGCATAGCGTCGTCCATAGCTCCTGTACCACATGGCGAAGGTCTTCCAATACCACGTCTACCAGAACAGGTATCTATCCATTACTTTACCTTCTATATTTTCAGACTGTGGGTCATTATGTGTCGATTTTTCTTAGTGCTGATGCTCTTCTACATATATAGCTATGCCTATATTTTGTTTCTTTGCTTTGCAGGTTGAAAATGAGGATGCAGCTAGCTCATCTGAGATGTCAGCTGGTGAGGATAGTCATGATGAAGAATATACAGTAACTTTCAGTACAAACCCCAACTTTCCAAATCAGAGGGAATTGGACGACTTAATTAGAGATTTGGGTCTGACGAAATCAGGGTCTGAGCTTCTGACCTCCAGACTCAAAGAGTGGAATTTGCTTGGAGAAGACTGCAAGAGCACTGTATACCGAAAGCGGCATGAAGAGTTTGCAAGGTTCTATTGTACGATGTCAATGGCTCTCTCTGTTATTGCAGCGAGGTTAATGGTCTATTCACAGCTATTGGGTTAACACATATACCCTCAGAGTGGCGCCTGTTTATTGACAGTTCAACTCGGAGTTTAAAAGCTGTTCTACTCCACAATGGGAACAAATATCCATCTATACCAGTTGCACATTCTGTTCAAATGAAAGAGGACTATGAAAATGTCAAACAACTGCTCACTCAAATCAGGTATGAACAATATAACTGGGACGTGTGTGGTGATTTCAAAATGATTGGTTTCCTGTTAGGTTTACAAGGAGGGTTTACTAAATATTCATGTTTTCTTTGCCTGTGGGATAGCAGGGCTTCAACTGAGCACTATAAAACAGTTCAGTGGCCTCCACGTGAAGGACTGCAACCAGGAAAGTACAATGTACTCAGGGAACTTCTTGTGAAGCCTGACATAGTTCTGCTACCACCTCTCCATATTAAGTTGGGTCTAATTAAGCAGTTTGTAACTGCGTTAGATTTTGGAGGGGAAGTTTTCCAACAGATTCGGGTCATGTTCCCTAAACTCTCTGAGGCCAAAGTCAAGGCGCTGTTGAATTCAAAGAACCTTGAAGCCAAGATGACTCCGATCGAAAAAGAGGCTTGGTGTGCTTTCCGTGATGTGGTTCGTGGGTTTTTAGGCAACCATAAAGCACCAAACTATAAGGAGTTAGTGTCAGACTTGATTAAGTGCTATGGCAAAATGGAGTGCCGTATGTCTTTAAAATTACACTATCTGCATTCACATCTAGACTTTTTTCGTGATAACCTGGGCGATGTGAGTGAAGAACATGGCGAAAGATTCCATCAAGATATTCAAACAATGGAGAAAAGGTACCAGGGCCATTGGGATGCTTCCATGATGGGAGACTACGTATGGTCGCTGATCAGAAAGGATAAGAATGTTCATACGCGGAAGTCGCGTTCTTCAGTGCATTTTTAAAGAACGCACACTGCATAACGAGGCTTGTTATTCTCTTATCGGTTCTCCTCATGATATATATTATATCCTTTGCACCATTTTGGGTTTGTCAAACAATTTTGGCTCAATAAACATTAATTTCCAATCGTGTTTTTATTTTCAGAAAATATTTATGTTAGCCTTCTTTATATACTTTGCCATATGAAAAGTGTGATAACCTATATTTTTTAAACGGTTGATGATAGAGTAAAACCAATATCATTTTTGGAATCAGCGCCCCGAAATCATTAAGAAATGACAGAAAAATCACAATAAACAGAAAATTTTTCAAATTTTGTTACCCAGTGTTATAGGTAAATTGAAAATTATTCTTAGAGAATATGTTATTGGAATAATGTACAATATAAATAGTCCTGTGTATTTCTTTTATTATTAATATTATTAAGATGAATGATTTCTTTTGCTGTGCCATAGATTAATTGTCTTGAGGGGTTATGTTTGAATGTAATCTACGTTTTTCACTCCACCTTAGACCTACAGTATACACAATAAACACACGGGGGGGGGCTTATGTTTGAATGTAATTTAATTTTTAACAGTGATTTCGAAATAAACTCAATAGTGTGTGTGTGTGTGTGATGTCTTCAGTTTTTCGAGCATTAACGCTCTCTCTCTCTCTCTCTCTCTCTCTCTCTCTCTCTCTCTCTCTCTCTCTCTGTTATAAGGCAAATTTAGGGTTCTGTCAGAACCTTTTTTATAATTCACCCAGAGTTGCTGCCAAGACGGTATGAAAGAGTATGTATTTAACTTCACTTGTACAAAATTGGAAGTTCCTTATAGTCATGTATGTTTTAGCACAGAAACTGATAATGTTTTCTTACGTCTGAGTTGTCACTTAAGGAGCTGGTAATAATTTGATCCAGGTACTTAAATTCTTGTACTTCCTTTATTGGTTCACCTCTCATTTTGAAACTAATATCAGATGACTAATTAGAGCTTTTAGGATGGAATTGCATAACCTTAGTTTTGATAACATTAAAAAGATTATTATGGTTCAACAAATATAATTTACAAAGTTTTTAGAAGATAACACGATACTTTAATACCAGGGATTATTAATACCATATCGTTGGCAAAAACTAAGTTATTTATCCTCATATTATCTAAGCTATACAATACCCAACGTTTTCCTCATTAAGTAAATCAATTAAACCAACAATATACACATTTAACAGCAGAGGAGAGAGCAAGTAGTCTTGCCTTACTCGGCAGGAAGAATTAAAACACTTAGAAAACACAACACCTCACCTAACTGTAAAAGACTGGTAAGTATACCAAAATTTCTATATGTTTAATATGTACAGTAAATAAGAACTTTTCTCCCTTTAAGTTTTTAAATAAAATATTGAGGTTCACTCCATCATATGCTGTTTATATCCAAGAAATAGTTATAATTAACAACAGTGTATTTAAATATAATTTTCTCCAATTATATTCTCCACTTGAGTAGGAACCTTTTAAAACCATACGACATTTAAATTTATTTCACAATTAGTTGACCCAAAATTGACCTAACTTGTAACAATGGACGATCTTATATACATTCAAATTTATTTTTCAATTAAGTGACCCCCAAATTGATACAACTTGTTACAATGGAAGATCTTATTAATGATTAACATCTGCAATTTAGTAACTAGAACCCAATACCTGACTTACTGTAACTTCGTTAACATCCATCACCATGATCTAGAAACACTCCATTGAGTCATCATCATCCAGGCCATACCAATGTTAGCAACACTTATGAGTATTGTCCATTCTCACTCTGTTTAATACCTTATAAACCAGATTTATTTTTATACCACACAAAATGTATGAACCTTATTTCTGCACATCAAAACTCCTGGGTCTAGTTTCAAAATAAATTAGTTTTCCTTATTGGGCAACCAACAATTGATGCGAATTGTTTTACTTTGAACCCTGGAGAATGAACGTAAAATATAAGTCATCATTTTTCATATTCATTTGAAATAATACAGCACTCACAATAGTCTATAGTAACAATTACATAAAGGAACAATATATTTAAGGTATATTTGGCAAGTTGGTTTAACCTCTGACTGCCAAAAATTAAAAAAAAAACAGACTTTTTCAGATGCAAATCAGGAAGCGCATTTACCCACAACGTGTGAATGAGTGCATTCAAAGAATCACCTTTTTTCTGAGGGACAGCGGGATAAATGGTCAACTTAACCCATCCCAGGAGCCAGCAAATAGGAGTGAACCATAGCCTCATCAACTGCTTTAAAATGAATATAAAAAATTTAATACGCTATGGTAATTTCAAAACTTTCCTTTTCATAAAGGTTGGAAGCCATAACAAAACAAATTAAATTTAGCTAAAATGTATAAACCCCTCTCAAATATATGATCTTTAAGTGCAAGTACCACAATAGATAGATCTGATATGGACAAGGGAGAAGTAAAGAAAGTAAATGATTAACGAATGAAAATTCTGAGTCCATGTAAAAATGTAACATTTCTTAGAGTGAACTATCTAAGCCTTTAGAATCAGCAAAATACCAAAAAACTTTTGTTTATAAGAACCCTTTATTAAACTTTAATGCAAATCAAAATTTATGCGCATTTTAATAATTCTATCCATGAGTGATGAGAATGGTTAAAACAATTAAAAGTTGAGAAGTATTATAAATCAGGCCGAATAAATATTCATCTAACATTAATAAAATCTTTGTTCATCATCTATTTCAAAACATTTGAAGTCACAATTTTATTTCCTATTATGCCAATTACTGTAACTCTGGCATCAATAATTTGTTTTGAGGTTTCACTAATTTCTTTTCATTGTCAAATAGTTTAAACATTCACTCAAGTAAGGAGATGGAGAAATTTTTAATGTTTCCACGTTCCTATTCTAAGAGCCCATCTAATAATAATGCACGAGTGATTCTTTTAGAAGTATAACTTTTTGTGACACTTTCCATGGTTCTGGTTTGAGTTAGCCTAATCCTGTATCACATTATGAATATGATGAAGAAAGACATTCCATGGACTTGGTATGTTCTATATTTGACAAAGTAGATCATATTAGGTCAGACCCTCTCGTATCTGTTTGTCATGATTTCTATGATATGGAAGAAGTAGAACATGCGAGGGTACAGTTAAACATCCTGTTCAACGCCACCCTTCCTGTTCGTAGAGGGAACTCCAAAAACGAGAATACCCTAAAAGACATTTTAAATAAAATGTCGACTCTTCGAGAAAATAAAAACAATATTACTTTATACGTGACTAACTCCCGTAGAATGATGTGGACGTATCATTGCTCCTCAAATGATATAATGAGGTACAAAAGTCTTTGATTGAAACGAAGCACCAATATGTAGTGTCAAATCAGAAAAATGCGGTTTCGCTCAACAGTTTCGGTCAGAGTTAGATGCGTTGAAAGAGACGCTCCTCCCGAAGCCCAGTTACTCGGAAGTCGTTCAACATATCAGGACCCCAGCAAGGAACGTGTCGGGCAGCGAGGGAAACGAAATCCCCTCCCCCAACTCCACCCCGGCAAGTGGTGTGGAAATGCAGCCCGCAGGGGTAACGGTCAACCTCCCTCCTGCTCAGGAAAAGACTTCTGCTCCTGATTTCATGCTTGATCGACAGGTGGTGAGTGTCAACACCTTCGACACCATTAATATTAATAACAGGGACTGTTCATTGCCAAGAAACGAGGCATCACTGCCCTCTCTTTTGCCTTCTGCTGTAGGGTAGAGGCGTTCGAGTACTCAAACGCCTCCCTCGGCATGCAGTTGCCCCCCTCCCACCGAAGAAGGAGAGGCACCCGTGCCCATCAGGGTACAAGCATTGCTACCAGACCCTCATCAAGTCACAGAGTATGGGAGGGGCCTCCCATTCCCCTAAGGTCGTGCAACTCATCCCAGTCAGGCGAACCCTGCCTTCAGGAGATCGAGGGAGTATGATGGGTGGGTTACGGTCAACAGATGCACTTCACGAAAGGTTCCTCAACCCTTTCTCGCAGCAAGGCCCCCGGCGAGAAACCATATTCTCTTTTTTTCGCGAATTCAGCTCTTGAACGATGAAAGTGATATTAGTCACATGGTGGAAGAAGTTTGTGGTGAATACAATGTTTTATTAGTTAATAAACTAAACACGAAATCTCCATATTATAAATCCTTTAAAGTAATAATATTAGAGGTGTAAACTCACAGTTCAACCCGTACAACATGAGTCAGTGGCCAGGTGGTATTATTGTTAAGGAATGTATTCACTTTTCCAGGCGATTTGGTAATAGGCAAAATAATAATAATAATAATAATAATAATAATAATAATGATAATAATAATAAATTTTTATCATTCATGGGGGCTAACTTGTTGAAAGTAGTTTCGTATAACGCAAGATCATTAAGGAATTTAATTGTAGAAATTCATAAAACCTGTAACAGTGCAGATTTGATACTCCTGCAAGAGCACTGGTTACCTAAGCAAGAGCTAAAATTTCTCTCTACCATCCATGATGACTTTATATATCATGCATCCTCAGCAGTAGATTTATCAAATGAGTTATTGTACCGTAGGCCTTTTGGTGGAGTTGCTTTCTTAATAAGAAAAAATTTGTCAAAATTTATAAAATTTTTAACAAGTAATAATGTAAGGTTGTTAGGAATTGAATTAAAGTGAACAATGATTGCATATTAATTGTAAACTGTTAATTACCATGTTAGAACGGCAGTAATCTAGATAAATACATTAATTTGTTGTACAAAATTAAGTCACTATCAGATGATCCCAAATATTCTCACTGTATAATAATAATGGGGAACTTTAGTGCGCATGTGAACTGGGAAATTGTAGAACTGAGTAACATGTGCGAGTCTGCTAATTAAATATAAATGATGTAGAAGTACGAGGCGAAACTAGTGGTAATTTTACATATGTTAGTGATATCAGTGCTACCACCAAGTGGATTGATCATTGTCTCACAGGTAATAATCTAAAGGATCGAATTGTTAGTGTTCATTTGGATGGAGTGAAAAAACTTTTTTCAGAATTCAGTTTTGTTGGGGCACCCAAAAGTTAATTTGTGGTACCAATAAGAAAGCTGTAAAATATTAGCTACCTGCGACATCAACTTCACCGACCACAAGGAGGTCAAAGATTTTGTCTTTCAGGCGCCCCAAAAAATTAAAGAACAATTCAAAAATTTAAGCGCATCTTCCGTTGAGTTTATGCTAGGAAGATCACTTTTGTTTCATTTGATTTGTCTATTTATGTTCTTTAACTTTAACTTCACTATAACTCTAACAAAAAATGGGGGGGGGGGGATTGCTTTCGTTGATTCGTTGATGTTAAGCGTCATTCAGTGATTCAGTTTTCTTTTAGAAGCTCATAAAATAGCTGCATGGCTTAAAATATAATGGTTTATTGGAGCAGCTCTCGACTAATTTAAGCTAGATACGAGCCATGCCTATCTCGGATTAAATTACCCAGAACTCACCACGTGGAGGTGGCTGCTCTTTGAGTTCACCCTAACCCACCCACCACAATAATTTGGAAAGCTTCTTATTCAGTTTTGTAGTCTCTCTCCGTTTCAAATGATTTCATTATTGCTTGAGATGCAATTTTGGTTTTAACGTAGCCATCTCTCCTCTCACTTTCATAAACTGCTCTTGCCACTTCTGTTACAAGTTTGATACTCCTTTCTACTGCTTGTGTATGACAAGGGAATTGAAAGAGTTTTAATTTTTCTTCGCTAGTGTTCTCAGCCAATGATGTCAACTCCTCTTTGGTTAAGTGTTTAGTCAATGGTGGCTCAAGCCTGATGGGACTATCTATCTAACATATAATATCAGTGTAGTCAATCAAGTGCATGGAAATTTAGCTTCGGTACACTGAACTCGCGAATGCTTTTCATTTTTTCAGCTTAAGATCTTGCTACTTCGATCCTTATTGCCAATTTTCGAATGTTTGGCCGGTTATCAGAAATCAGTGCAAGAAGGTTCTCTTGATGCGCAAAATAGATGTTACGAATGATAACTTTATCAACATTATCAACAATATCTCTAAGCTCCTTTGTTAGGTATCTTGAATAAGCTACCATCTGCCACAGGTGACGAGGTCCATCATAGCACCAAGGTTTTGTCTTGATCGTGAACCACATTGGAGCATAAACTTTGACGACGTATTCTGCCAGCACTTTTAAGCTATCCATCGGATTTTCACATCCCATGTAGAAACGCAGGATGCGGTTAGAAGTAGTCAACCATTTGGATTGGACCATTGGCCCAGGTTGAAGATTTGTTAAGTCATTGCTGCAACACCCAGAAGTAATAGCCTGAGAAGCTTTATAGAGGTACAATTGATCTGTACTTACAGTAGATCATCAGACTCAGTAATTGGAAGAGAATTTCCTTCCACGGCTTCAAACTTAACTATTGGTTGGTCGACAGATTTTAATGCTTTTCCAATTCGTTCTGACATTTCTCGTGGACCATGGGAGGGCCCATCGAGGTGTTCTAACAAATGCCTCAATGGTAACTCATTAAAATGAAAGAGAAAAAAAAACCAGTGAAAGGGTTTGTTTAAGTTCTGCTCCAAATTTTTTAATATGCCTCCTTTTATTCCAGTATTGAGTGCAGTGCCATCACAGCCAATGACAACAATATTTCTCGCACTGATATTTTTGCATCCTAAGAACTCCAAAATGCCTTTATAAATGCTTTTTGCTGCGTTCAATTCTGGAGGTATGTGGCCTAAGTAAGTTGAGCTTGGTTCTTTCAAAAGGACAATATGCTCTTCCATAGTAATCATAGAATGAAACTTACTACCTTTCATTATCATAACGTTTGTTCGATATTTTCTTTCATCAGAGTAGAGACTCATAACATGATCACTTGAACTGAAAGTTGAGGTATCTTCAGAGAGATCTTTTCTTATCTTGCTCCTTTCTCGTCTTATCTTGCTGCTGTAGATCACTGAAGAAGTATCTTCACTACTAATTAATTTTAAATCTTGAAAAACAGCAGGGCAAGAGCTGCTCCAGCACGGTCAGATATTCCTCTTCGATCGCATTCTCTCACACTGTTGGCAACCGCATTCTCATTTGTGAAGGTCCGGGATTAATTAATGGCTTTGTCGTGAGTTTAAACGGCTCACTGCTTTCAGTTGCAGCAGTATCAAATTCTTTCATTCCTTTCGAGATCCGTGCTGTATATTTCTCATACTTTTGTGTAGCCTTTTTCTTTTTTTCCATATTTTTGGTGACCACTTTATCTACGGATCCAATCATCATTTTTCGAGACGTTCGTTGGTCATTAAGGAAATCCCTTTCCAGAACAGGAACTTCTCGGTCTTTCTCACAACATGTCAGGAAGTCTTCACATTTACAAGCTATATGAAAGAGCTTCAGTGAATGAAGTTTAAATTTGTGAAGCAATGCTTGATAGGATGCTTGGTCTTTCCGCCCTTTGAATTGTTTCAAGACAATTTGATATTTTTCGTATAAACCTAAACCTTGGATGCGCTGCTTTATGGTCTTATGATGGCTAGTTGGAATAGAAGTACGATCCCATACAGTCTTTACTTTTCGGGCAACGACTGTAGCAACGTCATAAATTTTTGGATTAGCTTCTCCTGACTTAATTCTTTCCTGTCTAACATAAAGGAAACACTGAAGTACATCTTCGGACGAAGGCAAATAAATCAGTGAGAGATCCTTTGATGGTCCAAAGGTTAGATTCAGCTGTTGAGCATTCCTTGTCTTCCTTTTTGCTGATTCATTCGCGGCCATGGAAGCCATGCCTAATTTTGCTTTGTGCGTCGGAATAGAATTAGACTATATTAGTGACTGTAAATGTTTTTAGCGAATCAGATTCAATATAAAATTTATCAAAGCAATCAAATAATCTGAAAAAGAAATATAAATTATAATGTAATAGACTATAAATAACAAACCCTAAATAATATAATTATGAAATAATTTAAATCTGTGAAAAACAAAACAAATGGAAACCTTAAAATGGTGCTAAAACATCAACTAAAGTTGAGAAACTCGACGAAAGATATAAAAATTCCCCTTTTTAATAGTATTTTTCATGAAATACCAAATTTTCCAAATTTCTGTGAGGAATGGGAGAAAACTCTATAAAGAAAAAGTTAACGAACATAAATAGACAAATCAAATGAAACAAAAATGATCTTCCTAGCATCAACACAACGGAAGATAAGCTTAAATCTTTGAATTTTTCCTTAATTTTTTTGAGGCACCTGAAAGGCAAAATCTTTGACCTCCTTGGAGTCGGTGAAGTTGATGTCGCAGGTAGCTAATTTTTACAGATTTCTAATTGGGACCAAAGACCAACTTTTGGGTGCCCCTTCAAAACTGAATTCTAAAAATAGTTTTTTTTCACTCCACCATAGTGTTCATATTCTGCATAATTTCCTTCTTTCTGATCATAAACCGTTAGAATTATTAATTAATGAACATGATATTCTTTTTAATGTTACAAAAACTAAGGCTATGCAATTCCATCCTAAAAGCTCTAATCAGCCAGCTGATATTAGTTTTAAAATGAGAGGTGAAGCAATAGAGGAAGTACAAAAATTTAAGTGTTTGGGTCAAACTATCACCAGCTCCTTGAGTGATGACTCAGATATAAGAAAACAATATCGAAGCCTCTGTGCTAAAGCGAATATAAAAATAAGAAACTTCCGGTTCTGTACAAGTGAAGCTAAAGACACTCTCTTTCGTACTTTCTGCAGGAATATATACGGACAGCAACTCTGGGTGAATTATAAAAAAGGTTCTGGCAGAACTCTAAATTTGCTATACAACAGATATTTTAGATTTCTACATAAATTACCTCCGAGATGCTCAGCTTCGCAAATGTTTGCTATCCACAATGTCCCGAGCTTTCTGGAGGTAACAGTCTAATGCAAAGAATTAAAAATCAATCAACCTGATTATCCAAGCTATTCCTCAGTTCTGCCATATGTCTTCTGAGCTATAAAATTTATGGTATGAAAACATCTGTCTGTAGCTCCACTGAACTTCGACATTCCTGTACTATTTCTTATTAACTGTATTTCTATCCTTAGTATTTGAATTGTCATTATATTCTATTCTCAGTTCGTATTGCTATTATTTGTCATATGGAATATATTTTCCCAATAAACTTTTTTATTTTTATTTTCATTTTCATTTTTCAATATAGAAACATTCAAGTTTTCGTTCAAAGAAATCGGCTTGAAGGTGAATCCACCCCAAAATTAGTTAACATTAACCTTTCACTACGTCAATTGGATGAGCTTTTCCAAAAATTTAGCCACTTCCAATTCTTTTTAATTTTAATACCTCTATATGAGGGTTACCCACTGACTGACGGAATTAGCTAGGCCACGCCTACTATTGAATGAGAAAGTTTCTGCGAGAGTTACTCAGCCTATTTGCTCCCTGTGACTATATAAATATCGTAATACACTGTTACATCAGTTATAAATCATATCTATTCAGCTATGTCTTATCCAGTAGAGGTAATTGACGTTTTGAATTGCGAGGAAGGAGAAATTTTAGCGAATTTTGAAATGTGAACAATTTGTTGAATAGTTTTCTATATTAATTCGAAATATTTGTGCGACAGATATAATATATATATATATATATATATATATATATATATATATATATATACACAAAATCAGTGATGTAGGACTCGAGGCCTTTTTTATGGTCTCTCGGTCTCGGGTGCTCAGGTCTCGGTCTCAGCTCAGTCTCGGTCTCGGCCATGGCGGTCTGGACTACATCACTGTGATCTTCCTCACATCGAACACTTATCTTTTAAGTAGGCAGTTAAGTGCTGAAAAATGCCACAAACTATGAATCTGTGAATAAATTATGAGTAAATTTTACAATTGCCACTTGATAACCTCTTTAGAATCTTTATTCCTGAATGTGAAATACAGAACATAGGAATTGGGCATTACACAATATTCAATACGTGCAAAAATTGCATATGGTCTCATTTTCCGTCTCGGTCTCGAGACCGGTCTCAAGACCTTTTTTCTGGTCTCGGTCTCAGACTGGGCCATGGTAGATTCGGTCTCGACCATGGTAGGCTCGACTACATCACTGCCAAAAATGTTCAAACCTATGATTCATACGTAATTTATTTGTTGTTTCAAGTGGTGATGCGCACATAGACGGAGATTTAAGAGATTACTGTACCCCGAAAGTATATGCGGGTGGAGACACAGTGTAAGTCACAATGTAATATTTATGCAGCTTTATTTGAATTGCGCATGTGCTTCCAAATATATATATATATATATATTTTTTTTTAATTGGGGTTATTTAACCTCTTCACAACATCAAAGGTCATATGACGGAGGGGACCTACAGCTTTACGTGGGATCCGAACCACGAGTCGCTACATAATCTGGGTGCAGAGTACGGTCTCACATCCAACTTCTACCCAGACCCAATGTCGCTTAACTTCGCTGATCTCCGGGAAGCAGTGTTACGACATCGGCCACGACGTAGCCCATATATATATATATATATATATATATATATATATATATATATATAAAGTGTCGCAGGCTCTAACTTATGTGAAACATAGATAAAGGATTTAATATTTAGAAACGAGTTCTGTAGTAATGTTTTTAGTTCACATTAAAATTAAAATTGACTATTATACAATAATATCCATCTTTTTTAGAAATCAAAATGGGATGTCGGTAGATCTATGTACGATCAACAATGATGAGGCGGGGGACAGCTGTTTTATGCGACGACTTCGAAACTCGACACCTCATCCAGAAAACAATTGACCTTACAACGGATAGGGGCAGTAGAATGGCCGCAAAATGGGAGAGTGCATACGCAATTGCAATGTTGATCAAATGTTGCAAGGTGCCGAACCTCCCTTCCCCCTTGTTGCAAGAAGCCACCCCACCTCATCCCACCCCACAGTGTGCCCCCCCCCAAAAAGGAAGCAAGGGGAATTCCCCACAGCTGCCACAAGCTTGGGCAATCCACCTAACCTAAGAGAGAGAGGAAAGAGAGAGAGAGACCATCCTTCGCCCGGGACCGCCAGACGCAAAAGAAAGTTCTTCGTCTTTGCACTTGGCTAAGAAGGAATTAATCAGCCAGTTGGCTTAGACAGCTTAATCTGGCTTAGAAGTCGTAAATGGTTTGTTCAAGTGCATGTATATATTATTAACTTTTGAGTTGCCAGATTGCCCTATTTATTGAATTAAAGGAGATGTTCTTGACAGCATCAGATGGCTTAGAAATCTGCCAATTGTCTTAAGCAGACAGTTGGTTTAGAAGTTTTAAGCAACCAGTTGGCTTAGTGTATACATATATATATATATATTTATTGTAGCAAACGTGCATCGTTTATATACATTCCCATCACCCCAGTTATTCCTTAATATTGTATATATATATACACACACCCAGGAAAGCATTTATTGGATAATAAAACACAAGTACATCATTCTGTTTATTTAGACGAATTAATGGAATTAATTTCATGAAATATATAGAAAAAAATATACAATCAAAATAGTTCAGAAGAATTCTATACACACTTTAACGATATATTTAAATATATACATTCTTAAATAATAATATTAGTACAGACGAAATCTATATACACATTTATATTAAATAAAATTTTAACATATAGGAAATAAATATACTGCAAAACAATATACATCAAAATACACACACTTTATGTTCTACTGCGCTTAACTAAAATACTAAATTCGCACGTGATCGAGTCTATAGTTACATCATTGTTGCTTTGTACTATACAATAAATACGATTTAACATTATTTCACCGCTCAAGTATGCGGATGCCTATATTCGATGGAAAGGACCTTCAATTCGTTCAATACTATTCTTGTACCCACTTTACATTCGGTTGGCAAGTTATCACTCTCTTTAAACATGGACAAAATACAATCAAATGCACGCACAAAGAGGGCATCGTTGGCCACAACATCATTATTAAATTCAAGTTTATAAACACTCCTTTCCAATCGAGGGTTTATTCTTACCGATCCGAGTTTTTCAACCGTGAACTCTTCTTCACAATGCATATCGGCAGTGGAAATAATCTTCTAAGTCGTAGCGATAACTGCCCATTATATAAAGAAATAGTTCTTCAGGTGAACAGTATAGGTGAGCTCTGCCCTGTACCGCTCAAGTCCTTTGTACCAATGTTCATGATATTTCGAAGAGTCTAAACCTTTTAAATAAGCATCCAGTTCTAGACCATTCTTGCCATGTTCATTCCTACACTCGGTAAAACCCGTCGAGCAGAGCGGTGTATGCGTATTCAAGAACCGTATCAAAATACAGCATGTCCGTAACACGTGCGTCTACTATAGGCTTTAGCTTGCGGAAACCGACCATTTCAAACATTCTGTCGAGGATGAAACGGTTTCGCGTGGGGACAAGGACGTTATTATCAGACGCATTCTTCCACAACAGCCGTATATAAATGTATGGCTGGTCGCGATTTATACATAACGTACAAACAATGGCATATGAGGAGGCTTCACTAATCTGTTCTCTTCTTGTACCTACACCTGTGGGTATTTTATAACGAACCTCACTCCACTTCTTAACTATCTCGAAGACGCTATCCATCTCCTCAACACTTAAATAAATAACATTCTGTTTACCAGAATTTGTTTGTGTACAAGCCGTTTCAAGTACATAGTTAACGGCACCGGTTTTACGCCTGAACAAACGCAATGACCCCGTCACGGACACATCGTATACGGCATTGAGAATGCTGCTCAACGGAAGTTCTATCGTATTCTATTGTGAAGAGTGCACGTCCGATCGGTTCAAGCTCTGAGATAACTGTGGCAGCCGGTGCGCGGTTTGGTACGGAGACAGGTGTGGGAAACGAGTCACACCATAAGTTAATGAATCGTGTACGGTGTTGTTCCAACGTGAAAGAATCATGTGAATAATTGTACCCCATTATACTGAGCAATCGTTTAGAGAGTTTTTCCATCTGCGACACACGAAGTAATATCGGCTTTAACGTTTTATCACTCCCACTCCCCAGAATGCGCACCAGACATTTTTGTTCAGGGGTATTTTCACGAACTAAACACATTTTATTAACACTCCGGCGCACTATTTGAGAGAAACATGTGTCCATATTTATCCTTTTTGCTTAGCAAGCGATACTCGTCTCTAAATTCTATCAAAAACTCACACAAGCCTTTAGCCATAACCTCACTGCAAACCTCGTCATGATATATATGAATGTAATGATAAAAATACTTCAGATTGTCCATTATAACAAGATTTACATTCGCAGCCGCAGGGTACGAGTACTCGGTATGATGCAGCATGACATAAAAAAAAATCTTCACGCTCACTGTCACTCATGTTGGCGTAGTTAAAGTAATGTTTGGGTGAGGTCGTCCTACGTAATTTAAAGTGTCGCTCGTGAGGAAAGTGTAAGGGAAATACCCTTTTGAAACTTCGGCGGCTACGCCCATTACCTTGGGTAGCTTGGCTAATTTACAAGGTGTGAATAATAAAGTGTCTTTAAACTGTACATTACCTCTTATTTGCATCTGTATAACTTTGTTTCCTCTTTTCAAGGGATCGCCTGTAAATATCTCCGATGACTCGTGCTCAAGCAGTTCCTTATAAAGGAACTGTGTGTCAAATTTTTCCCGTTATATACACAGTCATTTTTTTTAACTTGTCCGCTAGCTTGACAATATAGGACACAAAGAGTTTCACAGGGCTGTCGTGTGCGATCGTTTTAAAAACGTTTGTCCGTTTACCACATTTGTGGCATTCATCACGCTCAGCGTCCATGCACTCATCGTAGATAGTCTGACTTACAAGTAGATGTGGGATAACCTCTTTGGTTTCAGCAGCCGTATATGTTTCTATATCGTAGTACGCAGTTATACAGTCTATTTTTAGGCTTAGCATCTTTCATATAACATACATGCCTTATACCATCTGCCTTATATTTCTCATGGCATGTGGGACAGTGAATTTCATCACATTTATGCTTGAATTTCCCCCATTTATCCATCATATGAAACATACCACATTCACAGATTCTCATGGAGCACAAAACAGTTATTATTGAAAAATGTACGTCTACACACATCACAATCCCTCTTCTCAGCTTCAACTACACGGCTTTCACATTTAGAGCTTTTACACTGCTCACATACTATGTGGCATTCCTTACAATGTTTCACTATATCATCCGCAAACTCGAGACACCCCTTACACAAATCATGATGCCTTCCATATCTTCGACTTTTATCATAACTCGCGTACAGGCGCCTTATATTACGGATTGGGAGATACGTTAACCATGACAGCCCTAAAATAAGTAGGGGTCTTGTACGATCACAGCTTTTAAAAACATACACAGTCCTACGACGATCATCCATTCCAAATACAACTGTACGAACATTCATTTCCTGCTCTGCCCTTCCATATTAGAGTCAAACTCAAGCTTGCAATCTGAAGCCAGTTTACGGGCACGCTGCACAACCGTAGGCAACCAAATTTTTGGCGTCCGTGTATTTAGTACAGTAAACATACGGGCCAAGACTAATGCTATAAAGCCGCAACCACGATCGACGTTTATATGCCGTCTGTAAGTAGCTTGAGAATTGAAGTTAAGAGTATAAGGTGTGGCACTATGACCCGCAACACGGAATACACGGTCAATATCTACCGTGAAGCTGTCCATATTGAAGGCTGTACTACTTTGAGAGGCTTGCATTATACCGCCTAATATATATTCTATATCTACAGCTGCCAAGCGTCTGAATGGTATTACTACCCAAAAATCATCTACATCCCCGTCATCTGATCCGAACCTGAAGGATAGCCTCGTCCTGACTTCACGTTCGTCGCGGTTCTGAAGGGCAAACTCCACAATACGTTCAACTACGCGCTGTAGTCCGTGTTCAACACCATTGCTATACATGGACACATGGCCAACCCTGACTATGTACCGATTTCTAGTCAGGACCGGGGTGGGGGTAGCGGTGCGCACGAACTCGAACGTTATGCCATCCTCTACAGAACGAGAAGCAGCTGCTGTTGTGGAGGATGCGACTGGAATTGAACAGGAATAAGGGGGTACATCTTTATTTGAGGAAGGAGCTAGTGTGGGGGTGTGCCGTAAGACGTAGAGGGTTGGGGCTCTATTACTGGGATCTAACAACCGGTGCACTCCTGGCACGCTTTATACCTGACGTGGAAGGCTCTTCATCATGCCTTCGCTTTGAATTGTCGCGTGTGGGCGCTACAGGTGTCGCTGGTGTATGTTCGTCAGCGGGGATGGAGTCTGTAACCACAACTACACTGTCATCGGGATCGTCTGTAATATCGATGATGGGCACATGATGCTGTACCTCGTCGTCATTCACGGTTCTGTGGAAGAAGAGGAAAAACAAGACTGTAGAATATAAGGAGCAACACTTAAATTTTTATTATATTTTGTAAATGATCCACTTAGGAGTGTGACGTGTTAGAGATGGATTCTGTAGAAAAATTCAGGTTCACGAGCCTGTCCACGTGTATTATATTTGGTCCTACATCCCGGATGTGGTAAAACTGTGTTTATGCTTAAAATAATTAACGATAAAGGAGAGATGTTCTCCAAATTTGTGCATAAAGTTATATGGTGCTATTCGACGTACCAATCAGTGTTCAACGAGTACCAAGATGAAATTTTTGTTCCACAAAGGTGTATATGACGTTAATTCGTTAAAAGGAAATGAACATACAGTCATTGTAATTGACGATCTCATGTTGGAAATGGATAAAACGTTTGCCGAGACATTTATAGTGTTCTCCCACCATCTTAACATAAGCGTGTTCTTCATCAATCAGAATCTATTTTTCAAAAATAGATACATCCGCGATGTGTCGTTAAATACATAATATCTTGTCTTATTCGCGCAACATATAGATGTGTCACAAATTGAGGTATTAACCAATCACATGTTCCCGAGTCAGTGTCGGGAATTTTTGGAAGTTTATAAAGAAGCTACAAGTCAACGTTACGGATATTTGCTTTGTGACCTTCACCCGCGAAACACGTTTAGAGTGCTTCTAAGAACGAATATATTTCCAAACGAGCTTGAAACGGTGTATATTGCAGAATGACAAAGAGACTAAAGAAATACCATGAATTAATAAAAATCTATCATTGATTACCCGAGGCAATGCAACAGATGTTTGTTAAAAACATCGACTCGAACTTTTTTAAATGTATCTGTGAAATCTGTCTTAACGTTATAAAATGTAATGTACCAATGAAACCCACTCAGAAGGCTCGCCTCGCCGTTACAAAAACATAATACGTTCACTCGCTCGTAAAAGTCAAACTGTAGGGAAGAAAAAACGAATTATTGCACAAACAGGGGGGTCATTCCTACCCAGCTTATTTTCACTTTTGGGACCTTTACTAACTAGATTAATATAATGAAGAAAGTGGTAGTGATTCCATACGAGGTGTATGCTTCACTGCAAAATTCAAAGACTCCAGATACGGTTCTAGAACCCCGTAAAAGCAGGCTTAAAAGAATGGAAAGCGAATTGTTAGACCTATTAAACAGCGAAAAGTCACCTGATGAGAAAAGAACTTTATACCAAGAAACTCTGCAGAAATTTCTTCATGAGTACGAAAATTATAAGAATCTGATACAGTTCCCCGCAGTTATTGGACACAGCGCGGACAACGCATAGGACCTGGGACCGACGTTAGAGCTGACCAGTAGGGTGGAGCGAAAAATACGTTTTTTCTAGTATGAAGTTCTAATAGTGATTAAAAGTTGCATTTAGTGGACGAAATTTGCCTGCCAAAATATGAGTTCATTTTTTTAAAATTTCAAGCTGCCACCAGGGGGCTAAAGTTAACACAATTTTGTGTAAAAAGGAAAAAAATGTTTCTATTTTAGGTTTGTCAAACTATTATAAAATTTTATCTTAGAATTATCTAATAGTTTGATTAAGATTCTTAAATGATAGAAATTCGTTTTGTAAAAATGCCTTTTCATATGCTTAATATCTTCAGCTGCCACAAGAGAGCTGAATTTAACGCAATTTAGAGTAACTGAGTCATGTTGAGACTACATTGAATGTTGTGGGGGAGGGTTTGGGGAGGGTTGTGGGGGAGGGTTTTGGTGTGAAGGAATTTCTTTCTGTGAGTCATTAGAACAGTGTGTTAACACTTGTCTTCTTAGATAGTAGGCCTAGTCGCTCAGTTGATCGGAGAGTTTTTTAATATGATCGGAATATTATAAAACTATTTTAAAGTGATTTATATAGAGATAATATTGATTTTATTATAAAATGCTTCTTATAATGTATTATATAATTTTAGTTTATTTTTATAATATATTATATATTTATATAATATATATATACTTATAAAATATATTATATATATTAATTATATAATGTTTTGATGTTACAGGATATTTTGTGATTGTGAATTTTTCTTAAAAATATTATGGCATCAAATACTAAATATAAACATTTCACTAGAGAACATATGAAGTGTGCCATATTTGAAGTACCTTGTGAGATGAGTGATATGCAACTACCAACTTATAACTGCATTATGAAAGATTACCTGTTCACAAAACATTTAGTGAAGGAGCAGATGAATAACAAGGAGCCTTCATTTTCTGAAATAGCAGAGGCAGTTTCCAAAAAGGTAGAAAATATTTGGAAGAAGGCCTCTTTGCCAATAGTTTCACATACACGCGTTTTACAGATGATGCGAGTGTACCATGATAAATACAGGTCCTTATTAAAGCCATACAAGTCACGCAAGGATCAGCCTAAGTACAAAAATCAGCTTGAAGAATTTGAAAACTCTTCAAAATGCACTTTGTTTGACATCTGCACCTGCAAATGTAAGGAGTTTAGGAGATGCTCATGTGAAAAGAGTAAGAAAGTCCCTCCAAAAGAGCAGGATTTTTTAAATGACCAACGAACACGCAGAATAATGGTGATAGGAAGCATTGACATAGCACACACAAGACGATTACAAGCAAGAGAACATCGAAAGGAAATGGAAAAAGCACGTCTGGAATCCTCACAAACAACTAGTGCTGCTATAACCAATACGTCCAACTTACAAATCGAAACAGAGACAAGTGAACTTCAACAACTAGAAGAGATATCTGAAGATAATGAGGAAGATACAACCTCGACTCAATATGTAATATCAGAACAACAGATGCGTGAGCCACTGCCTTCATTAGCAATTACTTGTGATAGATTTAAAATGTCGGACAGAGCTGGGGCTGCTATTGCTTCTGCAGTATTGGCAGATCTTAAAATTGTTACTCCCGAAGACAAAGGGAATATTATAGACAGAAGTAAGCTAAGACGTGAAAGACAAAAACAGAGAAAGGAACTGCAACAGATAGGAGAGCCAAAAACCATGCGGGGATTATACTTTGATGGCAGAAAGGATAAAACAATGATTCAAGTCCAGGAGAGTGATGGCTCTAACCACCAAAGTACCAAACGCGAAGAGCATATCAGCATAATATCTGAACCACACTCTCTGTACTTTGCACATGTGACACCTTCCAGTGGCAAAGCTAAATACATTTGCACAGCGCTAGTGAATTGCTTGAAAGAAAGGAATGTTGATATAGGGAACATCGTTGCAGTTGGCTGTGATTCGACAGTGGTTAACACTGGTAGTATTGGAGGCACAATAAGATTACTGGAAGAAGCCTTTAATAAGCCATTGCAGTGGCTGATATGCCTTTTACACCTTCATGAACTTCCATTGCGCCATCTGTTTCATCACTTGGATGGTACCACTACTGGACCAAGAGCATTTTCAGGAGAAATTGGCCGAGCACTTTCAGACTGTGAAAAGCTTCCCATAGTTAACTTCAAACCCATTGAAATTCAAGAGGACATGTGTGAAGTTGATGTAGATGACATAAGTACTGACCAGAAATACCTTCTTGAAATTCACAAGGCTATATCAAGTGGAACATTCTCAAAGAGTCTTAGTCATAAGAGTCCAGGCAATATATCACATTCAAGGTGGCTCACCACAGCAAACAGGACTCTGCGGTTATATGCAAGCACAGAGAATCCTTCAGGCAATTTACAAGAATTAGCTACTTTCATTGTTAGGGTATACGCACCAATGTGGTTTCAGATAAAGCGTAAACCATTATGCCAATATGGTGCTAAGCATATGTGGCATATGATTGCAAGAAGCCCGTATCTCCGTGAAGAGCTTAGGACAGTACATGACTCAGTCATTCAGCGAAATGCATATTACGCAAATCAAGAAAACATTCTCATTGCAATGATAGCTGATGAAAGGGAGCATGTGCGTCAGTTGGGATTTAGGCGTATCATAAAAGCAAGGGCATGCATTCAAGAAACAGATGTTATCAGGTATTTTAAGGTGCCAGAAATAAATTTTTATGCCAAAGACTATACAGATCTCATTATGTGGCAAGATTTTCAGATAGCAGAACCACCGATAACCAAAGGAGTTTCTCTTGATGATATTGAATCATGCATCAAACATGGTACTACTCTTCATTCAGAATTATTTCAGTTTCCATGTCATACACAAGCCGTAGAGAGATGCGTCAAGCTTGTTACAGACGCTGCTGGATCAGTCTGCGGACCTACAAACAGAGACGGTTGGATTCGTGCTACATTAGAATCAAGGAAAAAACAGCCAAAATTTGACACAAAAGCAAATTACTAAATAGTCTTCAGCAAGAACTCTTTCTAGAGGGAGGTTGGTTGGGGAAATGGTAGTAACTCCGCTAAGGCACGAAATAACGTTTCTTAACTGTCTCAAGCCAGTATAAAGGAGGAGAGACATCCTAATTTATTACTGTTCCCTTTTTCAAGTAAATACAGAATCATACTTAATTGTCATTTTTAAGTTAAATTCAGCCCTCTTATGGCAGCTGAAGATATTAAGCATATGAAAAGGCATTTTTACAAAACGAATTCTTATCATTTAAGAATCTTAATCAAACTATTAGATAATTCTAAGATAAAATTTTATAATAGTTTGATAAACCTAAAATAGAAGCATTTTTTTCCTTTTTACCCAAAATTGTGTTAACTTTAGCCCCCTGGTGGCAGCTGAAAATACTAAAGAAATGAACTCATATTTTGGCAGATGTATATCGTCCACTAAATGCAACTTTTAATCACCATTAGAACTTCATACTAGAAAAAAAGTATTTTTCGCTCCACCCTACTGACCAGTCAAAGAATAACGGATCGACCCCACAACATACCGAACATGTATTAAAAAGCGGTCTCCTACATACATTGAGGAATAAAGGCTTGTATTTATAATCTATTTAGTGAGGACCCCATTATAGAGTGGACCGATACAGGTGAGATCATTGTAGAAGGAACAAAGATACAGGGTTCGAATATCGTCGACATCGTCCATGATCTGGTGAGAAAGTGGGATTGGCCATCACCATCAGGATGGAACCACATTAAAGCAAGACTACAACAAATAAATGTTCCCAAAACATTGACAGGAAATCTGAACAGGTTAAAAGACTTGGAGCAAGCTTCGCATGTGCCACAACTGAGCACGCCATCACCCCAACGGTAGCATCTCTGAAGAGGAGAAAGAAGAGACCAAACAACAACGGTCAACCCTCTCCACATGCCTCTAAAATACGCAAATGACTAACATATTAAGAAAACATTATTATGACATTTCTAGCCCAGCCTCCTACGGCGGTGTTGATAGACTGTACAGAGGTGTTTATAATGATGGAGTAGGGAAAAAAATGTTGAGAGGGTTTTGCGGGAGCAGGATGCTTACACACTTCATAAACCGGTGAGAAAAAAGGTTTAAAACAGCCAAGACAACAGCGGCTTTGATTGACTCTATTTGGCAAGCAGATTTAACAGACATGCAAAGATATTCAATGTATAATGATGGCTACCGCTACATCCTACTCACAATAGATGTGTTCTCTAGATACCTGTGGTTAATTCCCCTGAAAAATAAATCGCCTGAAACAGTTGCAAAAGCCACCACAACGTTGATGTTGAAAGAAAACAGGATTCCAGGCTATTTTTGTACGGATATGGAGAAAGGATTTATAGGCCGAGCCTTTCAGAACATGCTGACAGAGTTTAATATCAGTTACTACACCAGCAATTCTATACATAAGGCCTCTTTAGCTGAAAGAGTTGAACGTACCATAAAGGAACGCATGCATTGATATTTTACACATAAAAACATATACAGATATATAGACATTCTAGAGTCACTGGCCTCATCATACAACCGTTCACACCATCGCACGATTGGGACAACACCTAACGAGGTTTTAGAAAGAGGTACGCACACAAAGCGTGAGGTGAGAAGAGATATTTGTAGAACCACGCCACACTCTACCCTTTTCAAAATCAATGATTATGTAAGGCTGTCGGGTTCGGGTAATAAATTCGCGAAGGAATTTGAGCAAGGTTGGACACGTGAGATTTTTAAAGTTAGGACTATAAGAGAGACCTAAAGGCGAGATAATGTGTATTACGTTGAAGATTTGAATGGGGAAGAAATCGCAGGAGGCTTTTACCGCGAGAAGTTGCAAAAATAATGCAGCCTATAGAGAATAGAAACGACACAAGTCAACATTCAATAATAATAATGTTGACAAATTATGGGTATATAAACCCACAAAATTTCTTCCATGTTCATTTAGAATTAGACTCAGAGGCTGAGCACTCCCTGTACATTTTAGCAGTAAATTACAGTAAGAAAAAGTCTTTATCTTCTCCTTCGAGCCTTGCTCTCTTCAGAGAACTTAGTCTTAAATAGAGAAAAAATAATTTCCCGATACGTTATAAAAAGAATCAAGGAACCTTCAGAGAATTTAGTAAGCCTCCCAGAATCCTTCGAACCACTATAGAAGAAACTACTGCAAGTAACACATCCGTTGCTGCCACCTAACCAGAACCCCCGTCGACTTTGATTTTAAAAAGGCGTTCGATACAGTTCCGCATAGAAGATTAATTGCGAATGTTAAAGCACACGGTATGCGCGGTCAGGTAGCTAACTGGTTAGAAGAATGACTTCGTGCTAGGAGACACAGGGTCGTTGTTAATAGTAGTGAATCGGGGTGGTTGGATGTAGGTAGCGGTGTCCCACAGGGTTCAGTGTTAGGCCCATTGCTATTCGTAATTTACATTAACGATATAGATATAGGATTGACTAGTAACGTGTCAAAATTCGCGGACGATACTAAAATAGGCGGTAAAGTTGTTAACGAGGACGATAGAAATAGGCTCCAAGACGATGTAAATAGGATTATGGAGTGGACGGATAAGTGGCAGATGCAATTTAACGTAGACAAATGTAAAGTTTTGAATATAGGTTCTCGTAACAATAATTACACGTACACGATGGATGATGGAGAGTTAGGATGTTAGGCTTCATAGCGCGTAATTTCGAATTTAAATCGAAGGATATTATATTGCCCCTTTACAAGTCCCTAGTCAGGCCTCATTTAGAATATGCCGTTCAGTTTTGGTGCCCATATTTGCGTGAGAATATTGATAGGTTAGAAAGGGTTCAGTGTCGTGCACGAAACTAATTCCGTCATTGCGCAACAAGCCTTATGAAGATAGGATTAAAGAGTTGGACTTGCATTCACTCGAAACTAGGAGATTAAGGGGGAGCTTATTGAAGTTTTCAAAATCGTTAATAACATCGATAACGTAAATTTTGACAAACTGTTCACTTTCGATAATAGCAATACTCGTAATAACGGATTTAAGTTGCGTGGCAGACGTTTCATTACTAATATCGCTAAAAACTTCTTTACGTTTAAAGTAAATGATAAATGGAATAATCTTCCCGCTTCAGTCGTTAACTCTACCAGCGTTAATATGTTTAAGAACCGTTTAGATAGGCATTTTAAAAATATTAACGTTGTTTAAAATAAAAAAACAATTAGCAACAGGAGCTCTGGGGGTGGTGGTCGAGGATGAGTATGTTGACGATTAATGCCAGCTTGTGACATGCCGGCAATAAAATTATTAAAAAAAAAAAATAGACTAACACGAACGTAGATGTAGCTTGTAGCGTACACTAACCCACTTTTTGTTATACTCTACCTACTTTTTTTGTATTCCTCTCCTTACTTGCATGTCTGTAACTCTCTTTACTTGCATGTCTGTAGTTTGCTTGGTATGACAGTGAGTTAAGAATGTGTTTGCATTGTTTGTAAGCGTTCTTATTTTACTTCTTTTCATCTTTCACCCCTCTCCTGTTCTCTTCGACTATTTTTCTGACTTGTCGGCAGTGGCCGGCGGATGATGATGGTGAGTCTTTTTTCTCTTTTTCTGAATGAATGTTAACCCACGAGTGATAGATGTTGCTACTTAACCCCTTATTCTCTTCTCCTAACCCCCTACTCTTTCCTTTCTCTCGGGCTAACTTAGAGTGGATCTTAGGGTCTTTGTTAGTCTTAGCTTCTGAAGAACCCAGGCCATAGACGGATGGGTTAACATATATATATATATATATATATATATATATATATATATATATAACATAAGTTAATTGCATACGCATTTTAAAGAAAGTTCACACATTTAATGCACAATATAATCTTATTTTACAACATTGCGTTGTTTTAGTTACAAATGAATACTGTCGAGCTACTACATACATATCTGTCATTACCATGAGAGTTACAGAAATAAAATATTTTCAAGAAACTTAAAAAAAATGAAGCCTTTTGCCATATGTAAGAGAAAACACGATCAATATTGACCACATACATTATTGTAATACCCTTGGTAACGATACGGGTTCCATACAATTTGCAGAATTTGTAGCTGATTTAGGAATTTAGCAATAACGGGATCATTCCACACCGATTCACGCAGCGAATCCTAGTAATACAAACATTCTCTATTTTTTAAATAAATAGCAATCCAGTGAATACCATTCCCGTTCGTCAAATCAATGTTAATTATAAGGACGTCAGTTTCTTTCGTTACAGGGAGTTTAACCACTTCATCTTTCGCGTATGTTCCATTAAATATGTCTCGCGTGTAATGATCCTTCTTCAAATCCCTTTGAAGGGTAATTTCGTCCATCTTAAAAGTCCGTTATAACAACTCTAAAGCGGTCAGTTTCAATCAGAGCTTGTGATTCCAGGTAGAATAGCACGCTAATAGGACTGGTTAGTGCCTTACCAAATATGAGCTTATTGCAGGATTTCCCTGTACCTGGGGGTTTAAGTGCGTGTTTACAGATGTGTGGAACGACTGACAGCAACCCCTTTTCTGTACTCTCTTACTTTCTTATACTGAACTTCACTCCAAAGGTGGATGTTGCGTATATGTACGAAATGGCGTACTCGAATCTTTCAAATTCTATAACTTCTGGCTACGGCTTACATGCCAATCTCAAACTAAATACATCTGCGCTGTTTAACTTTCTCCTAATTCTAGTGACTATCCGAAATTCCTTCACTACCTCATTTCCAAAGTGGAATACATTCTGTCCCGCTCTCTCTTTGCTGAAATCTGCATTTTAGGAAATTTCAGTGTTCACCACCTCCTTTGGCTTTCCTCCCATTTCACTGACATCCCTGGTGAACTAGATTACGACTTTTCTATCCTAAATGACCTAGAACAGATTGTACAGCACCATACTCGTATCTCCGACCGATCGCCTTTGAGATAGGCGCAACATTCTGGATTTATTTCTTACTTCTCATCCTTCTTCTTAGTCTGTCAAACTTTTTTCTCTTGGGCTCTTCCAACCACAATCTTATATCTGTTTCCTGTCATGTCGCTCTAATTCGGCCTTTAGATCCTCCCAAGAAGAGGCGCCTTTTGTATTTTGGCGCCACTGATTGGGAAGCCATTAGGCAGTACTTCTTTGATTTCCCATGGAATAATTACTGCTTCTGTGGGCGGGGCCCTTCCGAGTGTGCTGAGTGCATCACGGAGGTGATTATCTCGGGAATGGAGGTGTACATTCCATATTATATTCCTACTACCAATGCAAAAAAAAAACTTGGTTTAACTTTACTTGATTTAATGCTATTGCAACAGAGAGAAGGCTTTCAGAAAGTACCGTCGCCATCCAACTCCTGACTCTCACTCAGCTTATATTTCTGCCCAGAATCGCACAAAATCTGTTCTTCGACTCGCCAAAAATGTCTTCATCCGATGAAAATGTGAAAATCTATCCAAATCTATTTCTTCTCGCTCTTTCTGGCATCTAGCTAAGAACCGCTCCAAAAACTTAACTTTATTTCCTCTTCTTTCCCTCCTCTTTTCCATTCCGACGGCACAGTTGCCGTCTCTTCTCCTGACAAAGTTGAATTCTTTGCTCAAACTCTCGCTTCCAACTCAGCCCTGGACGATTCCGGTACTGTTCCTCCATCTCCTCCCCCCTCTGACTTTATTATGTCTGAAATTAGAATCTCTTCTGAAGATGTTTTGTCTGCCCTATCTGGGCTCAACTCTAGGAAGGCGTATGGTCCTGATGGTATCTCTCCTGTTGTTCTTAAGAACTGTGCTTCTGTGCTGACACCCTGTATAGGCAAACTCTTTCGCCTTTGTCTTTCATCTGGTACTTTTTTCCTTCCTGTTGGAAGTTTGCTTTCATCAGCCTGTCTGACCGCTCTCAACCCTCCAACTATCGCTCAATTGCTTTTATTTCTTGCCTTTCTAAAGTTTTTTAATCTATCCTTAATAGGAAGATTTTTGAACACCTCTCTTCTCCCAATCTTCTTTCAGATCGTCAATACGAGTTTCACAAGGGACACTCGACTGGCGATCTTGTATATCTCTCGAACTCTTTGTTATCCTCCTTTCGGGATTTCGTTGAAACTTTTGCTATTGCTCCGAAAACTTTAATTTCCAAACTGCTCTCCTTCGGTTTCTATCCTTCTATCTGTGCCTTCATCTCTAATTTCCTTTCTGACCCATCTATATTGCTCATTAGCTTCTTACCTCTGGATCCTGTAGCTGGGTGACAACTACTGCAGCTGGCTGTCAGGCGAACTGTGGTGCCCGGGGGGGGGTCAGAAGACACGATGCGTACAAGGATACAGTACGACATTGGTAGGAGTACTTAAATCTGGGAATGATGAAAAACAAAATATTAAAGTTATAAAACTTTATAATTGTGGTTTCATAATGATATTAATGGGGGTTATTCATATGATGTAATGTTGACGGATATATACTAGATGAAAACTCTATTTTCTGTTTGTTAAATTGTATTCATGCAAAAATGGGGCGATTCGAGAAACCTGGCACAATTTGTATCATCATATTCGGTTTTCTCGGCAAAAACTACAATAAAATATCAGTGTGCCATTGTAAATTATCATTTTCACTCCGCCCTAAAATACAGTGTGTGTATATATATATATATATATATATATATATATATATATATATATATATATATATATACAGTGTGTGTGTGTATATATATATATGGTGTGTGGAGATTTTCTTGGTAAAAGGTAAGAGGTAAACAAAATTGCATATCAAACAAAACATGAATTAATATTTTCACAAATGTTCAGAACTACGATGATAAAGCCATTTATTGGACTCAAATATGCATTCAAGACTACTGAAAAAGTCTTTATTGAATACAATTACTACCTGTCGAGTCCTGTTTTTTTCTTGTGTGCCTCCACACGGCAAAAATCCTCTGCAGATGGTAATAACTATGATTTATTTTTACTTCGAATCGATTTGAAGCCTACTTCTTATACAAGCGTCTTTAAACCCATATCTTAAACTGTCAAAGAATCTTAAACTATTTAAAATTCCAAATTCTACACGAAAGTGTCTACAAACATTTTTGTTATTATTATTATCATCCGCTATATATATATATATATATTATATATATATATATATATGATGAATAAAACCAAGAAGGAAAGGAAACACAAAATGGTGCTCAAGCGCTTTCGTCTAATGACATCCTCAGGAACACTGAAGTACATAAAAAGGTTAAGCCTATATATAGGTTACAGAAAGAAAAAAAAAGAAAAAATAATAACATACATACACACACACACATATATATATATATATACATACATATCTATATATACAAATACATACATACATACATACATACATATATATACAATAAACAGAGAAGTAAAAATAATAAAAAATTAAAAATTAAAACCTTAAAGGATTACCAGTGAGGCGTACAGATTTGTAAGGAAAAATATCGATTTTTAGCACAAGATCAAATGGATTATAAAAATACAAAATTATACTGGAACTCTGCCGGGTTTTAACACAATGCTGCCTATGGTCAGGTTTCGATATATATAAAAAAAAAATAAAAAAAAAATGCAAATTAAGAAGGGTAAATAAGAAGGGTAAAACATTAAATCTTTGGTAAACTTGTCTTCTACTTTATTAACTTTTAATTTGCATTTTATTTTTTTATATATATATCAAAACCTGACCATAGGCAGCATTGTGTTAAAACCCGGCAGAGTTCCAGTATAATTTTGTATTTTTATAATCCATTTGATCTTGTACTAAAAATCGATATTTTTCCTTACAAATCTGTACGCCTCACTGGTAATCCTTTAAGGTTTTAATTTTTAATTTTTTATTATTTTTACTTCTCTGTTTATTGTATATATATGTATGTATGTATGTATGTATGTATTTGTATATATAGATATGTATGTATATATATATATATGTGTGTGTGTGTGTATGTATGTTATTTATTTTTTCTTTTTTTTTTCTTTCTGTAACCTACAGTATATATAGGCTAACCTTTTTATGTACTTCAGTGTTCCTGAGGATGTCATTAGACGAAAGCGCTTGAGCACCATTTTGTGTTTCCTTTCCTTCGTGGTTTTATTCATCATAAATATTTTTCACGTGTTACCTTCGTGAAATAATTTTCATATATATATATATATATATATATATATATATATATATATATATATATATATATATAAGTGCAGATATGGCTTGGCTAAAAAGCGGATAAATTATAAATATTTGTAAAAACAGTTCGATGGACGTACTTGTCAAATGACATAAGTGCTATTTGTCATTTTTTTTATTTATATATATTCTACTGGACTCCATTTTAGGTATTTAAAGGAGAAACAAGTGGTTTTGAAAGAGGAACAAACGTAAGGGTCATCCTACGAAGGTAAGGAGAGAACAGCTGTAAGGAATGTGTGAAAAGTTAGAAGGAATTTAATGTGTAGGATTATGTTTATATTCACAAAGTGTTTGAATTCACAAGTGAATTTTTAAGCTTTCTACTCCACCAGTCAAATTTTAATTCCAGTTCTTATTCCGCTGAGTGTGTTAATTAAATGCCAAAGATTGAATCATAAAATAAATTTAGTTGGTACATTTATTATTAAATAAATTATTAAAAAATGGTCCATCGGAGTCGTTTTAGAATTTCCACTTGGGAACCCAAGAATTATGGGGTAAATAAGCGTACGATGTGTATCTCCAAATTCACTTTTTCTTTCTTTTTACAAATACTGTACATGTCAAGTTAAAAATTTTACTGAAACGTAACTTTGTGGCAATTTAACAAATGTGAAAAAGATTTTGAGGTTTCCAAGTGCTTTATCCAACTTAATTTTATATTTATATCTTCGGAAATAAGTTAATCGTAGCTCCAACAGAGCCACACCCGTCTCATGCCCCATAGTGTGTCACTTTTGGACTTTTTTTTAAAAGTTATGGGGCTTACCTCTTATATTGTGACAAATTGACCAAAAACCATGAATAAACCAAAAAAAAGACAATCGGGTAATATTTAGGGTCCTCGCCCCCATTTGAAAAATAAGCCCCCTATTCACACAAAAAAATTGGTGATTTTTGGAGATATTTTTGGTTATAGTTTCCTTACTAATCATCGTATTTCAAAAATTTTGCTACCAAAATGTAGAGAATAGCGGTATCCTCTTATTGTGAACGTTTTAAAACTATTTTACTTATATACAGTGCTGATATTTGAGTGGACCTTATGAAATTTTTCCCTCTGTTTTCATTTCTATAACATTTATTTACAGTATTTCCAGGTTTTATCTACAAAAAGTATGCAAATATAACCAAATGTATGATAAATTTGCTTTTCTTTCAGAATTCTATTATAGATTTGCTTAATTTCATACTTTATTAAAATTAGTCAATAGTCATGGCTAACAGTAAGCCAATATTAAGAACAGACCTAAGAAAATATGATTCTTTATTGGGAAAGTTAGTGGAAGACATATGCGCAAGAGAAGGAAGCATGCTTCCAACGAATAGTGAAGTTCTCAGTCACTTTTTCTTCTTGAGAAGGGATCAAATGAAAAGCGAAAATGTGTCAAAGGAAGAAAATATTTTGAGAGTATTAGATAAGGTAGAAAAGGTGTGGATTATGGCTGGCATACCATCAAAATTCGTTAGAAAGCAGAGAGGACCCAAAAATATGTGGGATTTGATAAAAGAGCATGAGAAGTTGGATAAAAATATAAAGAAGAAATGTTATGAAACCCAAAAAACATTTTTTCTGTCTCGTTTAGATAACTTATTTGATATATCAACTGAAAATGTATGTAATGAGATCCAAAATGATAAATTGAGAACTATACAACAGAAGAATGAGGATCTTCGCTTTTTGGAAGATCAGCGAAGTGCTAGAATATATTCTCTGGGTCCGATCGATAAAGCTTATTAGCAAAACTGATCAAAAAGACTGCTAGAATTGAAGGTGAAGAACGAAGAAAATTGAAAAAAGAGCGAAAGGCATTAGAAGAAGAGACGCACAAACTTGAATTATCTGAAGGTGAGTTAGTGGACTCAAGTAATGGTGAAGATGATTTTACTCCAAGCCCAGGCCCATCAAAACGTCCTAAGTTACTACAGTCAACATTAATATCTAATACAGCTGATCGTTCAGGACTATCATTCGGACAACGCTCGACATTTGCATCTGTGGTAGCAGCTGAATGTGGGCTAGATTTAAAAGAGATGTCATTATCGAAAAGTACTTCTGCGCGAGCTGCGAAGAAGTCGAGGAAAGCTACTGCTGACACTATTAAAGTCGTTCAACCCACCTCAATATTGTGTAGTCCACTGGGACAGCAAAATGATAGTGAATGTTTCAGGAGGAAAGCAGGATCGATTGGCAATACTTATATCGGGAGAGAATGTTGAGAAACTTCTCTCGATACCCGATATCGGTGTCTCAACTGGATCGACACAAGCTTGTACTGTTTTTAGCACAATCCAAGAATGGAAATTACAGGATAAGGTTTACGGAATGGTATTCGATACTACTTCATCCAATACTGGCTGGATAAAAGGGGCTTGTAAAGTACTGGAAGACCTCTTTGGAAAAAACTATTATGGCTCGCTTGTCGCCACCATATGGCAGAACGAGTTTTGTCAGCAGTGTATCTAAAGGTATTTGGAAAATCTACTTCACCCGGAAACGAATCTTTCAAGACATTCAGAGATGTTATATGGAAGAAGCTAGATACTAAGCAACCCTTCAAACAGCTATCTATCAATGACAGACATCTCAAGGACCTGAAAAAATGCGTCATAGATTTTATGACAGATTTGCTTAAAGATAACCAGATCCTTCCCAGGGATGATTACAAAGAGGTAGCTGAAACAACATGCTCGTTTTAGGAGAAATTCCTGCCAGAGGAATACACTGGATCAAGCCAGGAGCTCTCCATCACGCCAGATGGATGGCTGTCATATTGTATACGAATAAGATGTTAGCATTTTCAGACCAAGCCGGATATGATAATGTTACAATAAAAAAGCTGGAAAGAGTATGCTTGTTTACATCGCTGATCTACTCCAAGTACTGGCTATCAGTCACCAACCCACTTGAGGCTCCTGAAAATGACCTCCTATACAACGAAATAGTTCAGTACACAAAGATTGACATGGAAGTAGCGGAAGCTGCCCTCAACACTCTAAAAGGTCATTACTGGTACCTATCTGAAGGACTTGTAACCCTTTCTCTCTTTGGAGATTTACCTCGTAGTGAAAAGAACAAGGTGGCCAAAAAACTTTCCTCTTTCAATCAACCACCAGAATTCAAACAGGGTAAGCCGATATTTCCCATCCTAAAAGAACGAATTAAAATTCAGCAATTAGTTGGTCCAAACTCATGGTTTGTATTCAAAGTCCTTGGTTCGACGGGAGATTGGATAAGGACTCCAGCTGTAACGTGGGACAGCAACAATGATTTTCAACGGATGAAGAGAATACTCTCTTCAACTAAGGTTGTTAATGACACTGCAGAAAGGGGTATCAAACTTTTGCAGGATTTTCATGGCTCATGTAGGGATGAAGGTGAATTTCAGGCATTGCTTCAAGTTGTAGAAGAAAACAGGCGTGTTTTCCCAAAGTTTTCTAAACAAGATCTCTTGAATTTGTAATTTCTTTCCATTTATAATTTCATTTCATTTACAATTTTTCATTATAATTTCAAGAATAGCACTTTGTTTCTATTTGATTAAAATTGTTTTGTGTTTGTATTTCATAATAAAAAATTAAAAAAACGATGGGGCTTTGCATATTTTTTTAGATTAATAAAAATTTAAGTCTACAGTTGTCATTTTTTTTTTTTTGCAAAATTTACTAATTTTAATCTGCTAAACATCCTATCTGCTTCGAAGATAGCTGGTGAGGGAAGCTATATTTTGTTTTTGTGTCCTCTTTGCGAGTGACCTGTTCCCGTTGTCCACGTCCGGCTATCATGAAAAGAAAAACTATAATATTTGTCATTTACCATTACTTATTCGAACTATAGTGGATTTAATTTCTCCATGCACTGTCCGTGTGTAAAAAATATATATATATTTGTGGTGGACCGGATATCCGCATCATTATGTAAATTATGCAATTTACAATTAAATTAGCTTATAAGGCCCAATCATGCACATTTCATGTAAAATATTAAATTTAATGAACAAACAAATATATAAATCTCAAAATATAATCACCTGGTAACACAGAAAATTTAATGAAACTTGTTACAATGAATTTTCTGTGGCTGAAACTCTTGAGAAAGTTATTATTTTTATCATAATGAAAACATTAATATTAATTTTAATTCTTATGCATTGCCTGCCTGCCAAAGTTGTTCCCACTTTGAATCTCTAAACCAAAAAAGTGTTGCTCATTTAAGCCCATCTGCTTTTTTGATTTATATTTTCAAAGCCCATCGCCGCAGAACTACATTGGGATGATGCTCTGTGGATGGCGGTGACATCCAAAGTATATAAGATAATATCTTATTGCAGTTCAGATCTATCAAAGATATAAAACAGCAGCATTTTTCTCTTAGAAAATGCATCAAAATGACCAAAGAGATATAAAAAATTTAATAAATTTAACTCAAAGGTTAATAAAAACTATTCAGATTGAAGCGCATTATTATTCTCTACATTTTGGTAGCAAACGTTTTGAAATACGATGATTAGTAAGGAAACTATGACCAAAAATATCTCCAAAAATCACCATTTTTTGTGTGAATAGGGGGCTTATTTTTCAAATGGGGGCGGGGACCCTAAATATTACCCGATTGTCTTTCTTTATTCATTCATAATTTCTGGTCAATTTGTCACAATGTAAGAGGAAAGCACCATAACGTTTCCAAATAGTCCAAAAGTAAGACACCCTAATGCCCCATCATGAATCTCTCTTACAGTCAGTAATCATCAATAATTATTTATTTACTGTTAATTAACACAAACTGTTGTAATTTCTTGTCAGATGTTGTTGCGATGTTATTTACTTGCATTCCTTCATGTTATTCTGTTTGAAGTTTGGGTTAGAGTGGCTCTTGCAGACAATGGCCAAAAAGGTATGACCATGAAATTTCTTTTCATAAATTTATTATTAGCAAGATTTTTATACCTTTCAGGATACAGCTTTTACTGCAAATAAGTTTATAACTTTGCATAAAAATAAAAAACCTGACTTTTCTACATTTCAATGACCAAAAGATGCTTGTGGTCTCACTTCATCAATGACTTCACCCGTGTGTGTATGTATATATATGTATATATATGGGATTGAACTCAGAATAGTACCCTGAGATCTTTTATGTTACACACAGACCGTGCATGGAACAAGGAACTCTTCTGGGAAAATTAAATCCACTATAGTTCGAATAAGTAATGGTAAATGACAAATACTATAGTTTTTCTTTTTCATGATGTTAGCCCGCCGTGGACAACGGGAACAGGTCACTCGCAAAGAGGCCCCAAAATATAGCTTCCCTCACCAGCTATCTGCGAAACAGATAAGATCCAGCTTTGGGACAGGATCTAGGGTTTACAGCTACACCTAGCCTACTATATTCAGAACCTCAAAAACTATAGTATTTGTCATTTACCATTACTTATTCGAACTATAGTGGATTTAGTTTTCCCAGAAGAGTTCCTTGTTCTATGCACGGTCTGTGTGTAACATAAAACATCTCAGGGGGACCATTCTGAGTTCAATCCCATCATGGAACGGACATGTTAAGTGCTTTAAAAAGTGGACGCTCAATTCTGCCAGTTGAGGTTTAAGTTTTGGTTTTTGGCTGAAAATACAATAGTTACCCCTTTTTCTTTGATGTATTCAATCCGATGTGAATGCAACGAGTTTCTTGCGTATATTGAGGTCCTGAATATAGTAAGCCAGGTGTAGCTGTAAACCCTAGATCCTGTCCCAAAGCTGGATCCTATCTGCTTCGAAGATAGCTGGTGAGGGAAGCTATATTTTGTTTTTGTGTCCTCTTTGCGAGTGACCTGTTCCCGTTGTCCACGTCCGGCTATCATGAAAAAGAAAAACTATAATATTTGTCATTTACCATTACTTATTCGAACTATAGTGGATTTAATTTCTCCATGCACTGTCCGTGTGTAAAAAATATATATATATTTGTGGTGGACCGGATATCCGCATCATTATGTAAATTATGCAATTTACAATTAAATTAGCTTATAAGGCCCAATCATGCACATTTCATGTAAAATATTAAATTTAATGAACAAACAAATATATAAATCTCAAAATATAATCACCTGGTAACACAGAAAATTTAATGAAACTTGTTACAATGAATTTTCTGTGGCTGAAACTCTTGAGAAAGTTATTATTTTTATCATAATGAAAACATTAATATTAATTTTAATTCTTATGCATTGCCTGCCATAATAGTAATATCACGAAATTTGAAAAATTATGTCATATATTCATAATTCTATATTATATTGATAGATTAACTAAATATCCGCATCCGCAGATGTTGAAAAACTGACATCCGGTCCACCACTAATATATATATATATATATATATATATATATATATATATATATATATATATATATATATATATAAAACACAATAAATTGTTTTAAGAATGACAAATATTTTTCAGCGCTAATCTAGTTTGGACAGAAGATTAAAATTATTGAGTTTAAATGTAATATTACAGGGGTTTGGTTTATCATACGTGCAGTACGTTTGATTTAGTTCAATGTTTTGCATACAAGAAAATTGCTAATTTGTAGATATATTTGACAGACCATAGCTCAGCAAATAAAAAATTGATAAAAATAATTTGTTTTCTTTTTTTCCCATTAGAAGTACGAGTACTTTTCTTACAAAAGTCAGGCACTCCCTCCGACAAAAGTTTTGCTCGTCTGCAGACGCCATTCCCCTTCCTACATAATTTCAGTATATGTTACCGAATTCGCCAGCACCGCTTCAGAGAGGAATCCACTCTTATGTCGTATGCAGTCTCCGATGACAGAGATAATGAACTACGAATGGGTAAGCACACCTTTCATCTCATTCGTTGCAGTGGCCATTAAATGTATTAGAACTCGTGAGAAGTACGAGTATAAAACGCAATTTCTCCTTTCATTGTTAAAGATCACCGACAGACAGGGTACAAAGTATCCATCCATTCCACTTGGGCCAAGACCAACGTTTCGGGACTGCTTTCCGTATGGACGCATTATTGCATAACGTACGTGAGCCTTACGAAGAAGTGGCAGGTCTACGAGAATGGCAACCTTATTGCGAAAGGAATCCTTCCCGAACATCATGATGGTCCGATTGAAGGAAATGGAGTCTACATTATAGGTAAGCACGTTCTGAAGCTAAGAATTTCAACGCACTCCAGTGTTTTTACTTATAAATAGCTCTTATTTGAGCACAGGTAAACTAATACGGTATAACGTTTATATGTGAAGAATTTATAAATTCATAACTGAAGATAGGAACCAGTTCGAAGGTCTTGAAAACTGTAAATTAGAAACTAGGAAAGATGTGGTGGTTCAAAACACCTGGAAGTACTGAAACTATAACTATAAATAATGTGAGGAAACAAAAAAATTGTATCATACTGACAAAGATGGATATTTATATCAAATTTATATTACTGACATAAAAATTAAAGGCAAAAAATTTAAGTTTAAGATACTCTTTATCTACAGTGGTCCATAAAATTCAGTGGAGCTAGTGTTCTTTCAGATCACTGTAAAATGTATACCACATCGAGAATAAATTCAATTAAAGTACATCCAGAAATGCCAGGATCTACTGTAAGTTGCTTTTGCAAGCGGTTTTGGACTGAGTACCACTGCAACCTTCCTGAAACAAATACACTTTTCATAAGTGTTAACCTTACGGACAAATGTAAGGTCTCCTCTAAGCAGTCATGGTGTTTCTCGGCAGATATGATCTTTATATTTAACCCATGGGTCTCTTCTGAGAATGAATATAATTCTCATAGCTTTAGCCAGAACAAAATCAGTGAAGTGCCACTGGACGCTAAAGGATCAATTAACTGGGCCAGTTCTCCTTTATGTTTGTTTAAAAATTTCTTCCTACACTTAGTCCTCCCCCAACTTTAGAGAGATTCCTCTTTTTGTTTTGCGCCCCACATAGCATCATCAACCATCAAGTAACTTATTTCTTATCACTTGCCTCATAAACACCTCTAAGTGGGAAAACTCTTAAATTAACCGTAGCAACAACGGGTGATCACCCACGAAACACTTTCATTCTCCATAAGGGACAAATTCACGGGGATAGATACAGGAACCCTCCACTGATATTCCTCAAGAGATTTTCTCTGCTCTCATGGGGACACAACACCGCGAAATATGAACAATTCAATATACAGGGTGTCCATAAATGATTACCCTGATTAAAGCATGCTATAACTTTTAAATAAACACTTGTATTCAAACAGTTTTAATCATAAGTAGATAAACATACAAAGTTTTGATACATAGTCAATGAACTTAATAAGCTTCCACATGTGCACCCCTAGTGGCACGTAAAATGTAAAATGTCGTAAAATGTCTCTGTTTCCGCAACTGTGTACCTGGATATGCTCACCAATTACGCCATCCCCCAGCTGCAGGACAGGCAGCCAACTGTCATCTTCCAACAAGATGGGGCACCCCCTCATTGGGCGCATGTTGTTCGTGAAACTCTCGACGCAACATTTTCAAATCGATGGATTGGCAGGGACGGGCCAATCCCATGGCCCCCAAGATCACCAGACATTACCCCGCTGGATTTCTTTCTCTGGGGTCATGTTAAAGATTTGGTTTATGCAACAGTTGTTCCAGATATCAGGACATTTCGAGAACGCATTAAGGATGCAATTGCAACAGTTAACCCACAAATGTTGGAAAATGTGTGGCGTGAGTGTGAATACCGTTTAGACATTTTACGTGCCACTAGGGGTGCACATGTGGAAGCTTATTAAGTTCATTAACTATGTATCAAAACTTTGTATGTTTATCTACTTATGATTAAAACTGTGTTTGAATACGAGTGTTTATTTAAAAGTTATAGATGCTTTAATCAGGGTAATCATTTATGGACACCCTATATCATTTGCCGCTTAAACACCTTTTACGGGGGAAGGTCCAAGTTGAATACTCGCGACATCCAGTTACAGAAAACACGCTCAGACGCTCAACTACCTTGTTAATAGACTAGATAAGTGTTTTCTAGAAATATATAGTACCCTATTATCTGGGTAATCAGAAGCAATATAGATATGATAAATCTTTGGTAACGCGGCTTTGGCAGGCTACGGAGAAATGATGCAACAACGAAATGATGACTTCTTGTACATAATAAATAAATAAAAAATTCCTTAAAAAAATGCATAGCCTAGATTAGATTATTAGTTTAGTATTCATGCTATCATGTATTTTCCACTATATTCTAATGCACAACTGATTACACGTGATCAGTGTACGCATGGTGTGAATGAACTCTGAAGCTATTCATTTCATTATACTTCCCTATAAATCTTCTTTCACCACTATTTTCTGTCAGCAGTGGCTGACTACTCTTCCTGTGTGAAAGCTTTACACGTCTTTAGGTATACGTTTTCAGGGTATAGGTTTTCAGGGTTCTTTTTCATTGTTATTTCTAACTTTTCTACTTCCTTCTTGGACTAGCCTAGAGTAGATCTTAGGGTCTTTGACTGTAACTATGTAACTATTGGAGGGACCCTCCTTAGTAAGTGTTTAGTGGATGAAAGCTGGACCTTCCAGGATCCCCGATTTTCACTTAAACCACTAAGCCTAATGTTAGCACTTTATTAAGAGATGAACTCTATAAGCTACACGCTTGTTAGGCTATGTTATATAGTTTAACATTACATAAGCCACAGTGACCAATTGTTCTTGGACGTAAGTAGTATTTCTGCAAAAAGGTAGAGTGTAATTACAATGCAACATTGCAACATTACATACAACATTGCATGCAACCTGATGGAAGGTTTTTTGACCCCCCAAATTATATATATATATATATATATATATATATATATTAAATGAATAACCTGAAATATAGCACTGGATATAGCTAATTTTTATTTTCTCCTACATCCACCACCAATCGTTGGATATGCGATCCCACACCAGCCTTTTGGAATTAGTTTCTTGTACTGTTGTGCTGGACGAAACGAATAAATAAAATGATTACAAATTTACAAGCTTGTAAACCGCTTTTGTACCAAAACATTTATTAATGTTATCATATTTGCCCAAATAAATTTATATAAATAAAAGTTTATAAAAGGTATCCACCACAATTTTGTATTTATGTACATCACTTTAGATAAATCATAAGGAATATTTTAAAAACATGCATTTTTACTTAATACCTTGACGGTATATATATTCATCTCGCGTTTATTATTATGTAATTATTTTAACAACACTAGTAATTTATCAGGGAAGATGCTCAATTACTTTGAGAAGCTATTTAGGTTTCGAATATAACGGGTGAACCAAAAGTAGGTGGACAGTAAATGATAACGTTTATTTTGAGAATACATATACAATTATATTTAATTTTTTGTATACTATAATACAAAATAAAATAAAAAATTAACTTATACCAATACAATACAAAAGCACTGAAAATTTTATCAACGCAGGTGCTCAAATTGCTCTCCATCACAATTTACACAGCTTTGAAGTCTACCTTTCACACTTCGACAAACATTTTTGCACAAGTTTCTTTGTGCATTAATTTCTTGAAATGCATCTCTGATGTAATTTTTCAAATCACCAACACTTCGTGGTTTTCGACTATAAACTTTGTCCTTGAGTACTCCCCAAAAGAAAAAATCCATTGGGGTAAAGTCAGGTGAACGTGCAGGCCATTCAATTGGACCTCTTCGGCCGATCCATTTCTCGGGAAATGTTTCATCAAGATACTCACGGACTGCTCTTGAATAATGTGGAGGGGCCCCATCTTGTTGGAAATAGAGGTCATGTGAATTAGGCTGTTGTTGTAAGTGTGGAACAACTTCATTCATTAGAATTTCGAGATACTTATCACCTGTGAGTGTTCCATCAACAAAAATTAGTCCTAAAACACCAGAATTTGAAATACCACCCCAAACAGTGACACTAGGCTGGTTTAGTTGCTGCTCTAATGTTAAATGCATGTTCTCACTATACCAGTAAACACAATTATGTCGGTTAACATGACCTGATAATTTGAAAGAAGCCTCGTCGGTCCACACAATGTTATCTAAAATTATTGGATTTCCTTCAATTTCGTTCAGCATGATCTCACTAAATTGCAGCCGCCTGTCTGGGTCATCCTCCAATAAGCCATGAATTAGCCGTGGACGATAAGCTTTCAACCCAATAGATTTCAGAATTCGTATAATAGAGGTTTGTGAAATGTCCAGTTCTGCTGAGGCTCTTCTGGTGGACTTTTTGGGACTGTGAACAAATGCTTCGGCAACAAGTTGCTTATTGTCCTCTGTGCAAACTGTTTTGGGTCGACCAGTTCTTGGGGCATTAAGAATTGAGCAAGTGGCATCAAATTTGTCACGAATGCGGTAAATGGTTTCTCTTTGGGGCTTGAGTACCAAATGTTTCAACCCATTTTGTTCTAACAGTTTCAGTATTTTGAGATTTCCAATACTCTTTTAACACCCATTTTCTGGCATCAGTATTTAGATTATTTGCCATTATGGGTTCTCTGAACTATCTGAAAAGAAAAAAGATTAAATTTATATAAATTTAGTTATAATATTTAATATAATATAACACAAACACCATAGTTATAATGAACACCATAGTTATAATATAATATAACACAAACCCTATTCAACCTACTGTCCACCTACTTTTGGTTCACCCGTTATATATATATATATATACATTCTAAATAAACTGTAAGCATGTGGACGGACTTGGTTTCCCTTTAATTCTCTCCTCCCTTTCTCTCTCAGGACGGTACCAGATGAGCCGGGGTGTAACCAGCTATGTGCGTTGCTAGAATACAATAAAAAACACACTCAAAGATGACGTCGTTTACTGCATTATCATTGGAAATAGCTTATATTAATAATTTCACACTTCATTCACTATGTAATAATAATAATAATAAACAGAACATGTATATATATATATATATATTAGGGTAGTCCAAAATTTGGGCTAAAATTTCAAAATAGCTGGAAATGCTCTTCACATGGCTGCTCTTATTCCTTTAGATGTGAAGTGATTTTGTGCAAAATATCTGTCGATTCAGTACATAATAAGAAGTCGCTATGATTTTCACATTTTCAATTAATTAATTAGCTAATCATTTTCTACCCACTTCATTTTTAGAGGACGCGGCAGTCACGCCACATTGACTCCGCCCACCTTTCAGAGGATGATGCAATTGTTCTATTTCTTGTATAATGCTGTTTGTGAATCAGACAAATCATTTACTCATGCATCATTTCAAGTTTAAACTTGTTAGAGGACGGTTTTAAGTTCGTTCAAACTTCAAGAGCTTAGGAATAGTATCTCATGTAAGCATTAATTCATATATATTAATTATTAATATATTAATTATTAATTCATATGTATTATATTTATTCAGTATATATATATATATATATATATATATATATATATATATATATAAAATTATGTTCTTTATACACAAATTTATAACCGGTAAGGATGTTGCTATTAAATTAAATTATTAAAATTGTAAGGTATATACAGTATCTTATGTCTCTTGCAGTTTATTATTTACTTATTCTTAAATATATTTTTTAAAATTTGCCTATCTTCCTACCCATTAACCACTAACCACTGTAACCAAGTTTTTTACTTTATTTATTTTGACTTTGCAATTTTTTACTTTAACACTTATATAAGTGTGCTTTGGTGCTAAACGGTTAATGCATTATTTTCTCTTATCTTTCAGGTTATAGCTAGAAGTGCTCGCTCACCTGCAGAAACCTGGGTTCTAGGAAAGCCCAGCAACAAGTTATCAACTGCAAGGCTACCCACATGTGGTGATGTGCTTCGTTTGGTTCAGTTTCACCACCATGAACAGTCCAAGACCTTGAACGAGAGCTACAACTTGGCCTGCAAAGAGGCCCTGCAAGTTTGGCAGAGAGCAAGAATTCCAACATAGCGAGTCGATTCCTGCGTTAGGAAGCTGTCAAAGCTGTACGAAGAGTTCCTTGCGTTGAAGAAAAACCGCAAGACACAGCTACGAAGCTACAGAGTGAAAGAGAGCATGTTCCAAGAGACTCTCTCTCAGAGCTTTTTGACGTTGCCTCAAAGGACGCCTTGAAGGTGATAGACAATGAAGAAGACCGCCAATTCCTGATGAGGCAACGAGAAGACGTCTTTTTCTGCAGTATGGCAGGCCCTGACAAGATTAATTTTGCCAAGGAATACCGCAAGAGATGTCGACAGGAGAAAGATGCTGACAAAGCTCTAAGGTACAAAGAAAAAGAGGCTGCATTCCTCCAGGCTGGAGCTGCTGCTCTTCCATCATCCAGCACATCCACTTTATCCTCTGAAGAACTCAACGCTGAAGACGATGATTATCGTCCGTCGACTTCGACCGGAAGAGCAGGTGTACTCTCTCATCCTCCGGAACGAAACATTATTTTCACATTACCAGATGTGGGTGCTCAAGCCCTGGGCTATGATATTTCTACAATGACTCTTCACGCAGCTCCATCCGTCGTCCTCCAAGAAGGCAAGCAAGGCAGGCAGCAGCCAAAGAGGATCAAGCTTCGTTTTCTGTCGAAGGACCCCTTCTTCTTAGCTGGGATGGGAAACTACTTCCCGACATCGGCGGCGCAAAGGAAACAGCCGAACGAACAGCCGTAATCGTTACGGAAATGGGATGGAAAAACTCCTAGCCGTGCCAAAAATACAACGAGCTACAGTAGAATAACAGGCCAAGGCTTGCATTTCGACGATTGATGACTGGAATCTTCGCGGTGAGATCCAAGGTCTCGTATTTGACACAACTGCGTCTAATACTGGCCTTCACAGGGGAGCCTGTACCATGATTAAAAAAGCAGTAGGGAGGGAACTTGTCTGGATCGCTTGTCGACATCATATCCTTGAAGTCGTCTTGTCAAACACCTGCAACGCACTTCTTGGACCCACAGGTGGCCCGGAAATGACTGTCTTTGAGCGTTTTCAGAAAAAATGGCCATCACTTCAGAAGGATTCCTTCATGAAGGCTTCAAGCAACCTATTCAGAGATCCAAAGATGTTTCAGCTTCGAGATGAAATGACCCAGTATTTTACAAAGGCACTGGAGTCTAAACAATCGCGTGATGACTACGAGGAATTGCTACGACTCTGCCTCACCTTCCTCGGGTGCCGTGATGAGAAAGAAGTCAAGGTCCGCGCTCCAGGACCAACTCACCATGCACGCTGGATGGCCAAGGTCATCTACGTCCTCAAAATTTATCTGTTCAAGCATCAACTACAGCTGACAGCTCGTGAGACGGAGAATATCACCGAGCTCTCTGTTTATCGCCTTGGTCTACGCACGTTTTTGGAACGAGGCCCCAGTCGGAATCAACGCTCCTTTCAACGATATTCTGCTTCTTAAAATCTTGCAAAAGTACCCAAATCAGACCATTTCCAAAGCAGCATCCACAGCTCTTCAACGGCACCTGTGGTATCTTGGAGAGCATCTCATCGGCCTTGCATTCTTCGATCATTAGAGTCGATGCCGAGACCAAACGGAAGATGTTCGTAAACCTCCAACGTAACGAGAATACCACTGTTACTCGTCGATTGACGTTTGAAGGAAACATTGAAGATTTGAATTTGTATGAAATGGTCACCAAAAGGACTCTGGGAATCTTCAATCTGTTAAAGAAAGAACGAAGGAAGGCAGCGGAGGATACCTTCCTGAGGACCGATCCCAATTCCTGGACGGAGGATGATTGCTTTCAAGAGTTTCGACGCATAACGATCAACCTAAGAATTGTCAATGATTCGGCGGAGAGCGGTATCGCCCTTATCAAGGCATATAATACATCTTTGACGAAGGATGAAGGACAAAAACAATTCATCCTCCGATTAATAGCAAAACATCGCCAAGACTACTCATCGTCTTCGAAGGAGTCAGTGATGAAGCGTTAATCTAAGTAATGATGTATATTATATTATAAACGAATGATAAATGTAATTTTCTATCAAACATATCATTTTTGTTCTTTAAAAATTAATCCATTTTCTTTAAGTTATTCTGTTTTCTAAAAAAAAATAAACTGTTTTCTTTGAGATTTAATCTGTTTTCAAACAAATAAACTAGTATTTGCCCTTGTTTTTTTAATTTTTTAACCCAAAAGACCAATCTACTAGAAAATGAGTAAAATGAAATTCATAGCGACCAGTAAATATCATTCAATTAGGCTGAAATTTGGCATGGAGATGTTTCATAGATATAGGAACAGGAGCAGCCATGTGGAGGTAAAAAATTACAAAATTATATTTTTTGGACCACCCTAATATATATATATATATATATATATATATATATATATATATATATATGTGTGTGTGTGTGTGTGTGTGTGTGTGTGTGTGTGTGTGTGTGTGTGTGTGTGCGTGCGATCCCACACCAGCCTTCTAGAATTAGTTTCTTGTACTGTTGTGCTAGACGAAACGAATAAATAAAATGACTAAAAATTTACAAGCGTGTAAACCGCTTTTGTACCAAAATATTAATTAATGTTATCATATTTGCTCAAATAAATTTATTTATATAAATAAAAGTTTATAAAGGAATATATATATATATATATATATATATATATATATATATATATATATATATATACACACACACCACAGAGTATACCATATATACTAGCTTAATTAGAATTATCTGTTTCACACCTTATGCAAGCTAATTTCTGAACAATAATTATATGTGGAGAATCTGGCAACTATTTTTCTAAACGCATTCCATCATTGTCATATTAATTGGAATTATCTGTTTGACACCTTATGCGAGCTATGCCTGGTGAAGTAGTGAATTGGATTCTTGCGCTCTCCACCTCACATAGCCAGGTACGCCCGGCTCATCGGGGATTGTTCTGAGCCAGGCGTCTAGTCTTCTTTTGAAGAGTTCCACTGCAACTCACTTCGTGTTTCTTAGGTCTTTGGGCAACTGATTAAACAGTTTTGGTCCTCTCACTACAAAACTATTTTCTTTCAGGGTTAAGGATGTTCCCTGTCTCGCCTTCAATTTGGGAATACGACACAGTCTACGCTTCTACTTTCCACCGTTGTTTGGGGAGTTATGGGATTCAGAGTAAGGTTAGGGACTAGTTTCTCCATTATTTTCCAAGTGTAAATAATGGTGTATCTCTCTCTTCTCCTTTCCAGTGAATATAGGTCTAGTTCTCGTAACCTTTCCCATTAATTTAGTTCTTTGCACCCATTGATCTTGGCTGTGAAGCTTCTTTGGATCCCCTCCAGCTGTCTAATGCCTTCTTTTTTATATGGGGATGTTAGGACCGAGCAGTATTCCAATTTGGGTATTATCAGGGTTTTCAGTAGAGGAATCATTACATTCCTATCCCTTCGTTTAAAGGTTCTCAATATCTGACCCGTTATTCTCTTTGCTCTGTTTACTGCTATCTTATTTTGTGTTTCAAATTTCGCATCATCTGTCATTACAACCCCTAAATCTTTTGCTCTGGAATTTCTCTGAATTTCCTGTCCATTTGGAGTATAATATTCCATGGACTTTAGGTCTTCTCTTTTTCCGTACCGTAATAGCTGAAATTTCTCGGTGTTAAACTTCATATTGTTGTCTTCCGTCCACTTGTAGATTTTGTTTATGTCGGTTTGTAGAGATCCTATGTCTTCTGGGTTTCTTATTTTTCTACTGATCTTTGTGTCATCCGCAAAGGATGTTACTGTGCTGTCTCTGGTAACGTCCTCATCTATGTCAGTTAGCATGATTATGAAGAGTAGTGGAGCTAATACTGCTCCCTGTGTTACCGAGCTGAGGAACTCTGATTCTGATAAAGATACTCCTTGTACTGTAACGACTTGCCTCGCTCACTAAGGAAATTATATATCCATTTCCCTACTTTTCCTGTTATTCCCATATATTTCAGTTTATGTATTATGATTCCGTGGTCACACTTGTCGAAAGCTTTAGCAAAGTCTGTGTATAGTACATCATAGTTTTCATTACTTTCAAGTGAATCAATAATGTTGTTGTAGTGTTCCATTAGTTGTGATAGGCATGATCTGCCTGACCTAAACCCGTGTTGGTTATCATTGAATTTTTTCTGAGTTTCCAAAAAGTCATAGATTTTCTGTCTAACTATTCTTTCAAATATTTTAGTGAGATGAGATGTAAGCGACACTGGCCTATAGTTTTTGGCCTCGGATCGATCTCTTCCTTTATATATTGGGACTATGTTCGCGCTCTTCAGGATGCCCGGTATTTCTCCCGTGTCTAATGATCGTCTCCATATCCAGTATAGGGGCTCAGCGATTGCATTCTTGCAGTTTTTGATCAGTGTGCCATTCCATTTATCCGGTCCTGCCGCTGAGTGTGTTTTTAGTTTCCCTATAGCTTGTGTAATATCATCCGTCGTAAAGTCGAAATCCGTTATACTTTCCCCTTGTGGTTCTTCTTCAAAGAACGCGTTTCTATCGCATATCAATTTGTCAGTTTTGGGGATACTGAAAGATGACTCATACTGAGCTTTTAATATTTCGGATGCTTCTGTTAGATCATCAGATAAATCACTGTTCTCATTTTTTAAAGGTCCCATAGTCGCATGGTTTTTCGACTTTCTTTTTGCGAAATTATAGAAGTACTTTGAGTTCGCCTTTATCGCTTCTATAGCGTCATCTTCTTTTTCTGTATGTTTCTCGATTAGTTCCTGTATGTCGACATCGATACTTTGTAGTTTATCATTTAATATTTTTCTGATGTTGTTATCTTTACAATTATTTAATTTTGCAGTCACTCTTTTTCTCTTTCGGAACAATGCCCTCTTTTGTCTTTCGAACCTGCTTCTCTTTCCTCTTTGTTGTATCTTTGGGACATGTTTTTCCACAATTTCTAACGTCTTCTCCTCTAACGTCATTAGCATCTCTTCCGTTGTCTTGGCCTCGAAAATGGTTTTCCAATCTATTACTTCCATGTTGGATGTCACATCTTCCCAGTTTATAGCTTTGGAGTGAAAATTAAAAATTTCGAATTTGCTTCTTTCTGTTGTGCGTGTTCTTTCCTTTCCTGTTGCCTTTATATTAGTTGTTATTTCAATGATGTTGTGGTTTGATATCTTAGTTGGGGATATTTCTACATTATCAATTAGATTACTGTTGTTTGTGAATACCAAATCTAGGCAGTTGTTTTTTCTTGTGTTTTCTGTTATTTCTTGCGTTAACATAAATTCATCAGCTAAAGCTAGTATTTTTACCTGCTCCTGGTCTTCTCGTGTGCCCCCCTTGTCCTGGTGTATACATATATTTTTTCCTATCCTTTTATATTTCATGAATGGGAAATTAAAATCACCACAGAAAAAAATATTTGGGGTTGGAGAGTGTAGATCTTTTACTAAGTTTCTTACCTCTGTTATGGAATCTGAAAATTTTGAGGTTGGCGTGTTTGGGGGTCTGTACATTACAATTAGTACCATATTTAATTTATTGTATATATAATTGTGTGTGTATATATATATTTTTTTTTTCGCAATAAAAATCAGCTGGCAACACAATGTACATTTATTACACAACTGTCATGTCTACAGTTATTTATGCAGAGGACATTTCTCTCATATATATATATATACCTTTGGTAACCTTTGGTTTGCTTCAGCCCGAATTGTTCATTTTGACGAAGGTCAAACTTTTCACTCTACCTTAGACCTACAGTTTAACGTGGAATCCGAACCACGCCCCACCAGCAACCCAGCGTCTAGGCTACCCAGGGTACCCATTTATCTACCAACCACTTTCTTGGATTGGTAGTCAGCGACGCTAACCACTACACCATCGAGGTGTGTATATACACACACACACATATAGATAGGTATATATATGTGTATATATACTCCAGAGCATACCATATATTATACTGGGACTGAGGGGAGGTGTGGGGTGAGCATGAGTCACACGGGGTTCCGGTCTTCAACAACTCGAAAACAATTCCAATCGAAGACAGCGATATACAATTATACATATTTACATACATGCATACATACATACATATGTATGTACGTAGCACAACTGGGTCTCCTAAACATTTACAGTAAATAACGTAACCTTTTTTGAAGGGACTGAAGCTGGTTAGAAGCCGAATTCCAGTAAAATTAACCTCAAACTAGAAAATGAATGCTTTCATGACTTCCAATAATGAATTTATATTTTCAGCCTCATCTTCCTTACGGAAACTCTCCCATAAAACAGTTATTTCATTCTTTACCACGCTCCTCAGATTAGGTTTAAGAATGATAGTTCTACAGTGTACAACTTGGAGTACGTCTATGATGAGTAGGCCTACAAAAAGGAGGGTATAAACTGTGTGAAGATATACGATATCTTTGGGCGAAAATAAGGATTGAAGATATGATTGAAGAAATTGGGTAGGCCCTATTGAGCATTTCCAATCCGTTTAAGCCTTTTCAACCAATATATTTTCAAGTAATTTTAAAAATAGCCCCCAAAGCACTGTAAATATACATCAAGTTCATATGACAAAGTCTAATTCACATTTAGTTTATCTCTCACAGCTGGGTACACCCCGACTCATCATTTGAGTGTATTATTATTATTATTATTATTATTATGATTATTATTATGATTATTATTATTATTATTATAATTTTGAAGCCTCTAATTTTCTGAATACATTTTCTTAAGAACAATTCTAGACTAGAACACTGTTGCTTTTAAGAAGTCGGTTATATTGCATCGCATCGTACTGTTTTATATATATATATATATATTTTTAAAGTGTTAATTAAACATACTTGAATCGAATAATGACAGATTGCATTGACATGAATAATGTAACTTTCTAATTGAGTAACTTCACAGCTTCATAGCTTATATGACGAGGAATAAGAGCCACCTGACGATCGCTACGTACTAATCTGGATAATCTGGACTCGGATAAGGACCCTCCATCCTACTACAGCCCAGAATCAATGACGCTTAACCTCACTGATCGATGAAGAGCGGTGTTACAGCACTGTGTGTGTGTGTGTGTGTGGCGAATGCCTATAATCTCTGGTTGTTTCGACTGTCGGGGATCCTGAATGCAACCAAAAAGGTCACATTTTAGTTTACCTTTAGATTGTCGTGACCTGTGAAGAACTCTCTAAGCACACAAAGTGAATATTCTCTGATCAACGTGATGATACGATAAGCCTACACGTATTACTGATCTCGTATCTTTGTCGTGTATATATATATATATATAATATATATATATATATATATATATATTTTGGGAATTGTGAGATATTTTAAGGCTATTCGTAGTTTATCGAGAATTATTTTTAACTGTAAATAGTATTTTTCGTGCTTTAAAAAATTCCAAAAAGTTTTTTAAAGTCAGCTATTTGCCGTTCCTTCGTTGTTAGAAGAGCGTTGTCGCGGCCAATGCATCATCGGCTCTTTACAGCTAGATTTGAGCTGTTAAGCAGCGTCGGGTCTGTTGATTTGTTGGATGGGTGACCCCCATATTCCACGTTTAGATGATATACGGCTCGTAGAGAGCTGGACCCCACATAAAGCTGTAGGTCCTCTCTGCCACATGACCTTTGTCGTTACGAAGGAGATTAAACAGTCCCAGAACTTTTTTTGGTTAATATGCAGCAAATAGCCCCACCTCGACTTTTGGTACGAAAGTTAGTTATTAGGGTGTGTTCTCATGTGCTTTCCTCAGAAATGCCACTCATTTGTTCCGCATTTAATTGAAAGTACGAAAAAAAAATTTTTTTTTCGTTTAATTTTCAAGTAAACACGGGGCAAATGAGTAGCATTTCTGAATAAAGCACATGAAAACACACCCTAATAACTAAATTTCGCACCCGTAAAATGTATGTTATTGCTAACATAACCTAACCTAACTAACCTAACCTACCTAACCTAAATAGATTACCATTATACCCCATAGTGGTACTTATGTATTATCAGGACTACCACACTGTTTATTATGTATTTTTGCTCTCGTCATTTTCGTTTAAACTAACGAAAATATCACAACTTAACCTAACCAATAATCAAGGGTGTACAGTTGACCTAACCGGGCCTTCAGTTCTACAGATCTACAGAAGCTAATGCTAACAAAGACCCTAAGATCCACTCTAAGGTTAGCCCGAGAGAAAGGAAAGAGTAGGGGGTTAAGAGAAGAAAATAAGGGGTTAAGTAAGTAGCAACACCTATCACTCATGGGTTAACAATCATTCAAAAAAAGAGAAAAAAGACTCACCATCATCCGCCGGCCACTGCCGACAAGTCAGAAATATAGTCGGGGAGAATAGGAAAGGGGTGAAAGATGAAAAGAAGTAAAATAAGAACGCTTACAAACCATGCAAACACAGTCTTAACTCACAGTCATACCACGCAAACTACAGACATGCAAGTAAAGAGAGTTACAGACATGCAAGTAAGGAGAGGATAAGAAAAAAAAAAGTAGGTAAAGTTAAACAAAAAGTGGGTTATTTTACGAGCTACATCTACGATCATGTTAGTCAATTTTTTTATTTTTATTTTATTGCTGGCATTAATCGTCAACAGGCTCATCCTCGACCACCACTAATTGTTTTTTTTATTTTAAATAACGTTAATATTTTTAAAATGCCTATCTAAACGGTTCTTAAACATATTAACGCTGGTAGAGTAAACGACTGACGCGGGAAGATTATTCCATTTATCAATTAGTTTAAACGTAAAGAATTTTTTAGCGATATTAGTAATGAAACGTCTGCCACGCAACTTAAATCCGTTATTACGAGTATTGCTATTATCGAAAGTGAACAGTTTGTCAAAATTTGCGTTATCAATGTTATTAACGATTTTGAAAACTTCAATAAGTTCCCCCTTAATCTCCTAGTTTCGAGTGAATGCAAGTCTAACACTTTAATTCTATCTTCACAAGGCTTGTTGCGCAATGACGGAATTAGTTTCGTGGCACGACGCTGAACTCTTTCTAACCTATCAGTATCCCTGCCCAAATACGGGCACCAAAACTGAACGGCATATTCTAAATGAGGCCTGACTAGGGACTTGTAAAGGAGTAATATAATATCCTTCGATTTAAATTCGAAATTACGCGCTATGAAGCCTAACATCCTATTAGCTTTTGCGCAAGACTCCAGGCACTGGTTCCTAACCTTTAAATCCTTAGATACGAGTACGCCTAAATCTACTTCCTCGTCAACGCTCGTTAACTCTCTACCATCCATCGTGTACGTGTAATTATTGTTACGAGAACCTATATGCAAAACTTTACATTTGTCTACGTTAAATTGCATCTGCTACTTAACCGTCCACTCCATAATCCTATTTACATCGTCTTGGAGCCTATTTCTATCGTCCTCGTTAACAACCCTACCGCCTATTTTAGTATCGTCCCCAAATTTTGACACGTTACTAGTCAGTCCTACATCTATGTCGTTAATGTAGATTACGAATAGCAATGGGCCTAACACTGAACCCTGTGGGACACCGCTACCTACATCCAACCACCCCGATTCACCACTATTAACAACGACCCTCTGTCTCCTAGCACGAAGCCATTCCTGTAGCCAGTTAGCTACCTGACCGCGTATACCGTGCGCTTTAACCTTCGCAATTAATCTTCTACGCGGAACTGTATCGAACGCCTTTTTAAAATCTAAATAAATAACGTCAGCCGCTCTATGCCTATCGTATTCGCGCACTATTTCGTTATAAAATTCTAACAAATTAGTTAAACAGGATCTATGGCGTCGAAACCCATGCTGACTACTATCAATCAAATCTCTACTTTCTAAGTGATCGATGATACGATCCCTAACTACAGATTCCAAAAGTTTACCGACAATTGACGTTAAGCTAATGGGACTAGAATTGCTAGCTAGTATGCGGTCGCCATTTTTAAAAATAGGCATAACGTTAGCTATTTTGAAGTCTTCAGGAATAATCCCCGTGTCGAGTGACTGATTAAAAGTCTTCGTTAAGGGGCCTACGATAACGTAGTCTCGCTACTAAATGGAACGATATCGTCCACATCGGGGACATTATTTACGTCTTCTACGGTAAAAACTGTCGCAAAAAAGTTATTGAAAATACCCGCCATCGCCTGAGCGTCAGAAGCCAAAGCGCCGTTAACATCCACTAGAAGGCCTATGTTATCTTTTATCGGCTTACGATTATTGACGTATTCTAAAAAATTTTTGGGATTATGTTTATTATCCGCAGCTATAAGTATCTCTAAATTACGCTGAGCATTCCTAACTGATCTTTTAACCTGACGTCTAAGCTCGATATATCTATTGAAGTTAGCTGCCGTGCCATTGCGCTTATTAAGTCTATACGCTCTGTTACGCTCGTTTATGAACTCAGCTGTTTCCCGAGTTCACCATTTGGGCCTACCATGATTTCTAGCGCGCTTGGGCCTACGAGGAATAAACTCCTTTTCAATATTCATAAAACTTTCTTTAAACGCCTCCCAATGCAAATTTGTGTAATTATCCATAAATAAGTTATCCCAGTCCACTACTCCCATCCTATCAGCAAAACTATCAAAATTAGCCCCACGAAAATCAATGACTTCTATTACGTTACTATCCTTAGTGTTTTCAATCAATAACTTAAACCCAAGAATTTAATGATCAATACATCCTAAACTCTCGCCTACTTCTAAACCTTCGACTATATTTTCGCCATTCGTCATCACCAAATCTAAAATATTGTCACCGCGCGTTGGTTCGGTAACCATCTTTCGTAAAAAATTATCCTCCATGAACTCAATCAATCTCAAACCCTCCTCAATACCAGTAAAAGTCTCGTAATTAATATTAGGGCAGCTAACGTCTCCGACAATTATACTATTCCGATTGTCAATAAAATTAACAAGAAGTGCGTAAAATCTAGCATCGGTATCGAAGGGTTGAACGGGAAGTCTATAAACAACAACAAAATTAAAACTAATACTACGCGTCCTAACTTCAACGTATATCGCATTAATTGCTGCCGGAAAATCTATCTTAACCTCGATAGCCTTAAGGGAATTACGAATGTACAGCAAAACGCCGCCACCAAACCTATGTAACCTATCATTAGTAAAGAGTTTAAAACCCGATACATCAAGTTACCCCAACAAGTCCCGAGTCACGGTATTTAACCACGTTTCAGTGATAGCAACTATATCGTAGTTGCCGGAATAAATTATCACCTTAAATTCGTTTAATTTATTTCTAATACTACGCGCGTTACAATAAAAGACGTTTAAGTTATTTTTTACCACGGGCCGGCGTTTTAAACTATTTTTCACGTCGGGCCCGCGTTCCCCGGACCCACAACGTTTAAAGAAGGCTTCGACCTATAGAGCTTTCGTACGTTTTCGTCAATTAACCTACCTAGCCTAGCATTACGTATTTCATTAAAATGCACCCCCATCTTTTATAAAAAGGCTAGGATCACTGAATTCGGACCACAGCTTTACGAAGGGTACATTTTCCTCAGCACAAATCTCTTCTAATTTATTATTAAAAAATATTGTTTTCGACGTAGTCCTAAGACCCAAACCGCGCGATTAGGGGTAATACCTAAAACTAAAGACCTATCTGACCTCGCCTTTAGGGACCTAATTAACCCCCTATATCTCTCCAAAAGGTCAGGCACTCTCGTATCGGGCCTATACGAGTCGTTGCCCCCTACCATCGTCACCAACATCGAGTGACGGGAGGCATCGTCAATCCTGTCCACCTCGTCTCTAACTCTGTCAACCCTGGCCCCTGGGAGACAGACCCTCCTCCTCTTGGTTGGATGCCGTTTAACGAACTCTGTGTCCATATGGAGCACTGAAGAGTCCCCAATTAAAATAGTTTCCCCCTCATTCACGTCCCTTTCCAAATGGGCGAAAGGGTTCGAAACCTCGATAGGGGGGGGGGGATTCCTATCACCTAACGTACGCGGCCTAGCTCCACCCTTAACTCCTCTAAATCCCTCACCATCTACTAATCTCGGACCAATCTTAACCCCTTCCTCAACTCTATCCAACCTCCCCGACAAGCTACCTAAACTAGAAACTAGGTTACGCACCTCACCCTTCAAATTACTAACGTCTTCAACGTTAGTATTGGTTTGGCTTTCGTCAACCGTAGCCCTACCCCTGCCCTCATCAAGCGTTGCAAGTCTTTCCGTTACCTCACGTACACTGCGTTTTATGTCAACTATTTCCTCCATTAACTCGCAAAAGAAACAAACTGATCTCTCGGTAATCGCCATAGGACTGCCGTTATAATCTTTAAATTCTGAATACCACCGGTTTACCCTACACCTAACACACGACGCTTTCTGCGACGGCATCGCGCAGTTAAAAATTAGTTTATAACCATCACAAGTTTAAGTTAAATTAAGCCGGCACGCTATGAAAACTTCTAAATCGCTAAAAACCACTAATATTCAATTACTTAACTATAACAATGTGAATATAAACGCAAATATATAAAATTCAAAACTTTCCAAAAGTAAAATTCTTAGCAACATGCAAAAGTAGATGCAATACCAGAGAGCTCAGGAAATGCGTCCGTTCAGTACAGAGTCTGGCTGACGAATTCAGTTGACCGAACTGGGCATTCAGTTGACCTAACCGGGCATTCAGTTGATTCACTTCAGTTTCAAAATGGCTTCGGTCTGTGTCGGATGTGCGGTGACGCTAGTAGAGCTCGCGGCCATGTTGAGAACTTGATTCGTCATGTGCCCTAGATGAGGACTAAAAAATACATGCGAACAAGGTTCGCAGAAAATAACTCTACCATCCGTAGTGAAGTTTGGGTCCTTCTTGATCCACTGCCTGAACAGAACACTTTTGGCTGTCTTGTCCTTAGGCATTTTTTCTCACTTATAAAAAAAGCCGTAAGCACAAACGTGAGATTTTATTTAGCAAAAGCACTTGAACAAAGACACCACGTTGCACGCACCAAACAAAATGATCGAGGCCGAACGCGTCACAATGACGTATTGTGATCTGATTGGCTGTAGTTGGCTGACGTATTGTGATCTGATTGGCTGTGCTGGTTGCCTCAGGACTAGCCTCGGTTTTACCATCCCCTGCCTTATTTAGGCCCACAAGTTTTAAAAAAATGCGAGTTATTTTGCTTTACTTAGTACAATAAAATTAAAAAAGCCATATATAGGCATGTATTTTAAAATTAGGCACTAACCATCAAAATAGGCGTTTATAGGCAGTATAACATTTAATTATATACATCCCACAGTCCCGAAATGGATTTCTCTAAAAGAAGCCTATGAATCTATAAACGGGAATAAAAAAGGCAAAAAGGGCAAAATCCGGTCTCTAGTTATTACATTATCATTTGTATAATTTAGGTCTAGGGGGTACGGGAGCGGAGCCCCCGTAAAGATCACGCATCACAAATTGATTGGTATAGGGTTCAGGGTATAAGGGTTTTTTCCACCAAAACATGCTAAAACCATTGATTTCCTGTTGTTTAGGATAAATCTGACCATCGCTATTACAGTAAATTATTGCTTGTGCTGTGTTCCCCCCACCCAAAACCCCCGGTTCCCACGGTGGTCCCCGCAGATTGTAGGATGGGTTGGGGGGGAGGGTGAAATCACTTCAAGCAATAATTTACTGTAATGGCGATGGTCACATTCATCCTAAACAACAGGAAACCAATGGTTTTAGCATGTTGTGGTGGAGAAAACACAAAAATTGAGGTGGCGCCCCTATTCTGAACCGTTACCGATTATGTTAAGTTGTGGTATTTTCGTTAGTTTAAACGAAAATGACGAGAGCAAAAATACATAATAAACAGTTTGGTAGTCCCGATAATACGTAAGTACCCGATTACCATTTATCCATTTGCAACACTTTAACGTAGCATAGGTCACAACTTTCACAAATCTCACAGCACATGTTTACGCGGCAAAAATTAAAACAGAAAGAACGAATATGAAAATAAAAACCCACCCTAATTTTCTGTATCCACCCGAGGAGGATGCCAGTGGGCATCGAAACTGTTGTGGAAATAAACTCTGTCTATTAGAGTGGGTTTTTATTTTCATATTTTCACCTTCACGTACAAAAAAGTGAAGTTTTTTTGCATTTAGAAAGAACGAACTCAGCCGTGTCAAAGGCCGAGGAGTTTCCGTGACGTCACGGTCTCAAAAACAACTTGATTGGTTCTTTAAAATTCCTAATTAGCTGTCATTGGTTCATTAAGGCGTGTCTGTAATTGTTTGTTTTTGAGTGATTAATAGCCTACTATTGGTTAAAAAAGGTGCACTGTGATTGGTCATCCACACATTTCCAGAAAATTGTCTGAGAGCGAGGATGTCTTATGCCTACTGGCAGGTCGCGAAACAAAAAAAAAAGGTTAAAACTTAAAAAATCAATAACTTCGTTAATTTTGAATTCCGACGGGCTTTCAACAAATTTATTCTATTGCTGTATACTACCGAATGCTAACATAAAAAAATTATGAACTCGAGGTGGGGATATTTGCTGCATATTAACCCCTTTTTTAATGCATGAAGGAGGGGCCAAGGAAGATTAATGTAGTAAACTGAAGTTATTAATAATAACATTATATTCACTTCTTTTTGTAATGGTTAATTTCTCATGATAATATATTTTATTTGCTAAACTCAGTTTAGTTTTACAGCATTATTTTACACTATTTTTACATCTTGGAGTAGAAATTTAGCGTCAAATAATTTTACTAAAAATGCACTCTCAATAAAGTATAGTTTTGCATTTACGAAAAAAGATATTATTATCTTATATATATATATATATATATATATAATTATGAAAATGAAAATGAAAAGGTTTATTGGCTGACTATAATCCATATGACAAATATTATTAATACAATGACAGTTCATATACTAAGGATAGAAATATATACAATTGAATAGAAATAATACTGTAATGTCGAAGTTAAGTGGAGCTACAGACAAACGTTTTCGTACCAAGAAGTCCATAGCTTAGAGCAGTGGTTCTTAACCGGGGGGGCGCCCCCCTAGAAACAGGAATTTCTCTAATTGTATTTGTTATTCTCTTAACGAGAGCATGGGCTAATATTGAGAAGTTATTGAGAATGATATTTTGATTGAAGGGGGGCGTGGAGGGAAGGACCAATTCCTAGAGGAACCATGGTAGTAAAAAGGTTAAGAACCACTGGCTTAGAGGATAAATGGCAGGACTCATGGATAGCTTGGATGATCGGGTTGGTTGATTTTTTAATTCTTTGCATTAGACTGTGTTGAGCACGTCTTGTTACCTCCGGGAAGCTCGGGACATTGCGGGTAGCAAACATTTGAGAAGCTGAGCATCTCGGGGGGTAATTTATGTAAGAGTCTAAAAGACCTGTTGTACAGCAAATTTAGGGTTCTGCCAGAACCTTTTTTATAATTCACCCACACTTGCTGTCCGTATATATTACTGCAGAAAGTACGAAAGAGAATGTCTTTAGCTTCACTTGTACAGAATCGAAAGTTCCTTATGGTCATATTCGCTTTAGCACACAGGCTTCGAGATTGTTTTCGTATATCCGAGTCATCACTCAAGGAGTTGGTAATAGTTTGACCCAAATACTTAAACTCTTGTACTTCCTCAATTAATTCACCATTCATTTTAAACCTTATATCAGCTGGCTGATTACAGCTTTTAGGATGAAATTGCATAACCTTAGTTTTTGTAACATTAAACAGAATATCATGTTTCTGCGAATACACTTCGCAGACTTTTAGTAGCCGATCCAGACCTTTAACAGAGGGACTTATTAACACCATATCATCGGCATAAACTAAGTTATTTATCCTTGTGTTATCTATACAACATCCCACTGTTGCCTCATTAAGTGAAGCAATTAATCCGTCGATATACACATTAAACAGCATAGGGGAGAGCAAGGAGCCTTGTCTCACCCCGCAAGAGGAGCCAAAACACTCGGATAGTACATTGCTCCACCTAACAGTGAAAGATTGGTGCGAATACCAAAATTTCAATAAATTTAATATGTACATGGGAACCTTCCTGTCTTCTAGTTTTGCAAATAAAATATTATGGTTCACCTTATCATATGCCTTACTTATATCTAGGAAACAGCTATAAATAGTTGAATTACTGTCAATGTATTTAGATATTGTTTCTTTAAGTACATAGATACACAGGTCAGTTGAGTGGGACCTTTTAAAGCCAAACTGATTAGGAAATGTCCATAGGAAATCATTTAATCGGCGTAACAAGAGTTTTTCTAGTAGTTCCGAGAAGCAGGAAGCGACAGCAATAGGCCTGTAATTATTGCTGGACAGAATGTCTCCGTACTTATTTTTAACCAGGGGCCAGATATATACCCTCATGAACTCTGCTGGGATACAGCTATGAGCAAGCATGGCTGATAGGAGCAATGATATATGCAGACATACTACGTCATTTGCATATTTTAAGTGCTCATTCGATAAGTCATCTACCCCTGACACAGAACCAGTCTTTAACTCTTTAATTAACCTCTTTACTTCAGAAAATGATATCAAAGTATTTTCCCTTGTCCCTCCCACAATCGTTTCGCTGCAATCTATCTTAAGATTATCTCTATTCACACTATTAAGAATATTAGAATAGTGGTTTTTCCACAGCTTTGCAATTTCATCCTCCCCCGACCCCATCGATTGTCGGAGGGAGGACATTTTTGACACCCGTTTGATTCTTAACAAATTTCCAAAATTTGTTATTATCGTTATTTATGCGAACTTCACAGGCTTTTGATGCTCGAATAGACTCTTCTTCCTGTTTACATCGCCTTATGGCCGCCTTATACTGACCCCGACTTCTACACATATTCAAGTATACTGGTCCTAATTTGGGTCTACCTTGAAAGCACCACAAATCATAGGCGTCTTTCGATTCCCTCTTCAAGGGGCAATAAAATCATTCCATCCAGGAATAATCTTAGTATGATAGTTGTAAGATTTAATCAGGGGGCTTCCTGCTTCTCTTAACAGGGATATTATCTTACTATAATACCTATCTATGAGTTTACAGTGAGAATCATTTGAGCAAGGATTATTTCAGGCAAGGTGCAAAATTTCTAAATTATTAAAGAGGTGGACTTGTTCTGTCTTTGTATTCTATTCTCTGCTGCATCGTAACATTGGACCAACGACGCGATTATTCTTACCTATTGAGTTCTTGTTAAGTCGTGTTGCGCATAAATTGGTAACGTTAATTAATATTTCTAATGGTCTATGATCAGAAAGAAGGAAATCATGCAGAATATGAACTCTAACAATTCGATCCTTTAGATTATTACTAGTGAGACAATGATCAATCCACCTGGTGATACCACTCATATCACTAACGTATGTAAAATTACCACTGCCTACCCCTAATACATCTACATCACTTATACTTAAATTGGCCGACTCGCACATGTTACCCAATTCTACAAAGAATTCCGAGTTCACATGTGCGTTAAAGTCCCCCATTTTTATACAGTGAGAATATTTGGGGTTATCTGATAATGACTTCATTTTGTAAAGCAAATCAATGTATTCATCTAGATTACTGTCGTTGTTATATGGTAAATAGCAGTTTACAATTAATATGCAATCATTGTTCACTTGTAATTCAATGCCTAACAACTTTACATTATCGCTTGTTAAAAATTTTATATGATTTGACAAATTTTTCCTTATTAAGAAAGCAACACCACCAAAAGGCCTTAATTCATCTGACAAGTCTACTGCTGATGACGCATGGTACATAAAGTCATCATGGATGGTAGAGAGGAATTTTAGCTCTTGCTTAGGTAGCCAGTGCTCCTGCAGGAGTATCAAATCTGCACTGTCGCAGATTTTATGAACATCTACAGTTGAATTCCTCACTGACCTTACATTATATGACCTTAAATTACGTTATTTATATATATATATATATATATATATATATATATATATATATATATATATATATATAGTGTGTGTGTGTGTGTGTGTGTGGCGAATGTATGATCAGTCTTTCATATGTGATCAGTCTTTCCTTGTGAACAGACGTGTTTTATCGAGTGTCCAGTGTTATCAATTGAATAAGTGGTTTTCGTTGAAGTGTTTTAAAAAAATAGTGCTCGGTGCATTCTAAACAAAATTACTTGTGCTACTAATCATTCATTAACGAATATATTTCATTTATTGACGTTATTCAGTACTATATTATTTTATAAAAATAAGGCTACTGCACGTGGCTGCCTTGTTTGTTTTTCAAATCTATCAGAAAACGTGGAGTCATAGGGTTCATTTTTCCTTCCTTCGAGAGGTCAGGTAAGTGTGGTCACAACCGTGTGAAAAAAAAGGAAAAAAGTCGGGTCGAATCGCGGACAGATAAGTATTATAAATACTCTTCTTTTACAGGTCTTTTGTCGGTAGCTTAATTCTATATTCATTTAGTATAAATTTGTGTTACAAGAACCTGGTCCTGTGTTTCAAGAACGCGGTAGACCTAAGTTGTAATTTATTAATTTCCAAACGCTCGTTTTTTTTTGTTTTTTTTGCGTTTTTTGTTTTTTAACTAATTAAAAGCATGGCACCCCCGTCAAGTACTTGCAGTCGCTGTGAAGGGAGATTTGCAGCTTACGCGTTTACAATTGCTAATAATAATGAACAGTTAGTTTGCAGGTGGTGCTCAAGCATGGAAGTGCTGAGGAACGAGTTAGAACGTGAGAGGGAGGCCAGGGTGAGGCTTGAAGAAAGCGTGATGCTCCTGACGGCAAAATTAGAATCCCTTGAGACTCCAATTAAGACCTCTCCTGCGTCAGTTTCTACTAATAATATAAATAGTATTAATAGCCCTCTCTCTTACCCTAGTTCCCAACCCTTCGTTCGAGTGCGTAATGGAGCCCCATTGAGGAAACCTAAGACATGTCTACCAGTAATAACAAACACTAAGTTTTCTGTTTTAGGTTTCGATGATGCTGATGAACCGGAAATACGACTCGTATTGTTCGAGGACAGCTCGAGGAATTCTATGGGAGAAACACTCGTCGTAGGCGCCGTTACTGCTACATTGGTGCAAGGGTGGAGGATATAACTAATAGTGTTGACCAATTTACAGACGGTACCTCCGAGGACACAACGTATGTTATTCATGTAGGTACTAATAACGTTTTAAATTCTAGATCGGAAGAACTGCTGGCTAGGTACAGGGACTTACTAGAGCGATTAAAGGAAAAAACTAATAAGATTGTTTTAACAGGTATACTTCCTCGAATTATCCAACGTAACGATTTCTACAGCAAGGCGACCTATATTAACAATAACGTAAAGTCTCTTTGCCAACAGGAAGGAGTGCATTTTGCGAATTTTTGGAACAGTTTCTACGGCAGGAGGGACTTGTTCGTCGGAGATGGACTTCATCTTAATGACGTTGGAGCTGCGCGTTTAGGAAGACTATTACATAATACTGTCTCTTCTTTTCAGGCTGCCGTAACTTGAATTCCACAAATTTCCCCTGCGCTCGCGAAGGTGTCACAATTACAAACAATTTGAAGGTTTTATCCTTAAATGCTCGTAGCCTACGAAATAAAAGAAACGAATTTTTTTCCTTAATTGCTTGTAAAGACTATGATATAATTGCGATAAATGAATCGTGCTTAGCACTGAAACTCGTGACTTTGTAGGGGAGTATCAAATTAAAGGTTATAGACTTTTTGTTAAAAACAGAATAGGTAAGAGAGGAGGCGGTGTTATGCTGTATATCAAAGATAATATTGCGAACGTTATAGAAGTAAAGCAAACAATTCCGGAAAAGATAGATTCGACTATAGCAGAACTTAAATTGAACGATTTCAAACTTGTTGTTGCGGTTATATATAGGCCCCCTAATCAAACAGCTGATACGGACGAAGCGTTATATCGTGAACTAAAGAGAATAATCGGTAGTGAGCAGGCTTTAGTTATGGGTGACTTTAATTGCGCCAACGTGAATTACGATACAATGCAGAGAGACGCGGAAGGTAATCGTTTAGTTAATTTTCTCGAGGATAGCTTTCTTATTCAAAAGGTTGGGGAACCTACGAGGTTGGACAGTATTTTAGATTTAGTAATAACTACGGATGATAGGCTAATTACTGATCTTCAAGTAATAGAACCGTTAAGCAATAGCGATCACAATATGGTAGAGTTTGTCCTCTCAGTAAGTCACTCGAAACCAGCTAACTCGACTAAAATAACTAACTTCCAGCATGCAGACTTTAGTAAATTTCGAAATAAATTGTCACACGTCAATTGGGAAAACGTAATGGGGAACTCCAACGCAAAACTAATGTGGGAATCGTTCGAAACAGTATTTAGGACTATAAATGAGGAATGTGTACCGTACAAAATTAAGCGTGCGAAAGTAAACAACAAGCCCTTGTGGTTTACTTCTAGAGTAGGAGACATTATAAAGAGTAGAGATAGGGCTTATAGGCTACATAAGTGCGATAAAGACAATTTGTGGTTACGAAACAACTACATATCTCTAAGGCGCGAAGCGAAAAGTGTAATAAAAAAGTCTAAGCGCGAATTTGAAATATTCATAGCTCGTGACGGTAAAGAAAACCCCAAGCGATTCTTTCAATACGTCAATAATAGAAATCCAGTAAAAAGTGTCTTGGGGCATTTGAAAAATGTAAACGGAGATCTAGTTTCTGAAAACAAGGAAATGGCTACCTTGCTAAACGATTTTTTTACGTCAGTTTTTACTATTGAAGATGTAACGAATATCCCTACGGTCATAGACATAATACCTTTTGATAATGGTAATATTTTGGATAATATCGTGGTCAGTGAAGGGCAAGTAATGCGCTATATTGATAAAATGAAAACGCGTAAATCACCGGGGCCGGATTCCATATATCCCATACAACTAAAGGAATTAAAAGATAGCATTGTTGTGCCGCTAACAAAGATTTTTAATGCGTCTATTTCTGAAGGGTGCGTACCAGATAATTTCAAGTTAGCAAACGTAACACCTATCTTTAAGAAAGGCGATAAAGGTGCGGCGGGAAATTATAGGCCAATCAGTTTAACGTCTGTTGTAGGTAAGCTACTGGAATCAATAATTAAGGATCGTATAGTCGAACACTTAGAATTGCATAAACTAGTTAGAAATACGCAGCACGGTTTTAGGCGAAACAAATCTTGCTTAACTAATCTTTTAGAATTTTTTCAAAGCGTGGTTGATGTTTACGATAGACATCGGGCGGTTGATGTAGTGTATTTAGATTTTCAAAAAGCGTTTGACAACGTGCCGCACAAAAGACTCATTGAAAAAACTAAGGCTCATGGAATCAGGGGTGTAGTAATAAATTGGCTAGAAGAGTGGTTGCGAGGTAGGAAACAGAGGGTGGTCGTTGATGGAGCGGAGTCGTGTTGGGCTAATGTAGCGAGTGGCGTTCCTCAGGGTTCTGTATTGGGCCCCTTGTTTTTTCTTATATATATTAACGATTTAGATGTCGGCCTAGTCAGTACAGTTTCAAAGTTTGCGGATGACACGAAGCTGGGTGGTAGGGCGATTAATGACGAAGATAGAGGTAAAATTCAGGAAGATCTGAATAAAATCGTTGATTGGTCAGTCACATGTCAAATGAGATTTAACGTTCATAAGTGCAAAATTTTGCATATAGGTTCGCGTAACGGTAATTTTGCGTATAGTATGTCAGGGAAAGATTTAACAAGCGTAGAGCAGAAAAAAGATTTAGGAGTTATAGTCACTGGTGATTTAAAAGTAGCGAAACAAAGTACAGCGGTCAATAAGGCGAACAAAGTGTCAGGTTTTATAGCTCGAAATTTTTAGTACAAATCGCGCGATATTATAGTTCTTCTTTGTAAATCATTAGTTAGACCCCATTTGGAGTACGCGGTCCAATTTTGGAATCCGCATATGCGCAAAGATATAGACAAAATCGAAAGAGTTCAAAGAGGAGCAACTAAGATGATTCCGTCGCTTAGGTCAAAGTCGTACGAGGATAGGCTTAAAGAGTTAAAATTGACAACACTCGAGACTAGGAGGCTAAGGGGTGATCTAATCCAGGTTTTCAAAATTATGAATGGGTTCGATAACGTAGATAGAGATAGCTTTTTCGAAATATCTCAATATAATAGGACTAGAAATAACGGGTGTAAGTTGACAAGTAGAAGGTTCGAGACAGCAGTTGCGAAAAACTTTTTTACGCATAGAATAGTAAATAGCTGGAATAGTTTGCCGGTAGAAGTAATTAGTAGCACGTCTATAAACATGTTTAAAAATCGATTAGACGCATATGTCGATAGATTGGGTATAGTTTAAGGTACTAAAATTAAGGCTGTGTGGTGATAGATCCCACAATTCAACACAAGTGTTGTGGGATATAGGGAGGCAGCATCTTGGGTTAGGGGATACTCTCTGTCCTTACACACCCCATTTAAAGAGATTCCTCTGCCGAGGGGTGCCCCCCATAGTACTGTGAGGTATTGAAAAACTCATGATCTTCACTTGCCCCACAAACACCTTTAAATGGGAGACCCAAAATGGGTGCACACACATTTCTACATTACTGTACAGTCTTTACAACCACACCTACACTTTTCCTCCTACGTATATATATTGTAATGTATATGGTGGTAAATTTTGTCTTGGTCCGCAATCAATATGGACCGTGACTTATTTTTCGTTGGCAACGTACTAGTATTGATGGATCCCGTAATGAAATTGACTAGATTCTTTGGATCTGATATATTTGCATGTCGGTTATAAATAGATATAGAGTGTAACATATTTGTGGATAGTAGTCTATTATGACTTGATCCTCTGGATCGAGAGATTCTATCTTTAGTTTTAAATCGATAATTAATTAGTTTTAAATTGACAATTATTTAGTTTTGTAAAAATTGGTCGTTGCCAATGTACAGGCAGTTCTTACATAAATTTCTTATGTTCTTGTGGTTCAGAACCCACGTAAAATTGTAGGTCCCTTCTGCCACCACGGAGGACATACACAATATACAATTACGAACACAGTTAGGTAGACCAGCCATGAGTGGATCCTAGGGTCTTTGTTGGTCTGAAACATTATAACATTATAACATTATAACATCATAATTAAATGAATAAACTGAAATAATAGTTTATTATCTAAGCCGTGATAATATATATATATATATATATATATTATCACGGCTAAGATATAAACTATTATTTCAGTTTATTCATTTAATTATGATGTTATAATGTTATAATGTTATAATGTTTCAGACCAACAAGGACCCTAGGATCCACTCATGGCTGCTCTACCTAACTGTGTTCGTAATTGTGTATTGTGTATGTCCTCCGTGGTGCGGAGGGGACCTGAAATAATAGTTTATTATCTTAGCCGTGATAATATATACTTTAAGAGTTTGATACGAGTGGTGGTGGAGGTCCAATTAGCCTATATATGTATATATAACCCACTAAACTGTGGCGGCTGGTTGTTTACCATCTAGAAAGACTGCCTGACAGCCGATTACGCCGTACGACTGACTGAGGCATGGTTGACATCTAAGCCATCTGCCTGTGATGCTGAAGAATTCAAAATGCTTCGAGACGTAACAGTAAAGGATATCTCTACTCCTTCTTGTGTTTAGGCTACCCACATGCATATATATATATATATATATATATATATATATATATATATATATAAGCAGAAAGCAACAGAGAAGGAAAGAAACATCCATCAAGTTGGAAAGGGACTATATTTTGTATATTGCAACGTTTCAAGCACAAACTATGCTCATCCTCAGGCAAAAATTCTAAAAAGTTAAAAACATAATATTAAAAACCATAATGACATTAACAAATTAAAATAGGGAAAAAATCCACAAGCATTAAAAACAAAGTCACACTAAAAAATTTCTAAAAAGTTACAATTAAAAACCGTAATGACTATTATGAAAGAAAAGCGAACAATTAACAAGCTTTAAAACAATAAAAGTGACACTAAAAACGAACAATGAATAACAGCTATAAAATACAAATTGTAAAACTCAAAAAACTAAAAATTCACAAGCTATCTTTTAAAACACTAAAAAATTAAAAACCCACACTAAAAGGAACACACCTTAAGTCTAAGCAGCACAGATTCCGAGGCAAAACTAAAAAAACAGAAGCATCTAAAACCAAGTAAAGGTTGGTTGTTCAAGATGTTCAGTTTAGACGGAGGGGAACGGATGAAATATCAGAGTTAAGCGAAGGGGAGAGTTTTTTAATATACAGGGATTCTAGAAGTCTTAACGTTTGCTCACACGGAGCGGAATCTAAAATGTTAAAATTAGCTAAAGTTATATCGACTTTGCATAGAACAACATGGCTGCGTATAGCTGAAGCTTCTTTAGTTTTCAAAGGTTTGTCAGTTCTATGGCTTATGCCCATATGGGCACAGAAACGCGACTCGAGGCTCCGCACAGTGCTACCAATATAGCTCCGATCACATCGGGACACTTGAATTCATAAACGACAGCACTGCGCAGTGCATCCGATACACGGTCTTTAACATTAAAATATGAGCCAATAGAACGACGGTTGACAAATACTAGTTTAAAATCTATTTGACAATAAAATTTACTAAGAAGTGGCAGAAGGTTATTACGGCAATAGGAATTCAGATATCCCATTTCTGGGAGCACAAGATAATATACATTTTTAGGAACGTTAAAATTATACTTTTTAGGTTTGTAAATGTTAGCTTTCCTTGTCTGTTGCTTTCTGCTTAAATTGAAATTGAAGCTTGCCAGAAGCGGCCTTCACCAATATATATATTATATATATATATATATATATATATAAAATAAGAGATACGACTCTCAACATTTATTGGCCAAACGTTTCGGTCCACTCAGGGGTCATCTTCATTGACTAAATAGAAGCATCTAAAAGCAATCATATAACTAAAGTAAATACAAATGTCATAAATATACTGTACAATAATAAAATCTCATACAAAAAGTTTAAAAAAAAAACTTGAGGAAAAAAACTATCTACATTATAAGACAAAATAAAAGAAAGTAAAAATAAAACAAACAAACAAAATTTAAAAATTTAAAAATTTAAAAAGTTGAAAAAAAAATTTTAAATTAAAAAAAAAAATTAAAAAAAGACTGACCTGGATGGTAAAAGTTACAAATGATAAGTGGAGAGAAAGGAAAGAAGAAAAAACTTAAGTTAGTGCGTAAGTTGCGTTAAAAAGGTGTTGGTTGGTTAGGAAGTATGTAATTTTATCGAGGAAAGGCTGTCGTTTAATTCTGGATTTAATTTCTTGATAAAAAGGGATTCTAAAATTTTAAGATCAAGCGAATTAGAAGCAGACGACAAAATCGCAAAGGAGTCCTGGGGGCACGGCTGGTCATGGTCTCTGAATGATGCCGAATAGCAGAGGATTCAGGAGTGGAAAGAGGGCGAGAAGTTCGATAAGAAAAACCCAAATGCTTCGAAATCCTAAGTTTTAACTGTAGGGCAGTCTGCCCCACATAACGACTTTGGCAGGTCGCACATGTATATAAATAAATAACAAAGGATCTCAAAAGCACGGGGAGGTGATCTTTATGGCGAAAAAAGGATTGCAGAGAATTAGAATTAGAATTAATAATTATAAAGTCGCATTGAGGGAAGTGTCTTCAAAATAGAGTGGACATCTTTATTAAGTTGAAAAGTTAGTTGGTCTAAAAAAGGAAGCTTAAGATAAACCTTTTGTTTCGGAACCGTGGACTGAATTATTTTGGGCGAATGTAGGTTATTTAAAAATTTTGAAATTAAAGTCTCAATCGTCAAAGTACAATAAAAATTATAGTTAAAAAATCTCTTAAGATAATGAATTTCTAAGTCAAATAAAGACCAACTTGAACAAAGGTGGTAGGCTCTAAAAATACGACTCTTAATACTAGCCAGCTTAAAACTAAGTGAAATATTGCTGAAAAAATGAGTACCGATTTGGGTAGTAGTTTGTTTTCGGTTTTCTATATACTTTTGTTAAGAAGCCTGTACTATGTTTATTTATGGTAACATCAAGAAACTAAATTTTATTGTATTGTTCTACTTCATGGAGAATTTAATATTAGGATGCTTAGTATTAATGTAATTTAAAAATAAAGGGGTATGATCTTTATGCTTAAAAATGATAAAACAATCATCTACATAACGTTTAAATAAAATCGGTTTAAAATCAAGCGGACAATCCCTCAGCCACTTTTCCTCGTGAAAACAAAGAAAACTGGGTGCTACTGTAGTATGCGGTCTACCTACGATTGGTTAGGTTCAATCATGATATTTTCGTTAAAACTAACGAAAATATCATGACTAAACCTAACCAATCGTCAAGGGTGATTGACAATGGGATGTAAACAAACAATTAGTAAACAAGATAAGAAGCTATAATTAAAAGGTAGACCGCCGAATCGTAGGTAGACCGCATACTACAGTAGCACCGAAAACTGTTAGCAAAGAACGGACCAAGGGGCAAACCCATTGCCATTCCCTCGTGCTGGTGGAAAAGTTCCTTATTAAAAAAGAATATGGTATCCTGGACTGATAACTTTAAAAGTTTTGAAAACAATTGTCTGCTTAATCCCAAAATGTCATTAGTAGAACCAAACAAAGAATTTATAATAATATCACAAGTTTCTAAAACAGGTACAATGGTAAACAAAGACTGAACATCAAAAGAAGCCATGAAACAATCCTTAAACTTCAACTTGGTGACGCAATCAACAAACTCAAATGAATCCCGCAAAGTGAAACGACTACGTGTGAGAGGGTCTATGATTGGGTCCAAAAATTTTGCGAGGTTAAAACTTGGAGTGTTTATGGCTGCTAGAATGGGACGAAGCGGAACCCCAGGTCTATGGGTCTTAGGTAGGCCATAAACAACCCCTGGGCTGGTACCTGAAGCAAAAAGCTTATCGTAATAGTTGATCAAAAGCCCACGACTTTTGAGAGAACGTAAAAAGTTGTTGATTCTGTCCTCCAGTTTCACAATATATTTAAATGGATTAGTCTGCAGTTTCAAAAACTTGGTAGAATCAGAAAGTAAATTATACATTTTATTTAAATAGTCTTGTCTGTCTAAGACAACAACACCTTTACCCTTATCAGACTTACAAATAATTACATTCTTATCCCTCCGCAAGTTCGTAGGCCAAAGACGGATGGGTTAACATATATATATATATATATATATATATATATATATATATATATATATATATATATATATATATAACATTAGTTAATTGCATACGCATTTTAAAGAAAGTTCATACATTTAATGCACAATATAATCTTATTTTACAACATTGCGTTGTTTTAGTTACAAATGAATACTGTCGAGCTACTACATACATATCTGTCATTACCATCAGAGTTAGAGAAATAAAATATTTTCAAGAAACTTAAAAAAAATGAAGCCTCTTGCAATATGTAAGAGAAAACACGATCAATATTGACCACATACATTATTGTAATACCCTTGGTAACGATACGGGTTCCATACAATTTGCAGAATTTGTAGCTGATTTAGGAATTTAGCAATAACGGGATCATTCCACACCGATTCACGCAGCGAATCGTAGTATTACAAACATTCTCTATTTTTTAAATAAATAGCAATCCAGTGAATACCATTCCCGTTCGTCAAATCAATGTTAATTATAAGGACGTCAGTTTCTTTCGTTACAGGGAGTTTAACCACTTCATCTTTCGCGTATGTTCCATTAAATATGTCTCGCGTGTAATGATCCTTCTTCAAATCCCTTTGAAGGGTAATTTCGTCCATCTTAAAAGTCCGTTATAACAACTCTAAAGCGGTCAGTTTCAATCAGAGCTTGTGATTCCAGGTAGAATAGCACGCTAATAGGACTGGTTAGTGCCTTACCAAATATGAGCTTATTGCAGGATTTCCCTGTACCTGGGGGTTTAAGTGCGTGTTTACAGATGTGTGGAACGACTGACAGCAACCCCTTTTCTGTACTCTCTTACTTTCTTATACTGAACTTCACTCCAAAGGTGGATGTTGCGTATATGTACGAAATGGCGTACTCGAATCTTTCAAATTCTATAACTTCTGGCTACGGCTTACATGCCAATCTCAAACTAAATACATCTGCGCTGTTTAACTTTCTCCTAATTCTAGTGACTATCCGAAATTCCTTCACTACCTCATTTCCAAAGTGGAATACATTCTGTCCCGCTCTCTCTTTGCTGAAATCTGCATTTTAGGAAATTTCAGTGTTCACCACCTCCTTTGGCTTTCCTCCCATTTCACTGACATCCCTGGTGAACTAGATTACGACTTTTCTATCCTAAATGACCTAGAACAGATTGTACAGCACCATACTCGTATCTCCGACCGATCGCCTTTGAGATAGGCGCAACATTCTGGATTTATTTCTTACTTCTCATCCTTCTTCTTAGTCTGTCAAACTTTTTTCTCTTGGGCTCTTCCAACCACAATCTTATATCTGTTTCCTGTCATGTCGCTCTAATTCGGCCTTTAGATCCTCCCAAGAAGAGGCGCCTTTTGTATTTTGGCGCCACTGATTGTGAAGCCATTAGGCAGTACTTCTTTGATTTCCCATGGAATAATTACTGCTTCTGTGGGCGGGGCCCTTCCGAGTGTGCTGAGTGCATCACGGAGGTGATTATCTCGGGAATGGAGGTGTACATTCCATATTATATTCCTACTACCAATGCAAAAAAAAACTTGGTTTAACTTTACTTGATTTAATGCTATTGCAACAGAGAGAAGGCTTTCAGAAAGTACCGTCGCCATCCAACTCCTGACTCTCACTCAGCTTATATTTCTGCCCAGAATCGCACAAAATCTGTTCTTCGACTCGCCAAAAATGTCTTCATCCGATGAAAATGTGAAAATCTATCCAAATCTATTTCTTCTCGCTCTTTCTGGCATCTAGCTAAGAACCGCTCCAAAAACTTAACTTTATTTCCTCTTCTTTCCCTCCTCTTTTCCATTCCGACGGCACAGTTGCCGTCTCTTCTCCTGACAAAGTTGAATTCTTTGCTCAAACTCTCGCTTCCAACTCAGCCCTGGACGATTCCGGTACTGTTCCTCCATCTCCTCCCCCCTCTGACTTTATTATGTCTGAAATTAGAATCTCTTCTGAAGATGTTTTGTCTGCCCTATCTGGGCTCAACTCTAGGAAGGCGTATGGTCCTGATGGTATCTCTCCTGTTGTTCTTAAGAACTGTGCTTCTGTGCTGACACCCTGTATAGGCAAACTCTTTCGCCTTTGTCTTTCATCTGGTACTTTTTTCCTTCCTGTTGGAAGTTTGCTTTCATCAGCCTGTCTGACCGCTCTCAACCCTCCAACTATCGCTCAATTGCTTTTATTTCTTGCCTTTCTAAAGTTTTTTAATCTATCCTTAATAGGAAGATTTTTGAACACCTCTCTTCTCCCAATCTTCTTTCAGATCGTCAATACGAGTTTCACAAGGGACACTCGACTGGCGATCTTGTATATCTCTCGAACTCTTTGTTATCCTCCTTTCGGGATTTCGTTGAAACTTTTGCTATTGCTCCGAAAACTTTAATTTCCAAACTGCTCTCCTTCGGTTTCTATCCTTCTATCTGTGCCTTCATCTCTAATTTCCTTTCTGACCCATCTATATTGCTCATTAGCTTCTTACCTCTGGATCCTGTAGCTGGGTGACAACTACTGCAGCTGGCTGTCAGGCGAACTGTGGTGCCCGGGGGGGTCAGAAGACACGATGCGTACAAGGATACAGTACGACATTGGTAGGAGTACTTAAATCTGGGAATAATGAAAAACAAAATATTAAAGTTATAAAACTTTATAATTGTGGTTTCATAATGATATTAATGGGGGTTATTCATATGATGTAATGTTAACGGATATATACTAGATGAAAACTCTATTTTCTGTTTGTTAAATTGTATTCATGCAAAAATGGGGCGATTCGAGAAACCTGGCACAATTTGTATCATCATATTCGGTTTTCTCGGCAAAAACTACAATAAAATATCAGTGTGCCATTGTAAATTATCATTTTCACTCCGCCCTAAAATACAGTGTGTGTATATATATATATATATATATATATATATATATATATACAGTGTGTGTGTGTGTGTATATATATATATATATTTTATATATAGTGTGTGTGGAGATTTTCTTGGTAAAAGGTAAGAGGTAAACAAAATTGCATATCAAACAAAAAATGAATTAATATTTTCACAAATGTTCAGAACTACGATGATAAAGCCATTTATTGGACTCAAATATGCATTCAAGACTACTGAAAAAGTCTTTATTGAATAAAATTACTACCTGTCGAGTCCTGTTTTTTTCTTGTGTGCCTCCACACGGCAAAAATCCTCTGCAGGTGGTAATAACTATGATTTATTTTTACTTCGAATCGATTTGAAGCCTACTTCTTATACAAGCGTCTTTAAACCCATATCTTAAACTGTCAAAGAATCTTAAACTATTTAAAATTCCAAATTCTACACGAAAGTGTCTACAAACATTTTTGTTATTATTATTATCATCCGCTATATATATATATATATATATATATATATATATATATATATATATATATATATATATACATATATATATATATATATATATATATATATATATATATATATATATTATATATATATATATATATATATATATATATATATAAGTGCAGATATGGCTTGGCTAAAAAGCGGATAAATTATAAATATTTGTAAAAACAGTTCGATGGACGTACTTGTCAAATGACATAAGTGCTATTTGTCATTTTTTTTATTTATATATATTCTACTGGACTCCATTTTAGGTATTTAAAGGAGAAACAAGTGGTTTTGAAAGAGGAACAAACGTAAGGGTCATCCTACGAAGGTAAGGAGAGAACAGCTGTAAGGAATGTGTGAAAAGTTAGAAGGAATTTAATGTGTAGGATTATGTTTATATTCACAAAGTGTTTGAATTCACAAGTGAATTTTTAAGCTTTCTACTCCACCAGTCAAATTTTAATTCCAGTTCTTATTCCGCTGAGTGTGTTAATTAAATGCCAAAGATTGAATCATAAAATAAATTTAGTTGGTACATTTATTATTAAATAAATTATTAAAAAATGGTCCATCGGAGTCGTTTTAGAATTTCCACTTGGGAACCCAAGAATTATGGGGTAAATAAGCGTACGATGTGTATCTCCAAATTCACTTTTTCTTTCTTTTTACAAATACTGTACATGTCAAGTTAAAAATTTTACTGAAACGTAACTTTGTGGCAATTTAACAAATGTGAAAAAGATTTTGAGGTTTCCAAGTGCTTTATCCAACTTAATTTTATATTTATATCTTCGGAAATAAGTTAATCGTAGCTCCAACAGAGCCACACCCGTCTCATGCCCCATAGTGTGTCACTTTTGGACTTTTTTTTAAAAGTTATGGGGCTTACCTCTTATATTGTGACAAATTGACCAAAAACCATGAATAAACCAAAAAAAGACAATCGGGTAATATTTAGGGTCCTCGCCCCCATTTGAAAAATAAGCCCCCTATTCACACAAAAAAATTGGTGATTTTTGGAGATATTTTTGGTTATAGTTTCCTTACTAATCATCGTATTTCAAAAATTTTGCTACCAAAATGTAGAGAATAGCGGTATCCTCTTATTGTGAACGTTTTAAAACTATTTTACTTATATACAGTGCTGATATTTGAGTGGACCTTATGAAATTTTTCCCTCTGTTTTCATTTCTATAACATTTATTTACAGTATTTCCAGGTTTTATCTACAAAAAGTATGCAAATATAACCAAATGTATGATAAATTTGCTTTTCTTTCAGAATTCTATTATAGATTTGCTTAATTTCATACTTTATTAAAATTAGTCAATAGTCATGGCTAACAGTAAGCCAATATTAAGAACAGACCTAAGAAAATATGATTCTTTATTGGGAAAGTTAGTGGAAGACATATGCGCAAGAGAAGGAAGCATGCTTCCAACGAATAGTGAAGTTCTCAGTCACTTTTTCTTCTTGAGAAGGGATCAAATGAAAAGCGACAATGTGTCAAAGGAAGAAAATATTTTGAGAGTATTAGATAAGGTAGAAAAGGTGTGGATTATGGCTGGCATACCATCAAAATCCGTTAGAAAGCAGAAAGGACCCAAAAATATGTGGGATTTGATAAAAGAGCATGAGAAGTTGGATAAAAATATAAAGAAGAAATGTTATGAAACCCAAAAAACATCTTTTCTGTCTCGTTTAGATAACTTATTTGATATATCAACTGAAAATGTATGTAATGAGATCCAAAATGATAAATTGAGAACTATACAACAGAAGAATGAGGATCTTCGCTTTTTGGAAGATCAGCGAAGTGCTAGAATATATTCTCTGGGTCCGATCGATAAAGCTTATGTAGCAAAACTGATCAAAAAGACTGCTAGAATTGAAGGTGAAGAACGAAGAAAATTGAAAAAAGAGCGAAAGGCATTAGAAGAAGAGACACACAAACTTGAATTATCTGAAGGTGAGTTAGTGGACTCAAGTAATGGTGAAGATGATTTTACTCCAAGCCCAGGCCCATCAAAACGTCCTAAGTTACTACAGTCAACATTAATATCTAATACAGCTGATCGTTCAGGACTATCATTCGGACAACGCTCGACATTTGCATCTGTGGTAGCAGCTGAATGTGGGCTAGATTTAAAAGAGATGTCATTATCGAAAAGTACTTCTGCGCCAGCTGCGAAGAAGTTGAGGAAAGCTACTGCTGACACTATTAAAGAGTCGTTCAACCCACCTCAATATTGTGTAGTCCACTGGGACAGCAAAATGATAGTGAATGTTTCAGGAGGAAAGCAGGATCGATTGGCAATACTTATATCGGGAGAGAATGTTGAGAAACTTCTCTCGATACCCGATATCGGTGTCTCAACTGGATCGACACAAGCTTGTACTGTTTTTAGCACAATCCAAGAATGGAAATTACAGGATAAGGTTTACGGAATGGTATTCGATACTACTTCATCCAATACTGGCTGGATAAAAGGGGCTTGTAAAGTACTGGAAGACCTCTTTGGAAAAAACTATTATGGCTCGCTTGTCGCCACCATATGGCAGAACGAGTTTTGTCAGCAGTGTATCTAAAGGTATTTGGAAAATCTACTTCACCCGGAAACGAATCTTTCAAGACATTCAGAGATGTTATATGGAAGAAGCTAGATACTAAGCAACCCTTCAAACAGCTATCTATCAATGACAGACATCTCAAGGACCTGAAAAAATGCTTCATAGATTTTATGACAGATTTGCTTAAAGATAACCAGATCCTTCCCAGGGATGATTACAAAGAGGTAGCTGAAACAACATGCTCGTTTTAGGAGAAACTCCTGCCAGAGGAATACACTGGATCAAGCCAGGAGCTGTCCATCACGCCAGATGGATGGCTGTCATATTGTATACGAATAAGATGTTAGCATTTTCAGACCAAGCCGGATATGATAATGTTACAATAAAAAAGCTGGAAAGAGTATGCTTGTTTACATCGCTGATCTACTCCAAGTACTGGCTATCAGTCACCAACCCACTTGAGGCTCCTGAAAATGACCTCCTATACAACGAAATAGTTCAGTACACAAAGATTGACATGGAAGTAGCGGAAGCTGCCCTCAACACTCTAAAAGGTCATTACTGGTACCTATCTGAAGGACTTGTAACCCTTTCTCTCTTTGGAGATTTACCTCGTAGTGAAAAGAACAAGGTGGCCAAAAAACTTTCCTCTTTCAATCAACCACCAGAATTCAAACAGGGTAAGCCGATATTTCCCATCCTAAAAGAACGAATTAAAATTCAGCAATTAGTTGGTCCAAACTCATGGTTTGTATTCAAAGTCCTTGGTTCGACGGGAGATTGGATAAGGACTCCAGCTGTAACGTGGGACAGCAACAATGATTTTCAACGGATGAAGAGAATACTCTCTTCAACTAAGGTTGTTAATGACACTGCAGAAAGGGGTATCAAACTTTTGCAGGATTTTCATGGCTCATGTAGGGATGAAGGTGAATTTCAGGCATTGCTTCAAGTTGTAGAAGAAAACAGGCGTGTTTTCCCAAAGTTTTCCAAACAAGATCTCTTGAATTTGTAATTTCTTTCCATTTATAATTTCATTTCATTTACAATTTTTCATTATAATTTCAAGAATAGCACTTTGTTTCTATTTGATTAAAATTGTTTTGTGTTTGTATTTCATAATAAAAAATTAAAAAAACGATGGGGCTTTGCATATTTTTTTAGATTAATAAAAATTTAAGTCTACAGTTGTCATTTTTTTTTTTTTGCAAAATTTACTAATTTTAATCTACTAAACATGTGCAAAGTTGTTCCCACTTTGAATCTCTAAACCAAAAAAGTGTTGCTCATTTAAGCCCATCTGCTTTTTTGATTTATATTTTCAAAGCCCATCGCCGCAGAACTACATTGGGATGATGCTCTGTGGATGGCGGTGACATCCAAAGTATATAAGATAATATCTTATTGCAGTTCAGATCTTCCAAAGATATAAAACAGCAGCATTTTTCTCTTAGAAAATGCATCAAAATGACCAAAGAGATATAAAAAATTTAATAAATTTAATTCAAAGGTTAATAAAAACTATTCAGATTGAAGCGCATTATTATTCTCTACATTTTGGTAGCAAACGTTTTGAAATACGATGATTAGTAAGGAAACTATGACCAAAAATATCTCCAAAAATCACCATTTTTTGTGTGAATAGGGGGCTTATTTTTCAAATGGGGGCGGGGACCCTAAATATTACCCGATTGTCTTTTCTTTATTCATTCATAATTTCTGGTCAATTTGTCACAATGTAAGAGGAAAGCACCATAACGTTTCCAAATAGTCCAAAAGTAAGACACCCTAATGCCCCATCATGAATCTCTCTTACAGTCAGTAATCATCAATAATTATTTATTTACTGTTAATTAACACAAACTGTTGTAATTTCTTGTCAGATGTTGTTGCGATGTTATTTACTTGCATTCCTTCATGTTATTCTGTTTGAAGTTTGGGTTAGAGTGGCTCTTGCAGACAATGGCCAAAAAGGTATGACCATGAAATTTCTTTTCATAAATTTATTATTAGCAAGATTTTTATACCTTTCAGGATACAGCTTTTACTGCAAATAAGTTTATAACTTTGCATAAAAATAAAAAACCTGACTTCTCTACATTTCAATGACCAAAAGATGCTTGTGGTCTCACTTCATCAATGACTTCACCCGTGTGTGTATGTATATATATGTATATATATGGGATTGAACTCAGAATAGTACCCTGAGATCTTTTATGTTACACACAGACCGTGCATGGAACAAGGAACTCTTCTGGGAAAATTAAATCCACTATAGTTCGAATAAGTAATGGTAAATGACAAATACTATAGTTTTTCTTTTTCATGATGTTAGCCCGCCGTGGACAACGGGAACAGGTCACTCGCAAAGAGGCCCCAAAATATAGCTTCCCTCACCAGCTATCTGCGAAACAGATAAGATCCAGCTTTGGGACAGGATCTAGGGTTTACAACTACACCTAGCCTACTATATTCAGAACCTCAAAAACTATAGTATTTGTCATTTACCATTACTTATTCGAACTATAGTGGATTTAGTTTTCCCAGAAGAGTTCCTTGTTCTATGCACGGTCTGTGTGTAACATAAAACATCTCAGGGGACCATTCTGAGTTCAATCCCATCATGGAACGGACATGTTAAGTGCTTTAAAAAGTGGACGCTCAATTCTGCCAGTTGAGGTTTAAGTTTTGGTTTTTGGCTGAAAATACAATAGTTACCCCTTTTTCTTTGATGTATTCAATCCGATGTGAATGCAACGAGTTTCTTGCGTATATTGAGGTCCTGAATATAGTAAGCCAGGTGTAGCTGTAAACCCTAGATCCTGTCCCAAAGCTGGATCCTATCTGCTTCGAAGATAGCTGGTGAGGGAAGCTATATTTTGTTTTTGTGGCCTCTTTGCGAGTGACCTGTTCCCGTTGTCCACGTCCGGCTATCATGAAAAAGAAAAACTATAATATTTGTCATTTACCATTACTTATTCGAACTATAGTGGATTTAATTTCTCCATGCACTGTCCGTGTGTAAAAAATATATATATATTTGTGGTGGACCGGATATCCGCATCATTTTTAACATCCGCATCCGCACTTCTGACTGCGGATGTTATGCGGATATTACCTCTAAGAAATTATGCAATTTACAATTAAATTAGCTTATAAGGCCCAATCATGCACATTTCATGTAAAATATTAAATTTAATGAACAAACAAATATATAAATCTCAAAATATAATCACCTGGTAACACAGAAAATTGAATGAAACTTGTTTCAATGAATTTTCTGTGGCTGAAACTCTTGAGAAAGTTATTATTTTTATCATAATGAAAACATTAATATTAATTTTAATTCTTATGCTTTGCCTGCCATAATAGTAATATCACGAAATTTGAAAAATTATGTCATATATTCATAATTCTATATTATATTGATAGATTAACTAAATATCCGCATCCGCAGATGTTGAAAAACTGACATCCGGTCCACCACTAATATAATATATATATATATATATATATATATATATAAAACACAATAAATTGTTTTAAGAATGACAAATATTTTTCAGCGCTAATCTAGTTTGGACAGAAGATTAAAATTATTGAGTTTAAATGTAATATTACAGGGGTTTGGTTTATCATACGTGCAGTACGTTTGATTTAGTTCAATGTTTTGCATACAAGAAAATTGCTAATTTGTAGATATATTGACAGACCATAGCTCAGCAAATAAAAAATTGATAAAAATAATTTGTTTTCTTTTTTTCCCATTAGAAGTACGAGTACTTTTCTTACAAAAGTCAGGCACTCCCTCCGACAAAAGTTTTGCTCGTCTGCAGACGCCATTCCCCTTCCTACATAATTTCAGTATATGTTACCGAATTCGCCAGCACCGCTTCAGAGAGGAATCCACTCTTATGTCGTATGCAGTCTCCGATGACAGAGATAATGAACTACGAATGGGTAAGCACACCTTTCATCTCATTCGTTGCAGTGGCCATTAAATGTATTAGAACTCGTGAGAAGTACGAGTATAAAACGCAATTTCTCCTTTCATTGTTAAAGATCACCGACAGACAGGGTACAAAGTATCCATCCATTCCACTTGGGCCAAGACCAACGTTTCGGGACTGCTTTCCGTATGGACGCATTATTGCATAACGTACGTGAGCCTTACGAAGAAGTGGCAGGTCTACGAGAATGGCAACCTTATTGCGAAAGGAATCCTTCCCGAACATCATGATGGTCCGATTGAAGGAAATGGAGTCTACATTATAGGTAAGCACGTTCTGAAGCTAAGAATTTCAACGCACTCCAGTGTTTTTACTTATAAATAGCTCTTATTTGAGCACAGGTAAACTAATACGGTATAACGTTTATATGTGAAGAATTTATAAATTCATAACTGAAGATAGGAACCAGTTCGAAGGTCTTGAAAACTGTAAATTAGAAACTAGGAAAGATGTGGTGGTTCAAAACACCTGGAAGTACTGAAACTATAACTATAAATAATGTGAGGAAACAAAAAAATTGTATCATACTGACAAAGATGGATATTTATATCAAATTTATATTACTGACATAAAAAATTAAAAAAAATTTAAGTTTAAGATACTCTTTATCTACAGTGGTCCATAAAATTCAGTGGAGCTAGTGTTCTTTCAGATCACTGTAAAATGTATACCACATCGAGAATAAATTCAATTAAAGTACATCCAGAAATGCCAGGATCTACTGTAAGTTACTTTTGCAAGCGGTTTTGGACTGAGTACCACTGCAACCTTCCTGAAACAAATACACTTTTCATAAGTGTTAACCTTACGGACAAATGTAAGGTCTCCTCTAAGCAGTCATGGTGTTTCTCGGCAGATATGATCTTTATATTTAACCCATGGGTCTCTTCTGAGAATGAATATAATTCTCATAGCTTTAGCCAGAACAAAATCAGTGAAGTGCCACTGGACGCTAAAGGATCAATTAACTGGGCCAGTTCTCCTTTATGTTTGTTTAAAAATTTCTTCCTACACTTAGTCCTCCCCCAACTTTAGAGAGATTCCTCTTTTTGTTTTGCGCCCCACATAGCATCATCAACCATCAAGTAACTTATTTCTTATCACTTGCCTCATAAACACCTCTAAGTGGGAAAACTCTTAAATTAACCGTAGCAACAACGGGTGATCACCCACGAAACACTTTCATTCTCCATAAGGGACAAATACACGGGGATAGATACACCCCTAGTGGCACGTAAAATGTAAAATGTCGTAAAATGTCTCTGTTTCCGCAACTGTGTACCTGGATATGCTCACCAATTACGCCATCCCCCAGCTGCAGGACAGGCAGCCAACTGTCATCTTCCAACAAGATGGGGCACCCCCTCATTGGGCGCATGTTGTTCGTGAAACTCTCGACGCAACATTTTCAAATCGATGGATTGGCAGGGACGGGCCAATCCCATGGCCCCCAAGATCACCAGACATTACCCCGCTGGATTTCTTTCTCTGGGGTCATGTTAAAGATTTGGTTTATGCAACAGTTGTTCCAGATATCAGGACATTTCGAGAACGCATTAAGGATGCAATTGCAACAGTTAACCCACAAATGTTGGAAAATGTGTGGCGTGAGTGTGAATACCGTTTAGACATTTTACGTGCCACTAGGGGTGCACATGTGGAAGCTTATTAAGTTCATTAACTATGTATCAAAACTTTGTATGTTTATCTACTTATGATTAAAACTGTGTTTGAATACGAGTGTTTATTTAAAAGTTATAGATGCTTTAATCAGGGTAATCATTTATGGACACCCTATATCATTTGCCGCTTAAACACCTTTCACGGGGGAAGGTCCAAATTGAATACTCGCGACATCCAGTTACAGAAAACACGCTCAGACGCTCAACTACCTTGTTTATAGACTAGATAAGTGTTTTCTAGAAATATATAGTACCCTATTATCTGGGTAATCAGAAGCAACATAGATATGATAAATCTTTGGTAACGTGGCTTTGGCAGGCTACGGAGAAATGATGCAACAACGAAATGATGACTTCTTGTACATAATAAATAAATAAAAAATTCATTAAAAAAATGCATGGCCTAGATTAGATTATTAGTTTAGTATTCATGCTATCATGTATTTTCCACTATATTCTAATGCACAACTGATTACACGTGATCAGTGTACGCATGGTGTGAATGAACTCTGAAGCTATTCATTTCATTATACTTCCCTATAAATCTTCTTTCACCACTATTTTCTGTCAGCAGTGGCTGACTACTCTTCCTGTGTGAAAGCTTTACACGTCTTTAGGTATACGTTTTCAGGGTATAGGTTTTCAGGGTTCTTTTTCATTGTTATTTCTAACTTTTCTACTTCCTTCTTGGACTAGCCTAGAGTAGATCTTAAGGTCTTTGACTGTAACTATGTAACTATTGGAGGGACCCTCCTTAGTAAGTGTTTAGTGGATGAAAGCTGGACCTTCCAGGATCCCCGATTCTCACTTAAACCACTAAGCCTAATGTTAGCACTTTATTAAGAGATGAACTCTATAAGCTACACGCTTGTTAGGCTATGTTATATAGTTTAACATTACATAAGCCACAGTGACCAATTGTTCTTGGACGTAAGTAGTATTTCTGCAAAAAGGTTGAGTGTAATTACAATGCAACATTGCAACATTACATACAACATTGCATGCAACATGATGGAAGGTTTTTTGACCCCCCAAATTATATATATATATATATATATATATATATATATATAATTAAATGAATAACCTGAAATATAGCACTGGATATAGCTAATTTTTATTTTCTCCTACATCCACCACCAATCGTTGGATATGCGATCCCACACCAGCCTTTTGGAATTAGTTTCTTGTACTGTTGTGCTGGACGAAACGAATAAATAAAATGATTACAAATTTACAAGCTTGTAAACCGCTTTTGTACCAAAACATTTATTAATGTTATCATATTTGCTCAAATAAATTTATATAAATAAAAGTTTATAAAAGGTATCCACCACAATTTTGTATTTATGTACATCACTTTAGATAAATCATAAGGAATATTTTAAAACCATGCATTTTTACTTAATACCTTGACGGTATATATATTCATCTCACGTTTATTATTATGTAATTATTTTAACAACACTAGTAATTTATCAGGGAAGATGCTCAATTACTTTGAGAAGCTATTTAGGTTTCGAATATATATATATACATTCTAAATAAACTGTAAGCATGTGGACGGACTTGGTTTCCCTTTAATTCTCTCCTCCCTTTCTCTCTCAGGACGGTACCAGATGAGCCGGGGTGTAATCAGCTATGTGCGTTGCTAGAATACAATAAAAAACACACTCAAAGATGACGTCGTTTACTGCATTATCATTGGAAATAGCTTATATTAATAATTTCACACTTCATTCACTATGCAATAATAATAATAATAAACAGAACATGTATATATATATATTAGGGTAGTCCAAAATTTGGGCTAAAATTTCAAAATAGCTGGAAATGCTCTCCACATGGCTGCTCTTATTCCTTTAGATGTGAAGTGATTTTGTGCAAAATATCTGTCGATTCAGTACATAATAAGAAGTCGCTATGATTTTCACATTTTCAATTAATTAATTAGCTAATCATTTTCTACCCACTTCATTTTTAGAGGACGCGGCAGTCACGCCACATTGACTCCGCCCACCTTTCAGAGGATGATGCAATTGTTCTATTTCTTGTATAATGCTGTTTGTGAATCAGACAAATCATTTACTCATGCATCATTTCAAGTTTAAACTTGTTGGAGGACGGTTTTAAGTTCGTTCAAACTTCAAGAGCTTAGGAATAGTATCTCATGTAAGCATTAATTCATATATATTAATTATTAATATATCAATTATTAATTCATATATATTAAGTATTAATTCATATGTATTATATTTATTCAGTATGTATATATATATATATATATATATATATATATATATATATATATATATATATATATATATAAAATTATGTTCTTTATACACAAATTTATAACCGGTAAGGATGTTGCTATTAAATTAAATTATTAAAATTGTAAGGTATATACAGTATCTTATGTCTCTTCAGTTTATTATTTACTTATTCTTAAATATATTTTTTAAAATTTGCCTATCTTCCTACCCATTAACCACTAACCACTGTAACCAAGTTTTTTACTTTATTTATTTTGACTTTGCAATTTTTTACTTTAACACTTATATAAGTGTGCTTTGGTGCTAAACGGTTAATGCATTATTTTCTCTTATCTTTCAGGTTATAGCTAGAAGTGCTCGCTCACCTGCAAAAACCTGGGTTCTAGGAAAGCCCAGCAACAAGTTATCAACTGCAAGGCTACCCACATGTGGTGATGTGCTTCGTTTGGTTCAGTTTCACCACCATGAACAGTCCAAGACCTTGAACGAAAGCTACAACTTGGCCTGCAAAGAGGCCCTGCAAGTTTGTCGCGGCCAATGCATCATCGGCTCTTTACAGCTAGATTTGAGCTGTTAAGCAGCGTCGGGTCTGTTGATTTGTTGGATGGGTGACCCCCATATTCCACGTTTAGATGATATACGGCTCGTAGAGAGCTGGACCCCACATAAAGCTGTAGGTCCTCTCTGCCACATGACCTTTGTCGTTACGAAGGAGATTAAACAGTCCCAGAACTTTTTTTGGTTAATATGCAGCAAATAGCCCCACCTCGACTTTTGGTACGAAAGTTAGTTATTAGGGTGTGTTCTCATGTGCTTTCCTCAGAAATGCCATTCATTTGTCCCGCATTTAATTGAAAGTACGAAAAAAAAAATTTTTTTTCGTTTAATTTTCAAGTAAACACGGGGCAAATTAGTAGCATTTCTGAATAAAGCACATGAAAACACACCCTAATAACTAAATTTCGCACCCGTAAAATGTATGTTATTGCTAACATAACCTAACCTAACTAACCTAACCTACCTAACCTAAATAGATTACCATTATACCCCATAGTGGTACTTATGTATTATCAGGACTACCAAACTGTTTATTATGTATTTTTGCTCTCGTCATTTTCGTTTAAACTAACGAAAATATCACAACTTAACCTAACCAATAATCAAGGGTGTTCAGTTGACCTAACCGGGCCTTCAGTTCTACAGATCTACAGAAGCTAAGGCTAACAAAGACCCTAAGATCCACTCTAAGGTTAGCCCGAGAGAAAGGAAAGAGTAGGGGGTTAAGAGAAGAAAATAAGGGGTTAAGTAAGTAGCAACACCTATCACTCATGGGTTAACAATCATTCAGAAAAAGAGAAAAAAGACTCATCATCATCCGCCGGCCACTGCCGACAAGTCAGAAATATAGTCGGAGAGAATAGGAAAGGGGTGAAAGATGAAAAGAAGTAAAATAAGAACGCTTACAAACCATGCAAACACAGTCTTAACTCACAGTCATACCACGCAAACTACAGACATGCAAGTAAGGAGAGGATAAGAAAAAAAAAAGTAGGTAAAGTTAAACAAAAAGTGGGTTAGTTTACGAGCTACATCTACGATCATGTTAGTCAATTTTTTTATTTTTATTTTATTGCTGGCATTAATCGTCAACAGACTCCTCCTCGACCACCACTAATTGTTTTTTTATTTTAAACAACGTTAATATTTTTAAAATGCCTATCTAAACAGTTCTTAAACATATTAACGCTGGTAGAGTAAACGACTGACGCGGGAACATTATTCCATTTATCAATTACTTTAAACGTAAAGAATTTTTTAGCGATATTAGTAATGAAACGTCTGCCACGCAACTTAAATCCGTTATTACGAGTATTGCTATTATCGAAAGTGAACAGTTTGTCAAAATTTGCGTTATCAATGTTATTAACGATTTTGAAAACTTCAATAAGTTCCCCCTTAATCTCCTAGTTCCGAGTGAATGCAAGTCTAACACTTTAATCCTATTTTCACAAGGCTTGTTGCGCAATGACGGAATTAGTTTCGTGGCACGACGCTGAACCCTTTCTAACCTATCAATATCCTCACGCAAGTACGGGCACCAAAACTGAACGGCATATTCTAAATGAGGCCTGACTACGGACTTGTAAAGGAGCAATATAATATCCTTCGATTTAAATTCGAAATTACGCGCTATGAAGCCTAACATCCTATTAGCTTTTGCGCAAGACTCCAGGCACTGGTTCCTAACCTTTAAATACTTAGATACGCGTACGCCTAAATCTACTTCCTCGTCAACGCTCGTTAACTCTCTACCATCCATCGTGTACGTGTAATTATTGTTACGAGAACCTATATGCAAAACTTTACATTTGTCTACGTTAAATTGCATCTGCTACTTAACCGTCCACTCCATAATCCTATTTACATCGTCTTGGAGCCTATTTCTATCGTCCTCGTTAACAACCCTACCGCCTATTTTAGTATCGTCCCCAAATTTTGACACGTTACTAGTCAGTCCTACATCTATGTCGTTAATGTAGATTACGAATAGCAATGGGCCTAACACTGAACCCTGTGGGACACCGCTACCTACATCCAACCACCCCGATTCACCACTATTAACAACGACCCTCTGTCTCCTAGCACGAAGCCATTCCTGTAGCCAGTTAGCTACCTGACCGCGTATACCGTGCGCTTTAACCTTCGCAATTAATCTTCTACGCGGAACTGTATCGAACGCCTTTTTAAAATCTAAATAAATAACGTCAGCCGCTCTATGCCTATCGTATTCGCGCACTATTTCGTTATAAAATTCTAACAAATTAGTTAAACAGGATCTATGGCGTCGAAACCCATGCTGACTACTATCAATCAAATCTCTACTTTCTAAGTGATCGATGATACGATCCCTAACTACGGATTCCAAAAGTTTACCGACAATTGACGTTAAGCTAATGGGACTAGAATTGCTAGCTAGTATGCGGTCGCCATTTTTAAAAATAGGCATAACGTTAGCTATTTTGAAGTCTTCAGGAATAATCCCCGTGTCGAGTGACTGATTAAAAGTCTTCGTTAAGGGGCCTACGATAACGTAGTCTCGCTACTAAATGGAACGATATCGTCCACATCGGGGACATTATTTACGTCTTCTACGGTAAAAACTGTCGCAAAAAAGTTATTGAAAATACCCGCCATCGCCTGAGCGTCAGAAGCCAAAGCGCCGTTAACATCCACTAGAAGGCCTATGTTATCTTTTATCGGCTTACGATTATTGACGTATTCTAAAAATTTTTGGGATTATGTTTATTATCCGCAGCTATAAGTATCTCTAAATTACGCTTAGCATTCCTAACTGATCTTTTAACCTGACGTCTAAGCTCGATATATCTATTGAAGTTAGCTGCCGTGCCATTGCGCTTATTAAGTCTATACGCTCTGTTACGCTCGTTTATGAACTCGCCTGTTTCCCGAGTTCACCATTTGGGCCGACCATGATTTCTAGCGCGCTTGGGCCTACGAGGAATAAACTCCTTTTCAATATTCATAAAACTTTCTTTAAACGCCTCCCAATGCAAATTTGTGTAATTACCCATAAATAAGTTATCCCAGTCCACTACTCCCATCCTATCAGCAAAACTATGAAAATTAGCCCTACGAAAATCAAGGACTTCTATTACGTTACTATCCTTAGTGTTTTCTATCAATAACTTAAACCCAAGAATTTGATGATCAATACATCCTAAACTCTCGCCTACTTCTAAACCTTCGACTATATTTTCGCCATTCGTCATCACCAAATCTAAAATATTGTCACCGCGCGTTGGTTCGGTAACCATCTTTCGTAAAAAATTATCATCCATGAACTCAATCAATCTCAAACCCTCCTCATTACCAGTAAAAGTCTCGTAATTAATATTAGGGCAGTTAAAGTCTCCGACAATTATACTATTCCGATTGTCAATAAAGTTATCAAGAAGTGCGTAAAATCTAGTATCGGTATCGAGGGGTTGAACGGGAAATCTATAAACAACAACAAAATTAAAATTAATACTACGCGTCCTAACTTCAACGTATAGCCCATTAATTGCTGCCGGAAAATCTATCTTAACCTCGATAGCCTTAAGGGAATTACGAATGTACAGCAAAACGCCGCCACCAAACCTATGTAACCTATCATTAGTAAAGAGTTTAAAACCCGATACATCAAGTTACCCCAACAAGTCCCGAGTCACGGTATTTAACCACGTTTCAGTGATAGCAACTATATCGTAGTTGCCGGAATAAATTATCGCCTTAAATTCGTTTAATTTATTTCTAATACTACGCGCTTTACAATAAAAGACGTTTAAGTTATTTTTTACCACGGGCCGGCGTTTTAAACTATTTTTCACGTCGGGCCCGCGTTCCCCGGACTCACAACGTTTAAAGAAGGCTTCGACCTATACAGCTTTCGTACGTTTTCGTCAATTAACCTACCTAGCCTAGCATTACGTATTTCATTAAAATGCACCCCATCTTTTATAAAAAGGCTAGGATCACTGAATTCGGACCACAGCTTTACGAAGGGTACATTTTCCTCAGCACAAATCTCTTCTAATTTATTATTAAAAAATATTGTTTTCGACGTAGTCCTAAGACCCAAACCGCGCGATTAGGGGTAATACCTAAAACTAAAGACCTATCTGACCTCGCCTTTAGGGACCTAATTAACCCCCTATATCTCTCCAAAAGGTCAGGCACTCTCGTATCGGGCCTATACGAGTCGTTGCCCCCTACCATCGTCACCAACATCGAGTGACGGGAGGCAACGTCAATCCTGTCCACCTCGTCTCTAACTCTGTCAACCCTGGCCCCTGGGAGACAGACCCTCCTCCTCTTGGTTGGATGCCGTTTAACGAACTCTGTGTCCAGATGTAGCACTAAAGAGTCCCCAATTAAAATAGTTTCCCCCTCATTCACGTCCCTTTCCAAATGGGCGAAAGGGTTCGAAACCTCGATAGGGGGGGGGGATTCCTATCACCTAACGTACGCGGCCTAGCTCCACCCTTAACTCCTCTAAATCCCTCACCATCTACTAATCTCGGACCAATCTTAACCCCTTCCTCAACTCTATCCAACCTCCCCGACAAGCTACCTAAACTAGAAACTAGGTTACGCACCTCACCCTTCAAATTACTAACGTCTTCAACGTTAGTATTGGTTTGGCTTTCGTCAACCGTAGCCCTACCCCTGCCCTCATCAAGCGTTGCAAGTCTTTCCGTTACCTCACGTACACTGCGTTTTATGTCAACTATTTCCTCCACTAACTCGCAAAAGAAACAAACTGATCTCTCGGTAATCGCCATAGGACTGCCGTTATAATCTTTAAATTCTGAATACCACCGGTTTACCCTACACCTAACACACGACGCTTTCTGCGACGGCATCGCGCAGTTAAAAATTAGTTTATAACCATCACAAGTTTAAGTTAAATTAAGCCGGCACGCTATGAAAACTTCTAAATCGCTAAAAACCACTAATATTCAATTACTTAACTATAACACTGTGAATATAAACGCAAGTATATAAAATTCAAAACTTTCCAAAAGTAAAATTCTTAGCAATATGCAAAAGTAGATGCCATATCAGAGAGCTCAGGAAATGCGTCCGTTCAGTACAGAGTCTGGCTGACGAATTCAGTTGACCGAACTGGGCATTCAGTTGACCTAACCGGGCATTCAGTTGATTCACTTCAGTTTGAAAATGGCTTCGGTCTGTGTCGGATGTGCGGTGACGCTAGTAGAGTTCGCGGCCGTGTTGAGAACTTGATTCGTCATGTGCCCTAGATGAGGACTAAAAAAGTGCATAACTTAACATGTTATTACTAGAGTTAGGATTGATAGGCACTAAAAAATCAATAATAGGTAGGCAAAAAGGCACTAAAGAAGCCCTAAAAAAGTCGCTTAAATAGGCACTAAAAGCTAAAAAAGGCACTTAATAGGCATTTCTATTTTCCCACTTTTCTCTTATTATTGTTGACTTACAGTAAACCCATTTGCAGTTCTGATGAATATCAGGATTTTTATTGTAAAAAATAAACTAAAAATCTCAAAAACCATCAAACATTTTATTTGCATCAAAGTAAAATCCAAACATTTAAACTATCTTCTTACAAAAACTCACTAACTATAAATTGAAATGGCAATTGATGATTACAAATTTTTCAAGGTTCTGTGGCGTAAATTGACATCGCCTGTCACTCAATACATTTTTATATCGAGAAAACGACCTTTCGATATCGCAAGACGTAATTGGTGCGAACTTCAAAAATGCTAATTCGTTTGGCTCAAAGTCCAGAACCTCCTGACACTCTCCTTTGAACATTGTTGAAACGTTCACTATGGTTTGCCAACCAGGATTGCGTCTGAGAACATTTTCAAATTTTGCTACCACTTCTTTCCCTACGTTACCAGGAACATGGCTCAGCTCCTTCCTTAAATTTTGAACTATTTCCACTGCTTCAAGAAACGGCAGGCCTCTCTCCTCCAGCTTGGTTATGGTCCCTGGCCCACGTCCGAAATTGGCCATGATGTAGGCCAGGTCTCCTCGAAGGGTTAGACACGATAAGGCCTCCTTCGCTTCTCTTATCACGACTGCCTCATGCTCATCTAAGTTTTCAACGACCTGTAACAAAAAACAGAATTAAGATGAAATTTGCTTTGCTGCTTTTGAAATGGCTGTAGAAGAATGTACTAATTAAACTGAATATGTTTCGTACCTTGACAATTTCGCTGATATTTTCAGCATAATACATGGCAGCTTGAAGCCAGGAATGCATATGAATAACATTCATCGACACTTACGGAGAGCATCCCGCACAACTCGAGCTACTGTGGCATTATTAGTTGCCTCGAGTGGTCTCGAGAGGATCAGGTGTGGTTTTCCTGGGCCAGAGCAGTCGAGCTTACCCACCACCACATTGGCAACTTGACGTCCACAGGTGTCTGTCGTCTCGTCAACTGACACCCAGAAGTTGGCATAATTGATGTCTTATCTGATCTCTTCAATAACCTAGAAATTTCATGTAGTATTTAAGTTAATAAATACACACAATGTGATAACTTGATAAAGAGTGATATCAACAGAACCCTCGTTTAGCCATTCTTTTACATCTGACATAATCAAAATTTAAACAAAATAAATTAAAATATTAAATTATTTTAAATCAATGTGAAATGAATTTAAACCTGTAAAATGAAAATTAAAATGAAGTAAATTAAATCAACATATTTAAACTTACAGATTCATATTTTGGATGGAGGTAGTTTCTCCTCAAAGTAGATTCACCGGGAATTTTCATTTTCGTGTACTTTGCTAAAAATTCTTTGTATGCCACATTTTGCAGCTTGTTAAAAGGTATGTTTGCCGCCACCATTGAAGCACACAAATCAGCATGGAACTGCTGCTGCAACTTATCCGACTCTGTGGGACTTGGAAAGAAGGGCTGGCTTGTTGCAGTTTTCTTCTTAGAGTTCACCAAATGCATAGCAGTATTTTTGTGTTGGTCCAAATGGCATTTTTTTCTCGCATTTTACCTGCAAAGATGACAAGTATTACTGAAGACCAAACTTAATTACTGCGCCATGCATTAAAATAAATGAAATTAACAACAAACAAAAAGCTATTATTCTCTATTCATTATAAGAACCCAACTTAACTTAATAATTTCTTTAGATACAAATCTTTTTTTTTTATAGAAACTACAGAAAACGACAATTTTTAGGGGAACTAAATTATAAAATGCATTAGTCGAACGTCGAAGTTGGTTGTTCGGTTAATTAAATTAATATTAAAATAATCTAAAACAATTTGTTTTTCACCACTCTTTACCAATTTATCTTTAGGATGCTATTAAATTCGGAAAAGCTCACATTATCACTCATTGTTGGACCGTCAAATTCCCTAGCATGCATTTGTTTACATCGAGTGGGTTTGTTATTTTGGATAGAGAATAAAAAATGTTGCAAAGTACCTCTTTGGAACAAGGTTCGCAGAAAATAACTCTACCATCCGTAGTGAAGTTTGGGTCCTTCTTGATCCACTGCCTGAACAGAACACTTTTGGCTGTCTTGTCCTTAGGCATTTTTTCTCACTTATAAAAAAAGCCGTAAGCACAAACGTGAGATTTTATTTAGCAAAAACACTTGAACAAAGACACCACGTTGCACGCACCAAACAAAATGATCGAGGCCGAACGCGTCACAATGACGTATTGTGATCTGATTGGCTGTATTTGGCTGACGTATTGTGATCTGATTGGCTGTGCTGGTTGCCTCAGGACTAGCCTCGGTTTTACCATCCCCTGCCTTATTTAGGCCCACAAGTTTTAAAAAAATGCGAGTTATTTTGCTTTACTTAGTACAATAAAATTAAAAAAGCCATATATAGGCATGTATTTTAAAATTAGGCACTAACCATCAAAATAGGCGTTTATAGGCAGTATAACATTTAATTATATACATCCCACAGTCCCGAAATGGATTTCTCTAAAAGAAGCGTATGAATCTATAAACGGGAATAAAAAAGGCAAAAAGGGCAAAATCCGGTCTCTAGTTATTACATTATCATTTGTATAATTTAGGTCTAGGGGGTACGGGAGCGGAGCCCCCGTAAAGATCACGCATCACAAATTGATTGGTATAGGGTTCAGGGTATAAGGGTTTTTTCCACCAAAACATGATAAAACCATTGATTTCCTGTTGTTTAGGATAAATCTGACCATCGCTATTACAGTAAATTATTGCTTGTGCTGTGTTCCCCCCACCCAAAACCCACGGTTCCCACGGTGGTCCCCGCAGATTGTAGGAGGGGTTGGGGGGGGGGGTGAAATCACTTTAAGTGAAGTTTTTTTGCATTTAGAAAGAACGAACTCAGCCGTGTCAAAGGCCGAGGAGTTTCCGTGACGTCACGGTCTCAAAAACAACTTGATTGGTTCTTTAAAATTCCTAATTAGCTGCCATTGGTTCATTAAGGCGTGTCTGTAATTGTTTGTTTTTGAGTGATTAATAGCCTACTATTGGTTAAAAAAGGTGCACTGTGATTGGTCATCCACACATTTCCAGAAAATTGTCTGAGAGCGAGGATGTCTTGTGCCTACTGGCAGGTCGCGAAACAAAAAAAAAAAGGTTAAAACTTAAAAAATCAATAACTTCGTTAATTTTGAATTCCGAGGGGTCTGGCTTTCAACAAATTTATTCTATTGCTGTATACTACCGAATGCTAACATAAAAAATTATGAACTCGAGGTGGGGATATTTGCTGCATAATAACCCCTTTTTTAATGCATGAAGGAGGGGCCAAGGAAGATTAATGTAGTAAACTGAAGTTATTAATAATAACATTATATTCACTTCTTTTTGTAATGGTTAATTTCTCATGATAATATATTTTATTTGCTAAACTCAGTTTAGTTTTACAGCATTATTTTATACTATTTTTAAATCTTGGAGTAGAAATTTAGCGTCAAATAATTTTACTAAAAATGCACTCTCAATAAAGTATAGTTTTGCGTTTACGAAAAAATTATTATCTTATATATATATATATATATATATATATATATATATATATATATAATTATGAAAATGAAAATGAAAAGGTTTATTGGCTGACTATAATCCATATGACAAATATTATTAATACAATGACAGTTCATATACTAAGGATAGAAATATATACAATTGAATAGAAATAATACTGTAATGTCGAAGTTAAGTGGAGCTACAGACAAACGTTTTCGTACCAAGAAGTCCATAGCTTAGAGGATAAATGGCAGGACTCATGGATAGCTTGGATGATCGGGTTGGTTGATTTTTTAATTCTTTGCATTAGACTGTGTTGAGCACGTCTTGTTACCTCCGGGAAGCTCGGGACATTGCGGGTAGCAAACATTTGAGAAGCTGAGCACCTCGGGGGGTAATTTATGTAAGAGTCAAAGAGACCTGTTGTACAGCAAATTTAGGGTTCTGCCAGAACCTTTTTTATAATTCACCCACACTTGCTGTCCGTATATATTACTGCAGAAAGTACGAAAGAGAATGTCTTTAGCTTCACTTGTACAGAATCGAAAGTTCCTTATGGTCATATTCGCTTTAGCACACAGGCTTCGAGATTGTTTTCGTATCCGAGTCATCACTCAAGGAGCTGGTAATAGTTTGACCCAAATACTTAAACTCTTGTACTTCCTCAATTAATTCACCATTCATTTTAAACCTTATATCAGCTGGCTGATTACAGCTTTTAGGATGAAATTGCATAACCTTAGTTTTTGTAACATTAAAAAGAATATCATGTTTCTGCGAATACACTTCGCAGACTTTTAGTAGCCGATCCAGACCTTTAACAGAGGGACTTATTAACACCATATCATCGGCATAAACTAAGTTATTTATCCTTGTGTTATCTATACAACATCCCACTGTTGCCTCATTAAGTGAAGCAATTAATCCGTTGATATACACATTAAATAGCATAGGGGAGAGCAAGGAGCCTTGTCTCACCCCGCAAGAGGAGCCAAAACACTCGGATAGTACATTGCCCCACCTAACAGTGAAAGATTGGTGCGAATACCAAAATTTCAATAAATTTAATATGTACATGGGAACCTTCCTGTCTTCTAGTTTTGCAAATAAAATATTATGGTTCACCTTATCATATGCCTTACTTATATCTAGGAAACAGCTATAAATAGTTGAATTACTGTCAATGTATTTAGATATTGTTTCTTTAAGTACATAGATACACAGGTCAGTTGAGTGGGACCTTTTAAAGCCAAACTGATTAGGAAATGTCCATAGGAAATCATTTAATCGGCGTAACAAGAGTTTTTCTAGTAGTTCCGAGAAGCAGGAAGCGACAGCAATAGGCCTGTAATTATTGCTGGACAGAATGTCTCCGTACTTATTTTTGACCAGGGGCAAGATATATACCCTCATGAACTCTGCTGGGATACAGCTATGAGCAAGCATGGCTGATAGGAGCAATGATATATGCAGACATACTACGTCATTTGCATATTTTAAGTGCTCATTCGATAAGTCATCTACCCCTGACACAGAACCAGTCTTTAACTCTTTAATTAACCTCTTTACTTCAGAAAATGATATCAAAGTATTTTCCCTTGTCCCTCCCACAATCGTTTCGCTGCAATCTATCTTAAGATTATCTCTATTCACACTATTAAGAATATTAGAATAGTGGTTTTTCCACAGCTTTGCAATTTCATCCTCCCCCGACACCCCATCGATTGTCGGAGGGAGGACATTTTTGACACCCGTTTGATTCTTAACAAATTTCCAAAATTTGTTATTATCGTTATTTATGCGAACTTCACAGGCTTTTGATGCTCGAATAGACTCTTCTTCCTGTTTACATCGCCTTATGGCCGCCTTATACTGACCCCGACTTCTACACATATTCAAGTATACTGGTCCTAATCTGGGTCTACCTTGAAAGCACCACAAATCATAGGCGTCTTTCGATTCCCTCTTCAGGGGCAATAAAATCATTCCATCCAGGAATAATCTTAGTATGATAGTTGTAAGATTTAATCAGGGGGCTTCCTGCTTCTCTTAACAGGGATATTATCTTACTATAATACCTATCTATGAGTTTACAGTGAGAATCATTTGAGCAAGGATTATTACAGGCAAGGTGCAAAATTTCTAAATTATTAAAGAAGTGGACTTGTTCTGTCTTTGTATTCTATTCTCTGCTGCATCGTAACATTGGACCAACGACGCGATTATTCTTACCTATTGAGTTCTTGTTAAGTCGTGTTGCGCATAAATTGGTAACGTTAATTAATATTTCTAATGGTCTATGATCAGAAAGAAGGAAATCATGCAGAATATGAACTCTAACAATTCGATCCTTTAGATTATTACTAGTGAGACAATGATCAATCAACCTGGTGATACCACTCATATCACTAACGTATGTAAAATTACCACTGCCTACCCCTAATACATCTACATCACTTATACTTAAATTGGCCGACTCGCACATGTTACCCAATTCTACAAAGAATTCCGAGTTCACATGTGCGTTAAAGTCCCCCATTTTTATACAGTGAGAATATTTGGGGTTATCTGATAATGACTTCATTTTGTAAAGCAAATCAATGTATTCATCTAGATTACTGTCGTTGTTATATGGTAAATAGCAGTTTACAATTAATATGCAATCATTGTTCACTTGTAATTCAATGCCTAACAACTTTACATTATCGCTTGTTAAAAATTTTATATGATTTGACAAATTTTTCCTTATTAAGAAAGCAACACCACCAAAAGGCCTACCGTACATTAATTCATCTGACAAGTCTACTGCTGATGACGCATGGTACATAAAGTCATCATGGATGGTAGAGAGGAATTTTAGCTCTTGCTTAGGTAGCCAGTGCTCCTGCAGGAGTATCAAATCTGCACTGTCGCAGATTTTATGAACATCTACAGTTGAATTCCTCACTGACCTTACATTATATGACCTTAAATTACGTTATATATATATATATATATATATATATATATACATGTGTGTGTGTGTGTGTGTGTGTGTGGCGAATGTATGATCAGTCTTTCATATGTGATCAGTCTTTCCTTGTGAACAGACGTGTTTTATCGAGTGTCCAGTGTTATCAATTGAATAAGTGGTTTTCGTTGAAGTGTTTTAAAAAAATAGTGCTCGGTGCATTCTAAACTAAATTACTTGTGCTACTAATCATTCATTAACGAATATATTTCATTTATTGACGTTATTCAGTACTATATTATTTTATCAAAATAAGGCTACTGCACGTGGCTGCCTTGTTTGTTTTTCAAATCTATCAGAAAACGTGGAGTCATAGGGTTTATTTTTCATTCCTTCGAGAGGTCAGGTAAGTGTGGTCACAACCGTGTGAAAAAAAAGGAAAAAAGTCGGGTCGAATCGCGGACAGATAAGTATTATAAATACTCTTCTTTTACAGATCTTTTGTCGGTAGCTTAATTCTATATTCATTTAGTATAAATTTGTGTTACAAGAACCTGGTCCTGTGTTTCAAGAACGCGGTAGACCTAAGTTGTAATTTATTAATTTCCAAACGCTCGTTTTTTTGTTGTTTTTTTGCGTTTTTTTTTTTTAACTAATTAAAAGCGTGGCACCCCCGTCAAGTACTTGCAGTCGCTGTGAAGGGAGATTTGCAGCTTACGCGTTTACAATTGCTAATAATAATGAACAGTTAGTTTGCAGGTGGTGCTCAAGCATGGAAGTGCTGAGGAACGAGTTAGAACGTGAGAGGGAGGCCAGGGTGAGGCTTGAAGAAAGCGTGATGCTCCTGACGGCAAAATTAGAATCCCTTGAGACTCCAATTAAGACCTCTCCTGCGTCAGTTTCTACTAATAATATAAATAGTATTAATAGCCCTCTCTCTTACCCTAGTTCCCAACCCTTCGTTCGAGTGCGTAATGGAGCCCCATTGAGGAAACCTAAGACATGTCTACCAGTAATAACAAACACTAAGTTTTCTGTTTTAGGTTTCGATGATGCTGATGAACCGGAAATACGACTCGTATTGTTCGAGGACAGCTCGAGGAATTCTATGGGAGAAACACTCGTCGTAGGCGCCGTTACTGCTACATTGGTGCAAGGGTGGAGGATATAACTAATAGTGTTGACCAATTTACAGACGGTACCTCCGAGGACACAACGTATGTTATTCATGTAGGTACTAATAACGTTTTAAATTCTAGATCGGAAGAACTGCTGGCTAGGTACAGGGACTTACTAGAGCGATTAAAGGAAAAAACTAATAAGATTGTTTTAACAGGTATACTTCCTCGAATTATCCAACGTAACGATTTCTACAGCAAGGCGACCTATATTAACAATAACGTAAAGTCTCTTTGCCAACAGGAAGGAGTGCATTTTGCGAATTTTTGGAACAGTTTCTACGGCAGGAGGGACTTGTTCGTCGGAGATGGACTTCACCTTAATGACGTTGGAGCTGCGCGTTTAGGAAGACTATTACATAATACTGTCTCTTCTTTTCAGGCTGCCGTAACTTGAATTCCACAAATTTCCCCTGCGCTCGCGAAGGTGTCACAATTACAAACAATTTGAAGGTTTTATCCTTAAATGCTCGTAGCCTACGAAATAAAAGAAACGATTTTTTTTCCTTAATTGCTTGTAAAGACTATGATATAATTGCGATAAATGAATCGTGGCTTAGCACTGAAACTCGTGACTTTGTAGGGGAGTATCAAATTAAAGGTTATAGACTTTTTGTTAAAAACAGAATAGGTAAGAGAGGAGGCGGTGTTATGCTGTATATCAAAGATAATATTGCGAACGTTATAGAAGTAAAGCACACAATTCCGGAAAAGATAGATTCGACTATAGCAGAACTTAAATTGAACGATTTCAAACTTGTTGTTGCGGTTATATATAGGCCCCCTAATCAAACAGCTGATACGGACGAAGCGTTATATCGTGAACTAAAGAGAATAATCGGTAGTGAGCAGGCTTTAGTTATGGGTGACTTTAATTGCGCCAACGTGAATTACGATACAATGCAGAGAGACGTGGAAGGTAATCGTTTAGTTAATTTTCTCGAGGATAGCTTTCTTATTCAAAAGGTTGGGGAACCTACGAGGTTGGACAGTATTTTAGATTTAGTAATAACTACGGATGATAGGCTAATTACTGATCTTCAAGTAATAGAACCGTTAAGCAATAGCGATCACAATATGGTAGAGTTTGTCCTCTCAGTAAGTCACTCGAAACCAGCTAACTCGACTAAAATAACTAACTTCCAGCATGCAGACTTTAGTAAATTTCGAAATAAATTGTCACACGTCAATTGGGAAAACGTAATGGGGAACTCCAACGCAAAACTAATGTGGGAATCGTTCGAAAGAGTATTTAGGACTATAAATGAGGAATGTGTACCGTACAAAATTAAGCGTGCGAAAGTAAACAACAAGCCCTTGTGGTTTACTTCTAGAGTAGGAGACATTATAAAGAGTAGAGATAGGGCTTATAGGCTACATAAGTGCGATAAAGACAATTTGTGGTTACGAAACAACTACATATCTCTAAGGCGCGAAGCGAAAAGTGTAATAAAAAAGTCTAAGCGCGAATTTGAAATATTCATAGCTCGTGACGGTAAAGAAAACCCCAAGCGATTCTTTCAATACGTCAATAATAGAAATCCAGTAAAAAGTGTCTTGGGGCATTTGAAAAATGTAAACGGAGATCTAGTTTCTGAAAACAAGGAAATGGCTACCTTGCTAAACGAATTTTTTACGTCAGTTTTTACTATTGAAGATGTAACGAATATCCCTACGGTCACAGACATAATACCTTTTGATAATGGTAATATTTTGGATAATATCGTGGTTAGTGAAGGGCAAGTAGTGCGCTATATTGATAAAATGAAAACGCGTAAATCACCGGGGCCGGATTCCATATATCCCATACAACTAAAAGAATTAAAAGATAGCATTGTTGTGCCGCAAACAAAGATTTTTAATGCGTCTATTTCTGAAGGGTGCGTACCAGATAATTTCAAGTTAGCAAACGTAACACCTATCTTTAAGAAAGGCGATAAAGGTGCGGCGGGAAATTATAGGCCAATCAGTTTAACGTCTGTTGTAGGTAAGCTACTGGAATCAATAATTAGGGATCGTATAGTCGAACACTTAGAATTGCATAAACTAGTTAGAAATACGCAGCACGGTTTTAGGCGAAACAAATCTTGCTTAACTAATCTTTTAGAATTTTTTCAAAGCGTGGTTGACGTTTACGATAGACATCGGGCGGTTGATGTAGTGTATTTAGATTTTCAAAAAGCGTTTGACACCGTGCCGCACAAAAGACTCATTGAAAAATAAGGCTCATGGAATCAGGGGTGTAGTAATAAATTGGCTAGAAGAGTGGTTGCGAGGTAGGAAACAGAGGGTGGTCGTTGATGGAGCGGAGTCGTGTTGGGCTAATGTAGCGAGTGGCGTTCCTCAGGGTTCTGTATTGGGCCCCTTGTTTTTTCTTATATATATTAACGATTTAGATGTCGGCCTAGTCAGTACAGTTTCAAAGTTTGCGGATGACACGAAGCTGGGTGGTAGGGCGATTAATGACGAAGATAGAGGTAAAATTCAGGAAGATCTGAATAAAATCGTTGATTGGTCAGTCACATGTCAAATGAGATTTAACGTTCATAAGTGCAAAATTTTGCATATAGGTTCGCGTAACGGTAATTTTGCGTATAGTATGTCAGGGAAAGATTTAACAAGCGTAGAGCAGGAAAAAGATGTAGGAGTTATAGTCACTGGTGATTTAAAAGTAGCGAAACAAAGTACAGCAGCGGTCAATAAGGCGAACAAAGTGTCAGGTTTTATAGCTCGAAATTTTTAGTACAAATCGCGCGATATTATAGTTCTTCTTTGTAAATCATTAGTTAGACCCCATTTGGAGTACGCGGTCCAATTTTGGAATCCGCATATGCGCAAAGATATAGACAAAATCGAAAGAGTTCAAAGACGAGCAACTAAGATGATTCCGTCGCTTAGGTCAAAGTCGTACGAGGATAGGCTTAAAGAGTTAAAATTGACAACACTCGAGATTAGGAGGCTAAGGGGTGATCTAATCCAGGTTTTCAAAATTATGAATGGGTTCGATAACGTAGATGGAGATAGCTTTTTCGAAATAGCTCAATATAATAGGACTAGAAATAACGGGTGTAAGTTGACAAGTAGAAGGTTCGAGACAGCAGTTGCGAAAAACTTTTTTACGCATAGAATAGTAAATAGCTGGAATAGTTTGCCGGTAGAAGTAATTAGTAGCACGTCTATAAACATGTTTAAAAATCGATTAGACGCATATGTCGATAGATTGGGTATAGTTTAAGGTACTAAAATTAAGGCTGTGTGGTGATAGATCCCACAATTCAACACAAGTGTTGTGGGATATAGGGAGGCAGCATCTTGGGTTAGGGGATACTCTCTGTCCTTAAACACCCCATTTAAAGAGATTCCTCTGCCGAGGGGTGCCCCCCATAGTACTGTGAGGTATTGAAAAACTCATGATCTTCACTTGCCCCACAAACATCTTTAAATGGGAGACCCAAAATGGGTGCACACACATTTCTACATTACTGTACAGTCTTTACAGCCACACCTACACTTTTCCTCCTACGTATATATATTGTAATGTATATGGTGGTAAATTTTGACTTGGTCCGCAATCAATATGAACCGTGACTTATTTTTCGTTGGCAACGTACTAGTATTGATGGATCCCGTAATGAAATTGACTAGATTCTTTGGATCTGATATATTTGCATGTCGGTTATAAATAGATATAGAGTGTAACATATTTGTGGATAGTAGTCTATTATGACTTGATCCTCTGGATCGAGAGATTCTATCTTTAGTTTTAAATCGATAATTAATTAGTTTTAAATTGACAATTATTTAGTTTTGTAAAAATTGGTCGTTGCAAATGTACAGGCAGTTCTTACATAAATTTCTTATGTTCTTGTGGTTCGGAACCCACGTAAAATTGTAGGTCCCTCTGCTACCACGGAGGACATACACAATACACAATTACGCACACAGTTAGGTAGACCAGCCATGAGTGGATCCTAGGGTCTTTGTTGGTCTGAAACATTATAACATTATAACATTATAACATCATAATTAAATGAATAAACTGAAATAATAGTTTATTATCTTAGCCGTGATAATATATATATATATATATATATATAATATATATATATATATATATATATATATATATATTAGAAATTATAGTGTGTGTGTGTGTGTGTGTGTCTAAGCCGACTGGCTGTATTCTCTGGCTGTTTCTACTGACGGGGATGTGAAACCATTCAAGAAGGCTCCCATTTTACTTTAAGAGTTTGATACGAGTGGTGGTGGAGGTCCAATTAGCCTATATATGTATATATAACCCACTAAACTGTGTCGGCTGGTTGTTTCCCATCTAGAAAGACTGCCTGACAGCCGATTACGCCGTACGACTGACTGAGGCATGGTTGACATCTAAGCCATCTGCCTGTGATGCTGAAGAATTCAAAATGCTTCGAGACGTAACAGTAAAGGATATCTCTACTCCTTCTTGTGTTTAGGCTACCCACATATATATATATATATATATATATATATATATATATATATATATATATATATATATATATATAAAATAAGAGATACGACTCTCAACATTTATTGGCCAAACGTTTCGGTCCACTCAGGGGCCATCTTCATTGACTAAATAGAAGCATCTAAAAGCAATCATATAACTAAAGTAAATACAAATGTCATAAATATACTGTACAATAATAAAATCTCATACAAAAAGTTTAAAAAAAAACTTGAGGAAAAAAACTACCTACATTATAAGACAAAATAAAAGAAAGTAAAAATAAAACAGAAAAAAACAAAATTTCAAAATTAAAAAATTTAAAAAGTTGAAAAAAAAAATATTAAAATTTAAAAAAAAAAATTAAAAAAAAGACTGACCTGGATGGTAAAAGTTACAAATGATAAGTGGAGAGAAAGGAAAGAAGAAAAAGCTTAAGTTAGTGCGTAAGTTGCGTTAAAAAGGTGTTGGTTGGTTAGGAAGTATGTAATTTTATCGAGGAAAGGCTGTCGTTTAATTCTGGATTTAATTTCTTGATAAAAAGGGATTCTAAAATTTTAAGATCAAGCGAATTAGAAGCAGACGACAAAATCGCAAAGGAGTCCTGGGGGCACGGCTGGTCATGGGTCTCTGAATGATGCCGAATAGCAGAGGATTCAGGAGTGGAAAGAGGGCGAGAAGTTCGATAAGAAAAACCCAAATGCTTCGAAATCCTAAGTTTTAACTGTAGGGCAGTCTGCCCCACATAACGACTTTGGCAGGTCGCACATGTATATAAATAAATAACAAAGGATCTCAAAAGCACGGGGAGGTGATCTTTATGGCGAAAAAAGGATTGCAGAGAATTAGAATTAGAATTAATAATTATAAAGTCGCATTGAGGGAAGTGTCTTCAAAATAGAGTGGACATCTTTATTAAGTTGAAAAGTTAGTTGGTCTAAAAAAGGAAGCTTAAGATAAACCTTTTGTTTCGGAACCGTGGACTGAATTATTTTGGGCGAATGTAGGTTATTTAAAAATTTTGAAATTAAAGTCTCAATCGTCAAAGTACAATAAAAATTATAGTTAAAAAATCTCTTAAGATAATGAATTTCTAAGTCAAATAAAGACCAACTTGAACAAAGGTGGTAGGCTCTAAAAATACGACTCTTAATACTAGCCAGCTTAAAACTAAGTGAAATATTGCTGAAAAAATGAGTACCGAGTTGGGTAGTAGTTTGTTTTCGGTTTTCTATATACTTTTGTTAAGAAGCCTGTACTATGTTTATTTATGGTAACATCAAGAAACTAAATTTTATTGTATTGTTCTACTTCCATGGAGAATTTAATATTAGGATGCTTAGTATTAATGTAATTTAAAAATAAAGGGGTATGATCTTTATGCTTAAAAATGATAAAACAATCATCTACATAACGTTTAAATAAAATCGGTTTAAAATCAAGCGGACAATCCCTCAGCCACTTTTCCTCGTGAAAACAAAGAAAACTGGGTGCTACTGTAGTATGCGGTCTACCTACGATTGGTTAGGTTCAATCATGATATTTTCGTTAAAACTAACGAAAATATCATGACTAAACCTAACCAATCGTCAAGGGTGATTGACAATGGGATGTAAACAAACAATTAGTAAACAAGATAAGAAGCTATAATTAAAAGGTAGACCGCCGAATCGTAGGTAGACCGCATACTACAGTAGCACCGAAAACTGTTAGCAAAGAACGGACCAAGGGGCGAACCCATTGCCATTCCCTCGTGCTGGTGGAAAAGTTCCTTATTAAAAAAGAATATGGTATCCTGGACTGATAACTTTAAAAGTTTTGAAAACAATTGTCTGCTTAATCCCAAAATGTCATTAGTAGAAGGAAACAAAGAATTTATAATAATATCACAAGTTTCTAAAACAGGTACATTGGTAAACAAAGACTGAACATCAAAAGAAGCCATGAAACAATCCTTAAACTTCAACTTGGTGACGCAATCAACAAACTCAAATGAATCCCGCAAAGTGAAACGACTACGTGTGAGAGGGTCTATGATTGGGTCCAAAAATTTTGCGAGGCTAAAACTTGGAGTGTTTATGGCTGCTAGAATGGGACGAAGCGGAACCCCAGGTCTATGGGTCTTAGGTAGGCCATAAACAACCCCTGGGCTAGTACCTGAAGCAAAAAGCTTATCGTAATAGTTGATCAAAAGCCCACGACTTTTGAGAGAACGTAAAAAGTTGTTGATTCTGTCCTCCAGTTTCACAATATATTTAAATGGATTAGTCTGCAGTTTCAAAAACTTGGTAGAATCAGAAAGTAAATTATGCATTTTATTTAAATAGTCTTGTCTGTCTAAGACAACAACACCTTTACACTTATCAGACTTACAAATAATTACATTCTTATCCCTCCGCAAGTTCGTGAGAATTTTAAAATCACTAAAACTAAAAATTGGACAAAAAACCTTAAACCCATCAAACTTATAGTAGAACTTGTTTGCGAAAAGCTTAATATCCTCCACTGGACTAGAATGCTGAAGGAAAGAGGAAAAAAGGCTAATTTGATGGCAAAGTTTTTCAAAACATAAAAAGTAACGACAAAAGTAAAGCTTAAAAATGGGAAGTTTAAAATCCAATCCCAACGATAAAATTCTTTTTTCTTCAGTTGATAAAACCTTATTGGAAAAATTAGACAGACACTTCCCTCAATGTGACTTTATAATTATTAATTCTAATTCTAATTCTCTGCAATCCTTTTTTTGCCATAAAGATCACCTCCCCGTGCTTTTGAGATCCTGTGTTATTTATTTATATACATGTGCGACCTGCCAAAGTCGTTATGTGGAGCAGACTGCCCTACAGTTAAAACTTAGGATTTCGAAGCATTTGGGTTTTTCTTATCGAACTTCTCGCCCTCTTTCCACTCCTGAATCCTCTGCTATTCGGCATCATTCAGAGACCCATGACCACCCGTGCCCCCAGGACTCCTTTGCGATTTTGTCGTCTGCTTCTAATTCGCTTGATCTTAAAATTTTAGAATCCCTTTTTATCAAGAAATTAAATCCAGAATTAAACGACAGCCTTTCCTTGATAAAATTACATACTTCCAAACCAACCAACACCTTTTTAACGCAACTTACGCACTAACTTAAGTTTTTTCTTCTTTTCTTTCTCTCTACTTATCATTTGTAACTTTTACCATCCAGGTCAGTCTTTTTTAATTTTTTTTTAATTTTAAAAAAAAATTTAAACTTTTTAAATTTTTAAATTTTAACTTTTTTTTTTTTCTGTTTTATTTTTACTTTCTTTTATTTTGTCTTATAATCTAGATAGTTTTTTCCTCGTTTTTTTTTTTTAACTTTTTGTATTAGATTTAATTATTGTACAATATATTTATGACATTTGTATTTACTTTACTTATATGATTGTTTTTTAGATGCTTCTATTTAATCACTGAAGATGGCTCCTGAGTGGACCGAAACGTTTGGCCAATAAATGTTGAGAGTCGTATCTCTTGTTTTCATATTCCTATTGAGGATAAGGTTCCCGAAGAACACTTCTATCGTAACTATATATACATATATATATTGGCGGGGGCTGAAGGGGTGCTCAAAACATTCTCATCATGTTGCATGCAATGTTGTATGGAATTTGCAATGTTGCATGGAATGTTGCAATGCTGCATGCGATTGCACTCCACGTTTTTGCGATAATACTACTGACGTAATCCAAAATTAGCAGAAATTGCGTCCACTCCGCTTGACTTAAAAAATATCCTCTGCTTAGTAATTTCAAGTAATGACTGAAGGAACGCCAAGACCTAATTATAGTATGAATTAAGGTTGGTAGCAGACATGGGGTAATAGTAATTTGTAATTGTAATTTATTGTAATTAATTACATTTTTTCATGAACTTGACAAGTAATTGTAATTGTAATTAATTACATTAGGAAACTAAGGTAATTGATACAATTACATGAATATTAAAGTTAATGGGTCATACAGTACTTATAGTTTAAACTACTTCCTTATCATGACTGAGGGAGCTTTCTTTTGAAATAAAATGTTATTCTTTTATTTGAAATAAAAGGTTTCATTTATTTCAGATGTTCCTAGCCAAAGTGCCAGTTTTTTTACCTTATTATTTTGATAAAATAAATGCCAGTTCTTTTGGCTTATATCCGTATTTTTTGAGTGCCTTATAATTAAGTATTTCACCATCTACAGTAATTGTAATTAATTACACTGACCAAGTAATTGCCCCATGCCTGGTTCAAGGGTGGATCTAGGCATTTCAGTAAGGGGGGGGGTCCAAAGAAAAAAGGGCACCCCCTTAAAATAAAAAGGGCACAGTACTATAAATTTTTCTTAAAACAGACCACCAATGAGCGAGTGTAAAATCAATTGTATTATTTTATTAGATCAGTCTCATTCAAATATGACACAAAATAAAAATCCTTGTAAGTTCCAGAAATTTTGTACACAAGCAGTTACATACCTTTTTCACAAGTTTTTATTTTTCCACAAAGTCTCCATCCTTTTCTACGGCTTTCCTCCACCTCGAAACAAGAGCCTTTATTCCTTGCTGGTAAAAGTCCGCTGGGTTCCGCTCGAGCCACCTCTTAACCTCCTCAACAACCTCATCGTCACTCTAAAACTTTCTTCCACGAATAACATCCTTCATTGGCCCAAACAAATGGAAGTCTGAAGGTGCCAGATTCGGGCTGTATGAAGAGTTGGGTAACAGTCAAGCGCATTTTTGTGATGGCCTCTCTTGTTTACAAACTGTTGTGTGGTCTTGCGTTATCGTGCAAAAGAAGGTCGTCTTCCAGTTTTCTCTCCGGTCAAACTCGCTTTATACGTCTCTGGAGTCTCTGTAGGGTAGCAATATATGCCTCTGAGTTGATTGTTTGTCCTTTGTTCATAATGTACGCCAGAATCATCCCTTTCATGTCCCAGAAGATGGTGGCCATACCCTTTCCTGCAGACTGCAGAGGGAGCCATTTTGAACTTTTTCTTTTGTGGGGAGTCTGCGTGATGCCACTCCATGGATTGGCATTTTGTTTCAGGTTGAAAGTGGTGTACCCAAGTCTCATCCCCAGTCACAATTCGTGAAAGGAAGTCATCCCCTTCTGTCTCGTATCGAACCAACGACTTAGAAGCACCTTCTTTTCTTTAGGCTTTGTGATCTTCAGTCAGTTCGCGAGGAATAAACCGTGAACACACTTTTGAGTATCCCAATTGCTGAATTATCGTATTCACACTTCCTTCACTAATTCCTAGCTCCAGTGATAGCTCCTTGTATGTGACTTGCCGATTTGATCGAATGATGCTGTTAGCACGTTGCACAGTGTGAGATGTCTCAGCCGATGCCGGGCGACCGCCGCGTGACTCATCATCGAGGCTGGCTCTCCCTCTCTCCGATGATCTCACACGTTTAGACCAGCGTCCAACTGTGCTTCGATCAACAATAGCATCTCCGTAAACGTTTTGTAGACGTGTGTGAATATTTCCAACTGTTTCCTTCTCTGCGGTTAAAAACTCGATAACAGCCCTCTGTTTACGACGCATATCACTGTCAGACGCCATTTTCGAAACTGCGTTAACCATCGGTTTTATACAACGCCCTTGTATAAAAGGAGGGGAGGTATAAAAGGAGGGGAGGTTCAAACTGGAAAAATCCGGTTATGTGAAGTGCAGAAAGTTCAAACTTACGCCCCAAATGACATTTCAGCCGTATGGCCTATTATTCAGCTAAGAAAAAAGGGTGTGGCAAAATATATTGAGTGCCCCTAGTAATTTGGGTACAACAGTTATGACAGAAAAATTTTCAAACAATTACAAATGTCATGCCAATTAAAAGACCTATCAGAATAAGATAAAGATAAAAATAGTGATATGGCTGCACCATTACTAAAGGCATTTATGAAAACCATTACAACTACAAATTTTGAAGTACAATGTATACGGATAAAGACTCAAAATAGAATTTCAACAAAACAAAATAACCATGATCTATTCACAAAAGCAAAATTTGTTTTCAGAGGCATATACATCATTCAAATAGGGCACTTCAAAAAATTGATGGGAGGGGGGGTCCAGACGTCGCCGAACCCCCCTTCCCCTCTAGATCCGCTCTTGCTGGTTGGTAGTGCCTCGGTTTCGGAGCTGAAGTTGCTGGAGCTGGTTCAACGGAGTGCTTCGGACCTTGGATTCTAGAGATGTTCAACTTCAGAAGCCATAAAAATGAAAAACTAATCTTGTCAGTAGATCCTATTAAAATTCAGTGACAAAAATATGCCTCAAATACATCAAATCAGATCAAACTAATCTATACACATACACCTAAATGAATAAGGGCTTTTCATTTTGATTTAATAAGTATTGGTTTTTGCCTTTGTATGCATATTAAATGAAAACAAAATAAAGCCTATTTCTAAGGGCACACTATGATATATATATAGTGGAATAAATTTAAAACTTGTCCCGTTTTTATGTTTTTCGGAATTGGAGCCGGAGTCAAGTAAGTAGCTGCTCCAGAGCCGGAAGCATCGAATTCGAGGCACTGTCAACCCAAGTATGAATGTTTATCAATAAAATCAGAGCCAATAAAGCTGACTCCATGTTAGACTATCGTCTAGTAGTTGCAACCTACTGTGTGTGGTCAGATTTTTAAATGGGTGAAGTTATTACATATTTATGGATCAACCGAAATTCCTGAATGCAGACATTCTTTAAGTTAAGACAGTATTTTTGTTGACTGTTATTTAAAATTTAGCAAAATATCTTTAGGGCAACTAGTATTTTCAGTAGTTGAACCTGTAATTCCAGGTTTCGTATAAAAACCACAAGTATACCATAGGTCATAGGTCATATCATAGGTCATTTTAACTTGTAAATATAATTACCAATTTAATAGTTCCTCTTTTAAATAAAAGATTTTTTTTAATATAAATTAGGTCAAGAACAAGATTCGCTCGGAGCAGATTTTCAACAAGATCAAAGTTTCAGTGGTGAATTGACTGAGCTGAACTTTTGGTCAGCAAAGTTATCTGAAAAGACAATAGAAAAGGTTAAAATTATTCCATTATAATGGGTTTCTGAAATTTACTGAAATCTTAAACTCAATTGGTTAAAGAATTCATATACTTATTCGACTTATTATGGTTTCATAGACATAAATTCTATAACTTGCTTTATTTTAGGTTGCAGGTTGTGATAGTGTAATTGAAGGGGATGTTCTACCGTGGTCCAAAATGGAATGGGAAATCAATGGAGAGGCAGAATGGATCCTCATTGATAGGAGTGCGTTCTGCAACACACCAACACGAAAGTTCATCATCTTTCCAACGCGAATAGGTTTAAAGGATGCTCTGAATATGTGTCAGGTTCTGAATATTTCTTCAATCTCTTGGTAATTACGAATTCTTAAAAAAGTAAGATTCATATATATATAATTTACCATTAAATTCTTTTGTGTAGATTACTGGCGGAAGGGTTGCTGTTCCTCAAAATGCAGAAGAAAACAAATGGCTCTACAATAGTTCCGTAGATATCGCAGGATACTGCTCAGGTAATCTCGGAAAATCTTACATGTGGTTGGGAGCCTCTGACGAGGAGGAAGAAAGAGTCTGGAAGTATATTGGAACCTCTGTACCTATTAAGTGGGAGGGGCCATGGAGAGGTGAAGGACCAAATGGAGGAACTGTTGAAAACTGCATGGTTATGCTTTATGGAGATTTCGCCGCCAGATGGTCCGATATTGCTTGTCTTCAAACATATTACTTTTGCGTTCCTTGCGAATTCGAAACCCGCACTTATTTGTACATGAAAGGTCCAGCAATGTGCAATACTTCCCCTTTCAACTACGAGTACTTCCTCGAAGGAAAACGAGATGGGAAGCCTATGATCGTAGGAACGCTTCATTCCGAAATCTACTGGGAAAACAGCACCCAGTCTTGGATTTTACGGTCATTAAAGGTACGGCCTTTAATTAAAACTGTTTATGGCATATAAAATTTAGTCTCACCAAATTTAAAAACAAAGTCCAGTATTATGACATTTAAATGCAAATAGCTACATTGCTCTTACTTTTGGCGACATTCGCAGACGAATCATTATTTTTAAATAACAATATATCAGATAGAATAGTGACCTAGTGTCTGATGCAGCAACGTCGAAAATTAACGTAAAAATTTGTTCATTTAAGTTATTTGAGAAAGTTTATTTTCCGTAGGAAACACCCTAAGCTATAAAGAGTTTTAATTTGATATAAAGCGACAATCGTTTATACTTAAGCCAATAGAGCAACTCCCGGTTAAAAAAGATACTCTGATGTATAGTGAAGTTCTGTACCAAATTTACAGAAAAGGAATGCCTTCATGAAATTCACGTCACCAGATGAAGATGTATATCCGTTTTGGAAAAGAACTTGGATGGTGGAATACGATATGTGCGGCTACATTCGAGGGCAAGCGTTGAATATGACACTCTCAGCTTGTGGTGAAGGCCAGTTCACTTGTCGAGACGGCACCTGCATTAATCTAGAACAACGCTGTGACCTCCGAATAGATTGCCATGATCAAAGTGATGAAGCCGACTGCTCACTGATTCATATTCCTGATGGGTATAAAAGCATCATTCCTCCCCCTCCCATTCACCTTCTAAACCCATTGAATATTAGTTTTATTATAGATATCATCTCTTTTCCGGCCATTAGGACGCAAGACCTGACCTTTCAAACGATTTTAAAGCTTCGTCTGCGTTGGAAAGACACGAGACTCACCTTCCAGAATCTGAAGGAACAAAGATCTTTAAATCTACTCTCTTCTAATACGGTGAAAAAAATTTGGACCCCGAAACTATTCTTCAGTAATGCTTTCGGAAATATCTACACAAACCTATACGAAGGGTCTAAAGTAGAGTGCCAGCCGGAAGGAAATTCTAAACCTGGCTCGAGGAGTGATGCTGAAGAAAGTAAATATATGCAGCGTTTGTTTCGGTTTCCTTTGAGAGGTACAAAGTCGCGAGTTTTAAAAGCATGGCGATTTTTTGAACTTAGATAGTCTGAATTATTATTCAAATATTTGCTTTATTTATGAGGAATGACAAAATTAAAATAATGAAAGTAAAAAACTAAAAATTTTTGCAAGAAGGAAAATTTTATCATAATAATATAGTCCATTTCGACTCGAAACTCTTTATTTAGTTAATGTAAAGATGACAGGTACAGTAATGGATTCTATCTTTTTTTTCATACTTTCAAATACTTCTTTGGAGTATGTACTTCGCTCTCTGACTGGTCTTAACTAGAACAATTTATGTGATTAGCTAACTCAAGAACTCGACTACGAACTTTTTACTTTTCAATTTTTATTCATTTTACATGTAGAAGTTAACTCCTCTTTTTTTTATCAAGGAAACATCTTCAATGAATATGAAACCAGTCTCGAGATGAGTCAATACTATACGGCTTCGTATTCATGCGATTTTGATCTGATTATGTTTCCTTTTGATGCTCAGGTAAGCTTTAATATAACAAATTAAAATAATTCAATTCTTCAGATAACCATAATCAACAAGAGTTATATTGTTCTCATATTTTAAGTGTGCTTTATGAATACAAATACATATTAATGATAGGTAATCTAGTTAGTACTTACTATATATGTACTTATATGTACTTTATGATAACAGAATGATAATAGAATGCTTTATTAAGATTTGCAGTACTTTCTTTTCACTTTCATAAACTGCTTATATACTCTGCTCTTTTTTTTCAGTTGTGCACGATGCATTTCACCCTTATTTCGGCTCCCGTTGAATATATGATTTTAAACCCAGACAAAGCTCGGTATTCTGGCAGTGAAGATCTTATTGAATATACAATCGGTAATCAGATAGTTTGTCCACGAAATATTTGGAGGGATGAGCCTCGAACTGTCTTAATTATATAAAGACGAACTCAGAACATCGCGCTAATAAACTCCTTCTTAGCGATCTCTAAAACTGTTTCATAAAACTTTGCCTATGAGAATGATAAAATTTTCCCCTTCCGAGAAAGTGGTTCTAAACCTTATATCGATTACAGGAGATCTGACCACGAACCATACGTTGAGGGGGAATTTCTCTTCAGTAATTGTCACAGTGCGCTTTTTGCGTCGAGCTGCATTTTATCTGCTCACGCTATACGTCCCATCCGTGCTGTTGGTGATCATCGCTTACGCCACGCTGTTCTTCAATCCTGGAGATTTCAATTCTAGAATTGTTGTCGCTCTCACAGCTTTACTCGTCCTGTCTTCTTTATTTACGCAGGTGACTTCATCTACACAATTCTCTTAAATATTGTTAATTAATACATACTAATTTTCTTATACAGTAATTGCAAACTGTCTTTTCATTATGTGCAAGTCATCATACACATTTTAATTATTCTTTGCATGATGAATACATATTTTATTTCAGTAATTTGAAGGTAATATTTCTTTTCATATATATATATATATATATATATATATATATATATATACTTTATACAGACATCAAATTCGTTACCGAAAACTTCCTATTTCAAGTTGGTGGATATTTGGCTGTTCTTTTCAACTTTAATTATCTTTTTTGTTGTTCTCTTTCAAACTGTTGCTGAGTATTTCTCTTATGAATCTCAGTGCAAACAGAAA
>JAJOZX010001555.1:277500-475000 GCA_023014485.1 Bathynomus jamesi
GTTAACAGCGGCCTCTTCCGTGGTACCCTGCTCCAGATGTCCATCGCATGCAGTTCTCGTCGCAATGTCCGTTCGGAAATTGGTCGCTGGAGAACCTCATTGGTTTCTTGGAGCAATTGTTCTCTGGTTTGAAAACGATTTGCAGTTACTAGACGAGAAACATGGCGGCGGCCCCTATTGTCGAGAATTGTTTTCCGGCCACAGTTACGCCGTCGATTGTCAGTTGATTGCGAACTACACCACTCTTTGTAAACTCGCTGGACAGTACGCGTTGACACACCAACAAATTGGGCTACTTCAGACATTTTGTGTCCGTGGGCTCTGCCAAACACGATGGCTCCTTTTTGCCACTGAGTAACGTCTGCCTCACGACCCATTTTGCAGACTATATCCAACACACACTTTGTTCTTCACCACCTCACGAAACAGATCTGATCCTGTGTGCTACGTCACCGCTACTTGTCACTTACCAATGCTACATCAGCGCCCTCTGTGTGACCTTGAACTTCCTACTATCGGTGCTATAAGGGTGACTAATTTTTTTCCGGTGTGCTTATATATATATATATATATATATATATGGTGTGGTTGTAATAATACATTTTCTACTCATCACATCTTCGAAATGTTTCATTAAAATAACGGGTATCCTCAATTATAGATTAGTTTGCATTAGTACTGCGCTAGGCTTTCTGAATACAATTCGATTTATGAAAAAATTGGATTTTAATTAAAAAAGATTCAGTAAATGTATGAACTAATCAAGTTAATTTCTCCTTAAAAGCCCGATGCGGAACTCGATCGTGTTATAGCTACTTTTCGTGTTAGCTTTGAAGAAAAGCAAATAGTCGACGGCGATTTGGAGGTTTTACCGCGCAGCCAACCCAGTGACCTGAATACAGAGGTCAAGGTATTGGCTCGCATCCGGACCAACGAATGCTAGGTCATCGAGGAACTAATGTAAGTTTTTTTGTTTTTTTTGTTAAGAACAAGACACATTGTGTTTTCATCAATTTATTAAATAATAAAAATCATGTTTTAGTACAATTCAGCTTACAGAACTAGCGTCCATTAAATAAGACTAACATTAATGGAGACATTTTACACAATATAATTACAATTATATATACAAGCGTAAAACTTTACACAATACATCGAGTGCGCACGAAACGAAACTTTTTTACCTGTCTGCATACCAATTCATCATTCATCTCAGTATCGCACAAATTAAATAATTTTAAAAAAATTATAAATCCCTTCCCACGTGACATGTGTAGGAGAAATGAAAGACAATACATTCTGCAAGTATTACTAAAATATCCTTGTAATCGGTGGGGATCCCAGGCAATTTCAGGGACATGCAACTGTTCGAGAAATTTTAAAATAACAGGGTCACTCCAGTGATGAGTCCCCAGTGAATTAAAATAATACATTATTTCCCTATTTTTAAAGTATATTGCAAACCAATCCAATGTATCCCCTCGCCCGCAACAACGTCCGTATTGAAGATAATCCCCCCCGCATTTTCTCGTAGTTGGTAATTTCAAAGTTTCATTCTTCGCAAACACATCGATAAATTTGGAGCGTGTGTTTCGGTCACTTTTCATTACTCTCTGGAGTGTATTCGCGTCCATTTTAAAAGTCTGTGACTCCGTTCCTGAAGCGGTCGACCTCAATTAGGGCTTGTGACTCGAGGTATACTAGTACACTAATAGGCGCGTCTATCGGGTTGGCGAATTCCAATCTGACTGAGATGTTCCCACTTTGTTGTGAACTTAAGTGTGTATTTATACTAGCAGATAAGCCAGGTGTGATGTCAAACGGGTAAAGGTTAAATTGATGGACAAATTCTTTCTGCGTTACGCCAATCCCAAGCTCATCACAGCCACCAGCAATATGGGCCAGATTACTATATGCTCTCGCACAAAGAGGGAACACAGCGTCTGATGAGTAGTCCGTATCCATATTCCCACCCAACGCAATGCCATTGACGTATAGTTATATTTTTAAGGCCGAAATTCTCGAATTTAAAGGCATTCTTTTTGTATTTTCCATTCGTCGAAGAGTGATCCTGCATTCCAATTAATAACCTTTTAGATATAACTCCCAGGGCCACGTTTTCTAGTTGCTTCGAGGCCAACCCTGCGGGCCCCGTGTATAGTTTGATCTGTACTCTGTTAATTGGGTATTTTAGTGTTGCGTATATTAAATTTTTTTCAATTTCTGCATATTTCGGCGAACTTAATTTCACTCGCCGCACGCGCAAATATGTTTCCATAATGTGAATCACAACGGGTTTTGCGCCCTCTTATTGATCAGGCCCCAGATTTATGCAGATCTCAGGATTCGTGAGGATGAGCTTTAACTTCATATCCACCCCATTCATAAACAGTTTCTCCTGGAACGTGAAGTCTGGATGCAGACATCCAAAACACTCATATATCTTCTTTATAGAATTTTTAAATTTATCCTTTATACTACTTTCGTCTTTAGTCTAATAATAGCCCTCGGCAGTTAAAAAGGTATCCTTACTTCTTTTGAAAAGTTGAGGACATTTTCCAGATAGGCTCGTAGGTGATAATAACCCGTTCCTGCCGAGATGTTGACCTGATTTAAATACACCTCACACTGACTGAATATGGAGTGTAGAAAGTTGGTTTCAGGGTATGCAGAATAGGGTGGATCGATTTTACATTTTTTTCGATTTCCATATTCTAATAGAGACAAAAACTTGCGCATGCATGAGAAAATAGCCTCTGCAAAATCTTAGCTTAATTGGTAATCATCTTCTGCCCCCGGCAGAGCGATGAAAATCATATTTTAGTAGTCAAAAACGTATTTTTCTTATAATTTTTAAAATATTTCAATATGCATCAAAATTATTCCTAATAACTATAAAGTCGATGAAAAAGACCTCATTATGATCGTTTTTCCAAGCGCGTTGTCCTACGTTAATATATTTTGCCCCCGGCAACAACGTCAAATGTTGAAAAAATAGGTAATTTATATACATATTTTCAGATCGGCTCTTTGTCTTAAATAATGCATTTATATATTTCCCATAGCATTTATATCGTTGCTTAGGCATGAAATAACACACACGCAAAATTTTATGACTCTAGAGTAATATCTTCTGTCCCCGAGAAAAGTCTAAACGTGGATTATAATTACGTTAATGCGATGTTATAAGTACGATAAGTACTAAGTACAGCTCCTCGCTTGCTAATTTTATAAAATTAGCAACCCAGAACTCACCACGAGGAGGTGGCTGTACGTCGAGTTCCACCCTATCCAGCCCCAACCACCCTTCCTTTGGCTGCATGTCGATTTACATACGGTAATCTTTCTTAGAATCAAATCGTGGAATTTTTGTTCGGGAGTGAAGACGGGAGCGGATGAATCCGTCCCTCTCTTCTATTCCACTTACACTGGCAGAGGCTTCGGTTTGTAGTGAACGCCTTTTATTAATTACTTTCTTCTTTATTTATTCTCTATCGGCTCTCTATTTCATTTATCGTTTGCTTTCTCTACACTCTTTTTCGCCGTACCGTATAGAGATTCTGGTAGCCACGCCGAGACGAAAAGCCGTTACAAAACAAAGGGGGGTTTTATTAACACTCTTTTAACATTTTTAATTATTTATTTAACTCCGAAAATGGCTTAAGTAATTTAGGGGGATGCGAGTACGGAATTTTCGATAAATTTTACGTCGGAGAGGAACACAAACAATTAATTAAACTTTACGTTACATGACGCCAACCTTACGCGTAACGCGCCTAGAAGACTGACTCCCTTGGGGTAGTCTGCTCTGTCGGCCTCTGTTCAGGACTGCCAACTCTACCCATTTTAAACAATTTCACAATTATTAGTAAATGATTTATATTAAACATTATAATCTTAATTAAACAAAATTAATATTCTTAACTAGGCATTACTACACTCGCATCACCCCCTTGAAAATAAGTTTTTCATTAGGAAAACTTATTAATATCGTTTAACAATTTAATAAATTTATTCAACAAATTTATATATTTTGCAATTTTTTTTTTTTTTTTTTTCTTTAACAATTCAAAGTTGATAGACAAGAAATAATTAGAATGACAAATTCCACACATATATTTTGTATCATATTAAAAACCGAAACTTTATAATTTTCACATTTGCATAAAATAACATTTCACACTAATAATTAAATTACAACCTGTAACTAATCTATACATGCCAAAAAAAATAACGGAAAATTTTCTTACAGTGGCTACACAAATCTCAAGTTCACAATCTATTCCCGCGATTCCTCATCAACGATCGCTTTACATTTGAAACAGTTATTTGTATAGTTATACAGTTACTATCAGGGCGACATAGAAAAAAGAAAAAGTTTACATAAAATACTGACCAAGAGCGCACATACTATTCACGAAAAACACAACATATGGGCAATAATCGCACCCTTTCACTTATAATTTCATTACATAATAATCAGTACATTAATTTGCTGGACGTTGTTTAGATGACAATTCAATCGCAGCTCTCCTGCTCACTTCGCTAGAATGCAAGGGATTGCATCAATCAACATGCAACAGGGCAGCACGCTATAATGGTTCCGCTCTCTCTCCAATGGCGAAAAAAAAAACAAGAGACGTCCAATTCTAAAAGGATCAGGGGGGAGATATACTGAAAGCGGGACCACGCGCTGGAATTGGACGGAATTTGCAATTCTAGAAGTCGATGAAGAAACTCGCCTTGTCTCATCTCCACTTTTGTCGGTGAACGCTGCTCTTCCTACGTCCAGCTGAAAGACTCTTCTACTGGCAACAATCAAACGATCACTCCGCCGTAGGCCGTTTCCCAACGAACCTACTGTATGTCTGTATGGACAGTACAGTCTAGACACCCGTTCAAGCTCACGTGGCTTGCCTACCGCGTGCTAAACATATTTAGCGAAGCATTCGAGCAGCGTGACCAGCTACTGCCCGAAAAACCAGTAGACCATCTTCGATCGAAACTTTCGTGTGCCAAGACCCTGCACACGTAAATTTCTCTTCTCTTCCGAAACTGTCCTGCGCCAAGTCTCTGCGCATTCGGTTCCTCTCTTCTAACTCTTCTCTTCCGAAACCATCCTGCGCCAAGTCCCTGCGCAGTCTGGGTTTCCTCTTCTCTCTCTCATTGGTGATCGATCACCTATCTGGTCGACTAAACTCACTGGATGGAACTCGGATTCAACTTGGTTGCCTCCAAACCGAGCCTTTGAAATTTTGAAAAAAAAAGTTTAATCGAAACGTGTTTCTGTACTGCTTATCATTTCATATTTAATTTATCGAATTTTCTCGACAGTTCACTTCGAAACAATAACTACACATTTGCTCTGGCCAAATTCACGGAAAAAAAATTACACATCTCAAAATTTCGCAAAAATTTAATCAAATCTAGCTACCAATAAGGTCACTTATGGCAGTTACAGCGGAGAAGATAAAAAAAATCATAAAACGCACGAAAAAATTGTACAGTATAAATATAAAAGCGCCCATACATAGTAACTGTTAGTATAATTTAAGAAATATTATTGTTCAAACTATCGTCAGAAATCAGATCAATACTTTCAAATACAAAAGACAAAAATGAACCCCAGAAACTTCATGTCATCCATTCTCTGACAATCATGAACCCTCTTGCCCTTTGAGGGGAGCACACAAAGACGCCACAAAAACGTTACTGGCTATCTAGAAGGCTCCATTTCCGAGTGTACACTTGAGCCAATGTTTCAAATGCATTAGTTAACCCGACTGAAGGTTTAAACAATAATAATTTTCCAAAACAGTTATTAAAAAGTAAAAAAAATTAAATATTACTACCAAAAATTATTTTAATACAGTAATTCCAACTTGAAACGTCAAATTTCATATGAATTGAACTCGCAATTCGCAAATTACATCTGAGAGACAACTCTCTCCTTCAACAGAAACCCCAGTATGGTTTGCAAATCACAAAAATCCCAGTAATTTATCGTTTCCAAGTGAAACTAAAAATTTGCATAGTTATACTAAATAAGAATAGATAATATGCACTCAAAAATACACGTAACCTACTGTAAACAAACAAAACATTGCCTAATTGAGAGCGGTCGCTTTGTTTGTAAGCGAACCTCTATACAAATATCCCTACGTAACCGAATGAAACTGCATTATATCCTGACATAATTTTGTAATTTTTTTCTATGCAAACGCTCGAACTAAAAAAAAGGACATTTTTCATTTCTAATACCCAAATTAAAATATCAAATCAAAACATCCTTTTTAGAATACACTCTAAATTCCCAATAAAAATTTTACCATTTCATTGAACTGGAAAGAAAAATAAAATCGGCCTACCTATAAAAATAAAATTAAATGAATCTATAAAACAAAGAACCAATATGAAAACTTTCTACGCAAATTTCTGTAATTCGAAAAAAAATTATAATATCCAAATTTCATAAAATATTTGTACCGCCGCAATTTTAGACCTATAATTAATAAATTCAATGTTATGCGCGGAAAGAACAATTTAGAATTTAATGCATAACATTTGTGCTTATTAAAGAAAAATCCTATGATTATTTATGTTAAACCAATTAAAATTTTGTTAAATAACTAAGAATTTACTACTCAATAGACAGATACCGTAGTAACGGTTAATCTCCGAACAATATTTAACGATAGGCCTACAAGAAATCCTTCAGTACAATACAATAGCCATTTTACCAAATATGTCGGAATTGTCGTGAAATGAACGAAAGGAACGGAGAGGAAAAAAAATAGATAATCAGCCTACCTACCAAATTTGAGTATATAAATATATAATTATATATAAACTAATATATACGTATAAGTTAATAAGTAAGTATATAATTAATGAGTATATAATTAATGAGTATATAAAAAATCAAAAAAAACATAGAAAATTTCACAACACAATTTCTCTATTTCAGTTAAACGAATTCTGCTTATTTTGAAATTTAACACAATCCTATACGGCCAAATCTGACAAATTTAATATGTTTAAGATTATTTTTCGATTGTCCCTTAAAATGTAACGTAATCCTATTTTAGCGCGAAGCGAAGCAAAGCAAAAAGCCCGTAAATCTATATAAACAATTATTTAAAATAAGCCTATCATTATAATTTATGTACAACCAATCGAAATATAATCAAAAATCTGCTAATGAAACCCAGAAAATTTTTCATGTTCATGAAATGTTTTACAATCGGTACAAATTTTCGCTGAAACATTTTGACAGGACCGTATAAAATTTATTTATTAATCATTATTCTGATCACAATTATCACTAATTCCAAAAGTTTAAACACAAAAAGTAAACAAAGGTAAGCTGAACAGGCATAACAGTGGAAGAGACGAAAAAAAGAAAAATTGAGTCCTCAGGCAGCACGATAATTTTCAAAACTATGTCCTCTCCGACCTAATGAACGAAATTTAACGTAATAATGACTCGCAATATTGAGTCGGACAAGTTTTTCTACCGACTCTGTAACGACTAAAATAAGTTTTGAGTCTAGACTCATCTCAAACAAAAAATTTGACGCGCAACTTTTGAAGCGACGTGACTCAGAATAATTTGGAAAAGGGCGCCATTTTGAATTACATTTACAATGAATTTTAAGGAATGAAAATCGAAATTTGCCTGCAAACGGGGTAAACTTTGCATTTACATATTTTAATAATCGAAATAAAATATTCATTAACGCTATTGGCTATTTACCGGGTCGGAGAATTTTAATCGAAATAATAGCACGTGGGTAAGCCTCATACAAAATATGATGTAAGACCGCCGCTAGCCACCAAATATAGTGAACGCCTTTTATTATTACTTTCTTCTTTATTTATTCTCTATCGGCTCTTTATTTCATTTATCGCTTGCTTTCTCTACTCATTTCAACACTACTTTACAATTATATTCATGGTAGCCACGCCGAGACTGAAAACCGTTACAAAACAAAGGGGGGTTTTATTAACACTCTTTTAACACTTTTTTTATTATTCCGAAAATGGTTTAAGTAATTTAGGGGGTGCGAGTACGGAATTTTATATAATATTTACGTCGGAGAGGAACACAAACAATTAATTAAACTTTACGTTACATGACGCCAACCTTACGCTAACGCGTTGCCTAGAAGACTGACTCCCTTGGGGTAGCCCGCTCTGTCGGCCTCCGTTCAGGACTGCCAACTCTACCCATTTTAAACAATTTCACAATTATTAGTAAATGATTTATATTAAACATTATAATCTTAATTAAACAGAAATTAATATTCTTAACTAAGCATTACTACAGGTTACTAATTTGATGAGTCTCTCGACCGCTTGAGTATGACAAGGGAATAGTGGGATCAGTCCATCAGGCTGGTCTCCCGTCTCAACAAACTCTTTTATTCGGGTATCAGGTATTGTTTTTGTAACGGGGGGTTCGGTCACCTCAGCCGTTTGCCAGTTGATCATTTCGTAATAGTTTTGACTATCGTAGAGCAGCTTTCTTGAAGGCCTCAAGATTTTTCTGTAACGATTCGTTCTTCTTTTTCGCGTTCAGTGATTTGATGATGTTAGCCATTTTATCACGATAACTTTTCAACATTTGATTTATCCGTGCTGTCGAAACTATTGGAATGGAAGCTAATTTCCACAAGTATTCCAGTCTCTCCGTGACCACAGCGACGATGTCTTTGAATGGAGGTTCCTTCTTTGATGATCTCAACTCAGTTCTCACATGATGGTAGTATTGCATCACATCTTCACATGTGGGAAAACATCGCAAATTCAAATCTTTCCCAGCACCAAATATTGGACACGTAACCGATCTTCTAGTTGTAGCGGTAGCCATCCTGTAAAGATTAAAGAATAATGTATTGTCCTGTTACGCAATAAAATCGAAAAAAACAGAGTTATGAGAAAAACAAACAAGGATATGAGCAGAGAGATTGAGCACACTGAGGACTCTGAGTGAGGAGCCACACACACACACACACTGAGGACTCGAGGAGCCAGCTGCAAAATACACACCTGCCTTCGACGCTGTCAAAAGGCAACTGAAGGAACTGCGCAGTGCGTACTGGCGCGTCAGTGGCAGCTGCTGCTGGCAGCACTCACCAGAGATGACCTTTAAACCCTAGCCTAGAGTCATAAAATTTTGCGTGTGTGTTATTTCATGCCTAAGCAACGATATAAATGCTATGGGAATATATAAATGCATTATTTAAGACAAAGAGCCGATCTGAAAATATGTATATAAATTACCTATTTTTTCAACATTTGACGTTGTTGCCGGGGGCAAAAGATATTAACGTAGGACAACGCGCTTGGAAAAACGATCATATGAGGTCTTTTTCATCGACTTTATAGTTATTAGGAATAATTTTGATGCATATTGAAATATTTTTAAAATTATAAGAAAAATACGTTTTTGACTACTAAAATATGATTTTCATCGCTCTGCCGGGGGCAGAAGATGATTACCTGTTAAGCTAAGATTTTGCAGAGGCTATTTTCTCATGCATGCGCAAGTGTTTGTCTCTATTAGAATATGGAAATCGAAAGAAATGTAAAATCAATCCACCCTAATATTGCAGAATAACTATCATTGCAGTTCGTTCCATCTGAATAGGCTATACACAGTTTAGCGTACATGTGCATTAGGGTGGATCACTTTTCACTTTTTTTTAAAAATTATAGCTGGTCAAAGTTTTTCCCATGATTTGGTTCAGTGGAAGTCACCTACACCATTTTTACCAAAATCGATCAATATTTAGGGGTCGCGCATCGACCTTGAAAATTTCAATTTTGGAAATTTGGCCAAATTGACAATTTTTTACTGAATAAAGATAAATTATCAAATGGCCATATTTTCTGAATCCTCTCAGTGAAAGAAATCCTCTCAGCTACTTACCAAGTTGATAGGACAAGTGGTTTAGAAGTTATACTCACCTTGAGATAGCATTAAAATTTAAAATACCATATTTGTCCCCGTACCTCCATATGCTCTCTGCCATTGTCTGCTTTTTAGGATAAGATAAAACGAATAAGGAAAGATCAAATGTATTTTGTATTAAAACGGTTTACCGATATCACTAAAGGCACTTACTCCGGTGCCCCTAACTAGGTTCAAAAACTGTATGAATCGTGGTTAAAACACACGTCATCTTAAGGCGTGCGCCATGTACTCTCTCTGCTAACTCCCTTTCCCTCTGCGCTACGTCATCTTGGCAAGTGACGACTTCTTGGAGTCACGAGCTGAAGAAGACCCTGCAGCTGTGACTCGTCTTTTGTGACAGTGTTCGCGTAATCTTCTATCAGTTTTATCCCTCTCTCTGCCACGTCGTTGGTAACTTTCAGATGCGAGATGACATTCTTCAGATCACAGTAGTTCTTATCTTGATCCCACTTATTCACCGGCAGAGTGAGCCACGTAGACGCGCACACCTGCAGGCCTGTGAACACGAACCACGATGACTCATCGATCAGGTCCGGAAGGCGCGTCGTGTCATCAACCGAGACGTTGTCATACGTGAAGTCCTCGGGCACAGCGAGGCGGCACAGCTTCTTTGCCATCTCGTGCTTCACAGTCTTCCACTTTGTCACTGCAGAGGGCGAAAACGACGGTCTGAGGCCTCAGATACCACAAGTGCCACCTGATCACTGCCAGTGAAGCCTCTGCAATCTCGCGATCCACAGCCCTGTACTGCAGAAGACGCTGGTACAACACAAGGTCATTCAGCGGGGCATCATCTGCGACAGGAGCCGCCAGCCAGGCAGGTGCGTAGAGGAGTGCAGTAAATAGTACCACTCTCTGAAGTTTGTGTACCAGCTCGTCGTCGAACTCCAGCTGACCGCTGAACATCAGGAGCTTCGTGTAGTAGATGATCTGAAACGAATACGCACTGTGATGTATAAATACCGATACCACTCCATATAAGTTTGTTTAATGGTAAATTATTTATCTTATTTTTTTCTGGTAGGGACTTCAAATGGCTGTTTGCAGAAAGCAATACAATATTTAACTTCTAATTCAAAATACCAACCTTGGCCATCCACCTCGCATGATGGTAGGCTCCTGGGCGCATGAAGTGTGTGCCACGACGTGGCTAGGCCCCGAGTACCAGGAGTGTAATCTCCGCCACTTCTCGGTAGTCTTCTCTGACAAGACCAGAAGCGGTGCCGAGGAACTTGACTGCCTCATCTCGGAGCTCCATCAGCCACGTCACCTCCGCCAAATGCTCGATCTCCAGCTCGCGATAAGTCGAGAGGTCGAGCTTGTCCCACCTGAAAGGGGAGTTATGAAAATATTGCATGAAAACGACTGAAGTTTCCCTTTTCGACTGCTATTAACATCATAGTAGAAGGATGCTGATATCTCAATTGCTCTGAAGGCAAAAAATCATTGGAGAAAACAAATGCGCCTTAGACTTGAAATTCACCTTCTCCTCAGATACTGGAACAAAGGTTCAGTTGGTGCTGTGGTTCTTCCAAACGCGGTGATGACCACTGCCCCCACGATGAGCTCCATAACGTGATGGCGACAGCCCAGCTGGAAGAGCGGTTTACCAAGCATGTTCTCCAGCCGGACCACCGCACCCTGCACCCTCCCCGTATTGGAGGAAGTTGTGTCGAAGCACAGTCCAATCACGTTGTTCTCGCATCCCCAGTCTTTGAGAGCACGAAAGGTCGCCTGGGCCTGGGACAGACCGGTGCCGTCAGCAACAGTCGGAACGGCCAGCAACTTTCCTTCTGTGCATTGGGGAGCTCCGGAGATGAGAATCGCCTGGCGGTGCTCCAATGATCCAAGAGAGTCCTGAAACGTATGTCATACATGCCAATCCATTATCGCCCACTGGAATATGTCAATCCATTATCGCCCACTGGAATATGTCAATCCATTATCGCCCACTGGAATATGTCAATCCACTGTCGTCACTGGAACATGTTAATTCACTGTCGTCCACGGTGAGGGCAAAACTGACCTTGATTACTTTACCGTCCCAGTGGACGACAGCATGCCTCGGAGATACGAAGGATTTCCGCACAGCTGTCGACACTTCACAACGATGTGTCATTCTTCCACGGCGAGACGTGTCCTTCGAGATACTGAATTTGTCCAGGTCTGCGGGCGGATCTGCCGAACGTAGGCCTGCCGCCACGACACTTGCCACCTATGTGCGAAATTGAAAGGAAATTGACAAGGATGCGTATGATTTTTATGTGACAAAATAATCACTAAATTTTCCGTCGTTACGTCTATTATATCTTTGTCAAAGAAAGATCATTACTGATATACACACACCTGATTATTGGACATCCGGAAGCGATCAGCCACTTCAATAACAGCCGGTGCATTGAGGATGCGGTGAGGAAGGCTGATTGATACAGTTGATTCTCTCGGCCGTCGGTATGGTGGTTCTAGCTGTGATTCGGAGTTGCTCGATGATCTGCTTTCTATAGATTCATCGTCGCTCTCAGCTTCGGTTCCTAATTTTGTTTTTGAGGTGCCTGGCTCATCACGAGATTGTTGTCTTGAGAGTTGCCGTTTTCTCTTGACAACGAACACTTTATCATTCCCACTCATTGTTGCCGCGCAGGCCCCGTTGATCCTCATAAAATTTAACATCTTCTTGTTTGTTGTTGTCTGAGAGCAGTCGACTTTTCTGTATCTCTTCAATAGCATCGGGAGCTCCGATGTCCCAGAGCTTGTTCAGATTTTCTGAAAACTTCTCCCTGCCTTTTCCCGCGTCACTGTCTCTCATCTTACTCTTCTGCAGCGAGCGCCACTCTTCCCACAGTAACTCCAGTTTTCTTTCGCAGTTACGCCTCGTGATCGTCTTTATACGTGCCATGATCCAAAATGCCAGAACATTGGCCACCGTGTCTTTTACGGCGGCCTTCCTGTCAGTAGTTTCCTGCTTTGCATAGAAGAAGTACTGGAGAACTTGATGGGTGGTTGGCAATTTGGCACCACCGATCGAGGAAGATGGCTGACCAATTAAGAAGACGTCCATGGCTGACCTTAGAGAAGGTGGTGCTGTTGGTGCTGCTTTCGCTTTTCCAGAATAAGTAACTTTCAGAGTCTTCCCACTCCTGGTTGTTAACAGTTTATCCATTGTACTAAAGTCTAGACTTATCAAACAAGAATCAATTGACACAGTTGATCTGTAAAAAGCAAACTGTGATTAGTAAAAATATTGGTCATAGACATATGTAGTGTGTGTGTGTAATTGGGATTTTAGGATGCGCCAGCTCCTGATGCTATGATTACATCCATAACGGGGAACAAATACGGTATTTTAAATTTTAATGTTATTTCTAGGTGAGTGTAACTTCTAAACCACTTGTCCGATCAACTTGGTAAGTATCTGAGAGGATTTCTTTCACTGAGAGGATTCAGAAAATATGGTAATTTGATGATTTATCTTTATTCAGTAAAAAATTGTCAATTTGGCCAAATTTCCAAAATTGAAATTTTCAAGGTCGATGCGCGACCCCTAAATATTGATCGATTTTGGTAAAAATGGTGTCAGTGTACTTCCACTGAACCAACTCATGGGAAAAACTTTAACCAGCTATAATTTTTTAAAAAAAGTGAAAAGTGATCCACCCTAATGTGCATGCAGCTTGGATCAAAAAAGTATGGGCCTGAGCTGGGTATCACGAATTCTATAGGGGCACTCGGGAAACTAATTGTGTTTAATGGGTTCATTGTAATAAAGTCACTGTGCTCAATAGAAACTTGTGTTTGGGGCTATCAAAGAGGGACAGCTCCGATTTACAACATTTTGAGCTACACGGATGGATGAAGCGAGTTATGACGAGTCAGAAATAGTGTCACCTCTCTCGACAAGTAGTAATCAGCCTATGATTCGTGAGAGCAATGTCCTCATCTTATATCAGTTAAAAAATTATGAACCATAGGTTTCATTCGCTTAGAACACTTCTTCTTTTTTGATGTCCTTTTACGTTTAGCGCCAGGTGTTAGTAACCCCTTCTTCCGGACAGCTGTCTTCTTTCCGCCACCATGCATTTTTCTCTTTGCATCTTTGATGATTTCGTCTCGTGTACGTTTTAAATGTTTTTTTAGAGCTTCTTTAGGTTTAGCTCCACCCATTATGTCTTCTACCGCGTTAAAACCTGACTATAAAGCTTTCCTCCAGAGGTATCTGGCGCTCCTCTTCAGCAATGGGACAGCCGTGCGTAGTATGGTTGAAAAAATGGATTCAAGCCCACTCCCACGCTGATATCTCACCCCTCGATAGATTGTGAAAGGCCTTCGGGTTATTATAACTGAATGCGACGAAAGCGTAGCTTCACTGTTAATCTTCCATCACCGAATGGGAAATTTTTTCCCTCAATCGTCCTTATTTTTATTGAGATAGTTCTTAGTAGATTAGTCGCAACATTCACATAATGGGGCTTCTCATATGTAATGTTCAAGCTCTTCCCTCTATGGTTGGGAATGTGTGCACTGCGCAACAGACACGCCTGGGTATCCCCAACAAATTGATGCTCCACGATATTGTTGGAAATATAGCACATGTCTTGGGATGGATAGCCTTCACCCAATTTCTCCATTTACAACTGATACATTAAACTGGATAAGTCATGTTGTGCCTCGTCTAAGGTATCTCTTTGGAACCTGCTCCATACGGCCCTAGGTTATATTTTGGAACAATCCTTTGTCTTTTGTCACTATTATCTAGCGAGTTTGGGGTCAGGGCATGTGCGGGGGTTTCTTTGTTTTCGATTTCGTATACTGAATCACACGTAAGACTTGAGCTTTTTAAAGTTGCGTTTAAGTCTCTCACAGCATCCTCGGCCGCACCATAACGACCCGGGCCTCGTGTTACTACTGTAGTGTAAAACAGGGCCTCCCCACTCCGGGCGGCACACATGGTTTCATCCCTAATTACCCCTGCCTTTTCACACTCATCACGCTCTCTAAGAACCGTAAAAACGGGTTCTTTATAATCAATACTTTAAAAGCTGATGGAAAGCTGAATTTCGCATAACCCCACCTCATACGACTCACGCTCCAATTCAATGGGCCCATGGAGTTCTGTTACAAAGTTGACTAGTGTGTTGTTAGGATGTATAGACAGAGAAGAAAAGAACGGTAGTGTGACATAGAAGTGGTTAGGCGCCATGTTGTATACTATTTAAGCTTCATTACTGCATCAGCTTTTATATAGGTGTTGAAGCTTTCTGTGTACCCTAGCCATTTCACCAGGTACATTTTTCTCTTTCCTGAACCTTTGCTGCCTAAAATTTTTTCAATTTTAAAAACATTTTTTCCTAAATTAAATGTCACTTTCTGCAACTCCTCGCGGTAAAAGCCTCCAGTAACCTCTTCCCCATTCAAATCTTCAAAGTAATACATCATTATCTCGCCTTTAGGTCTCATAGCACTAACTTTAAAAATCTTACGTGTCCAACCTTGCTTAAATCCGTTCGCGAATTTATTTCCCGAACGCGATAGCCTTATATAATCATTGATTTTGAAACGTGTAGAGTGTGGCGGCGGTGTTCCAGCTCTTCTCACATCAGGCTCTGGACACGTACCTCTTTCTAAAACTTCGTTAGGTGTTGTGCCAATCGCGCGCTGATGTGAGCGGTTGTATGACGAGGCCAATGATCAGACCCGGATCTAGGGGGGGCTATGTGGGCTGCAGCTACGGGCCCGCATTTGAGGGGGCCCCCAAATTTTCTACATTATTTATTTTAATTTTAGGTTTTTACATTTATTATTACATTTACTAATTTCATTCATTATTATTTCAGATTTTTTATTGTGAGGTGAAATGTCTAAGCGATCTTACGAAAGTGGAAGTAGCAATCAGCAGCAGCATCAGCTTGGAGAAGTTTTCCCCAATGTCTTAAATGCATACAGAATGTACTTGTCATTGATGGTGACTAATTGTACGAACGGAGTTTTTCTAAGTTAAAGCGACTGAAATGTTGCACACGTTCAACAATGAAGCAAAAGCGATTACAGTCACTGGCAATTCTCTATGTTGAACATGCTCTGGCCAAAGAAGTCGATTTTCGAAATATTATTAATGAATTTGCACAAGAAAAGGCTCGTCGGTTCAATCGGTTGCCAGCTCATAATCAGTAGGTAGGTGTGTATAAAATTATTAATTCAGGAAAATATAATATGTAAAATAAAGTAAAATATTTGTAAAGTAATATGTTTGTTCTGAAAACTAAATAAATAAAGTAAAGTAATATGTTTGTTCTGAAAACCTTTAATTTTCCTCGTAAACAAAGCTTATAATCCTTATATAATAAAAATTGTAGCCAAGGGGGGCCCCAAAAAAAATAATTAGCCACGGGCCCCCATTCTTCTAGATCCGGGCCTGCCAATGATTCCAGAATGTTCATATATCTGTATGTGTTTTTATGTGTAAAATAGCGATGCGTGCGTTCCTTTATGATACGTTGAACTCTTTCAGCTAAAGAGGCCTTATGTATAGAATTGCTAGTGTAGTAACTGATATTAAAGCGGAGGCACGATGATAAAAAACCTTCCTCTCAGGTATAAAACGTGCCAGGAGTGCACCGGTTGCTAGACTCCCAGTAATAGAGCCCCAGCCTTCTACGTCTTACTACACAACTCCCACAATAGCTCCCTCCTCAAATATACCCCCTTATTCCTATGCAATTTCGTGTACATCCTCCACACCAGCAGCAGCTTCTCGCTCTGTAGAGGAAGGTATAACATTCGAACTGGTGTGCAGCGCTAACCCCACCCCGGCCCTGACTAGAAATCGGTACGTGGTCAGGGTTGACCCTGGAGCCCTGTATAGCAACGGTGATGGACTGCGACGGTAGTTGAACGTATTTTGGAGTTTGCCCTTTAAAACAGCGACGAACGTGAAGTCAGGACGAGGCTGTCCTTCGGGTTCGGGTCAGATGACGGGGATGTAGATGATTTTTGGGTAGTAATACCATTCAGACGCTTGGCAGCTGTGGATATAGCTTACATTTTGGGCCGTATAATGCAGGCCTCTCAAAGTAGTACAGTCTTCAATATGGACAACTTCACGGTAGATATTGACAGAGTATTCCGGGTTGCGGGTCACAGTGCCACACCTTATATTCTTAATTTCAATTGTCAGGCTATTTACAGACGGCATATAAATGTCGATCTTGGTTGCGGCTTCATAGCAATAGTCTTGGCCCATATGTTTGCTGTGCTAAATACACGGACCCAAAAAATTTGGCTGCCTACGGTATGGAGCGTGCCCGTAAACTGGCTTCAGATTGTAAGCTTGAGTTTGAGTGTAATATGGGTCCTGAAGAGCTGAAAAGGGTAGACGAGGAAATGAATGTTCGAATAGTTGTACAGGGTGGGGCACGGGAATCAAGTGTTTTTTGAATAGCTAGTAATCGGCCATTAGGAATGGGAGGGGCGTGCGGTAGGTAGCATTCCATTCCTGGGTTCATAGCATTTAACTTTAACTAACACTCACCTTTATCTTTCAGGTGCCATCATGGAGCAGTGGACGTTAGAACACCGCATGTTCGCGTATGATCATTTTGTTAGGAGTGGCGAGTCAGTGACAGCAGTTCAGCGTGCGTTTCGCCGCAGATTCAACATTCATCGAAATGACTCTGTTCCCGCTCGTGACACAATCTTACGTTGGGTTAACAATCTTCGAACAGGAGGCTCAATAATGAAAACAAAACCGAAGGGGCCGCAACGCACTGTGCGTACTCCAGAGAACGTTGAAAGGGTCAGACAAGCGATGTTGCAAAGCCCAGGCCGCTCTGCTCGGAGACATTCAGCTGCACTCGGAATCAGCAATCGTACTGTTAGACGGATTTTGCATGAAGAATTACATTTTCACCCATACAAGTTAGCGATGGTGCAGGAATTGAATGTAAACGATTGCCCCCAACGACTGAATTTTGCACAGGAAATGCTTGCACTTTATGAGCAGAATGAAAACATGATGGTGGTAATGAGTGATGAAGCCCATTTCCACCTTAATGGGGCCGTCAACAATCAAAACTGTCGGTATTGGGCTGCTGAAAAACCGCTGCATAGCCCTAAGGTTACAGTTTGGTGCGCGGTGGGAAAGTTTGGCGTCATCGGTCCCTATTTCTTCGAACAAAATGGGGTTACCGTTACCATAACATCTGGGCGTTACATTGAGATGATGAACACCTTTTCATCCCTGAGTTACGAAGAAGGCGTATTGCTCGTCGACATTTGTGGTTTCAGCAAGATGGGGCCACGCCACACACCGCCAGAGCGTCAATGGCTGTTCTTCGCCCCCTGTTTCCCAACCATCTCATTTCGAGATTTGGTGACATTGCATGGCCCCCTCGGTCCCCTGACTTGTCCACATGTGACTTCTTTCTATGGGGGTACCTCAAGTCACGTGTCTACGAGGACAAGCCCCGTACATTAGATGCATTGAAGGAAGCGATCCGTCAACAAATCATCCAAATCAACAGAGACCTGCTGAGAAGAGTGGAGGCCAATTTTCGTAAACGCCTTCAACAATGCGTCGACGGCCAAGGACATCATATGCCAGATATAATTTTCGGTACATGATTATTATGACATGAAATGCTATGTTCTTACGAATGTTGTTCTACCAATATATTTTCTTTACAAAAATAAATATCATTTTCCTGATTATTCCAAAAACACTTGGTTCCCGTGCCCCACCCTGTATTTGGAATGGATGATCGTCGTAGGATTGTGTGTTTTTAAAAGCTGTGTGCGAGATCGTACAAGACCTCTACTTATTTTAGGATTGTCCCATCCGCAATATAAGGGGTCTTTACGCGAGTTATGATCAAAGTAGAAAATATGGACGGCATCATGATTTGTGTAAGGGATGTCTCGATTTTGCTGATGATATAGTGAAACATTGTAAGGAATGACACATGGTATGTGAGCAGTGTAAAAGCCCTAAATGTGAAAGTCGTGTAGTTGAAGCTGAGAAGCTGGAATGTAATGTGTGTAGACGTACATTTTTCAATAATAAATGCTTTGAGCTCCATAAGTCAATTTGCACTTGCAATAAAATGAGAATCTGTGAATGTGGTATGTTTCATATGAAGGATAATTCGGGTAAGTTTGAACATAAATGAGATGAAATTCACTGTTCTACATTCATGAAAAATATAAGGAGGATGGATAAGGCGTGCATGCATGTTATATGAAAGATGCTAAGCCTAAAAATAAGCCCTGTATAACCGTGGACTACGATATAGAAACTTACACAAACCCTGAAACCAAAGAGGTTATCTCACATCTATTCGTAAGCCAGACTATCTGTGATGAGTGCATGGAGGTTGAATGTGATGAGTGTCACAAGTGTGGTAAACGGACAAACGTTTTTAATACGGTCGCATACGACAGTCCTGTGAAACTCGTTGTATCCTATATTGTCAAGTTAGCAGACAAGTTAAAAAAAATGACTGTGTATATTCTTGCCCATAACGGGGCAAAATTTGACACACCGTTCCTTTATAAGGAACTGCTTGAGCACGAGTCATCAGAGATATTCATGGGTGATCCCCTGAGAACAGGAAACAAGCTTATACAAATGCAGATAAAAGGCAATGTTCAGTTTAAAGATACTTTATTATTCACACCTTGTAAACTAACCAAGCTACCCAAGGTGATGGGTGTAGCTGCCGAATTTTCAAAAGGGTATATCCCTTACACTTTTCTCACTAGCGACACTTTAAATTACGTAAAACTACTTACCCCCAAACAATACTTTAACTACACCAACATGAATGATAGTGAGGGTGAAGATTTTGACCGCTACTACAACAGTTTTAATGAAGCTAATCCATACAATATAGCTGATGAATGTGAGCGTTATTGCGTGAATGATGTGCGCGTGCTTAGAGTATGTTTCCAGGCCTTTAGAAGGATGTACATAAACCGTTTCAACTGCGATCCACTGCAAGTCGCAACCACAATCGCCTCATTGTGCTTTACGGCGTTCAAGAACAATTTCATGCCTAAAGACACCTTGGCCGTCATTCACCAAAACAACCCTCGCAGTTATGGGCACAAGGTTATTTACTGGCTCATACAAATACAACAGCAGACCGGAGTATACATAAAACACGGCCGCAACACGGGCGAAGTACCCATTAAGGTTAGTGGTCGTGTTTTTTTGGGTTGATAGTCTAAGCGAAGACCGTATCACTGGTGAGAATACTGTGTACCCCTTTAACGGTTGCTGGTGGCATGGGTGCCCACGTCCTGAGTGTGGAATCGTTGGAGATATCCACGGTTGATCTCCTGCCGACAGTCTTGCATGGACCCGCACCCACGATCAGCTTATAGGTACCCAGTTCACTCACAAGATCTTGTGGGAGCATGAGTATGATGCACGGATGGAAACAGATGGACAGTACCGTAAAGAAATAAACACGATCAAGCGTTCAATGGTGTTGGATCCTCTCAAATGCGGTGATAGCTTGTTCGGAGGGCGTACAAATCCATTTAAGCTATATTTTCCACCTACGAAGGGCGTGAAACTCCATTACTACGACTTCTGTTCTTTATATCCCTACGTGATGAAGAACAATCCGTATCCCGTAGGTGCACCTGAAAAACTGGTGGGACATGACCTGCCCACCATCGAGGTGTTCTCAACAAATTTGAACTAGTACTATTTCGGTCTTTCTTTCGTAGACGTGCTACCCCTTCGCGATTTATGGATGCCGATCTTACCCGTCGTTATAGCTTGCAAACCCATGTTTCCTCTGTGCGTGAAATGCGCAGAGGAGAATAATGGCTCCTGTAATCATACAACCAACCAGCGAAAGATCAGAGGTGTATATGCAAGTCCTTAGCTGTCTCTAGCCATCCGCCATAGTTACAGAATATTGAAGATATATGAGGTGTGAAGGTTTCAGAAACTCCCCAATCTTTAATGCCGTATATAAATACTTTTTTGAAGGATAAAATCGAAGCATCAGGCTACTCGCAAGGGGTTGAGAGCGAGGGTGAAAAATCGGCTTATATTCAGCGTTACCGTGACCGTGAAGGTATACAACTTGACCGGACCCAAATTGTCAAGAACCCTGACAAGCGCTTTAGTGCAAAGTTGTGCCTAAATAGTCTTCGGGGCAAGTTTGCACAGAATACAGGTAAAGGGAACGCTCACCTAGCCCAAAGTTATAACGAGGTGTGGGATTATGCCAATGCCCCCGATAAAGAGGTTATGGAGATCGTGAATGTTGGTAACACGTACATAATAAAGTACATCACCGAACTGGCCACAGATACCTCAAGTGTTACAAACATACCTGTAGCCAGCTTCACAAAGGCATACGCACGCATCAAGCTTTGGGGACTACTGCACTCTCTTGGGCGGAGGGTGCTGTACGCTGACACAGATAGCGTAATATTCACAGAGAGGGAGGGTGAATACATGCCTGCTATTGGAGAATTCCTCCGAGAGTTGACTGACGAGATCAAGGATGAGTATGGTGATGGTGCATACGCTGACTACTTTGTATCAACAGGGCTAAAAACTTATGGGGTGCGGGTGAGGGTGGAGGAAGATATGAAATATATCGTGAAGGCTAAGGGTATCACGCTTAACCAGGCGAACCGACGAGTCGTTAACTTTGACCTGTTGAAGGATCTATTGTGCTTGGAAGATGAGGGCGACCAGCCACTCCAACTGACTGTGGGGGCCCAGAATTTTCGGGAGCAGAAACTGGGGGGCGTGAAGGAGCTTAGGGGTACGAAGGTATGCCGTAACACCTATAGGAAACGTTACCAGGTGCCTGGTACCTATGATACCGTGCCCTTTGGATACCATAATCCTTGATTGTTATATATATATATATATATATATATATATATATATATATATATTGTTAACGATATGTTTATTTATTACGTATATTTGTAAATGTTACAATTAGGGTTTCATTTTCTCCTGTGTGTGTGTGTGTGTGTGTGTGTGTGTATGTGTGCGCGTGCGTATGTTGTAGTAATTACTTTTCTTTAAGGGCCCATTCTTTCATTATTATTCATTATTTACTTTACTTTCTATTCAATTTCTCTTTATCCTTCTTCATTCTCTTTACACTCGCTTCACTCGCTTTCGATGTGCTTTATAAATACGGTAGATGTGACCGAGTTGAGGCGCCATTATAATTCAAACAATGCAAGGGAGACCGGGGGGTTAATTTATACGCGTATTAACATTTTACTAACTTTTATTTATGCCGAAATGCTTTAGATAAACGGGGTAATGCGAGGGGGAAAATTAACGTTAACATTTTTAATCGGAGAGAGATATGAAACAATATCCTAGATTTACAATTACATCTTAACATACAATCACACAAAGGACACCTTCTTATACCCAAGGTCATCCGATGACTGCCGGGCATTCCTACTCAGCCTTTAGCCTGTGTTCAGGCGTTGCCAACTCGTATTTTATAATTTTTATAAACAAACCATTATTTATCGTAATTACATTTATTAAATATATTATCTTCTTTATTAATTTCTTATAACCAAAACATTTTAATTTTTAATTAGACATTACTACACTCGCATCACTAGGAAAACTTATTAATATCGTTCAACAAATTTATTTATTCAACAGATTTATTTATTTTGCAGTTTTTTTCTTTAACAAATTCAAAGTTGAGATAGACAAGAAATCATTAGAATGACAAATTCCACACATTAGATATTTTGTATCATTTTATAAAAATCGAAAAGAAACAAAACTATAATTTCCACAACATTTGCATAAAAATAACATTTCACACTATGTAATAATAAATTTTACATCCTGTAACAAATCGGTAAAGTAACAAATAACGGACAATTTTCTTAACATTGGTTACAACAAATTTCAAGTTCACAATCTATTCCAGCGATTCCTCATCAAAGATCGCTTTACATTCGAAACAATTTATTTATATAGTTATACAGTTACTATCAGGGCAACATAGAAAAGACGAGAAAACGTTTTTATATAAAATACTGACCACAGCGCACATACAGTACTGTTTCACGAAATACACAACAAATATGGGCAATAATCGCACCCTTTCACTTATAGTTTCATTACATAACAATCAGTACAATAATAGCTGGACGTTGTTCAGATCACAATCAGCACGCTAACAACGGACTGCTTAATTTTTAAATTGCAGCTCCTGGTCACTTCTCTAGAATGCAAGGGATTGCATCACTATGCAACAGGTCAGCACGCTTGAGGTTGGTTCCGCTCTCTCTCCAAATGGCGAAAAAAAAAACGAGACGTCCAATTCTAAGAGGATCAGGGGTGGAGATATACTGAAAGTGGAACCACGCACCAGAATTGGACGGAATTTGCAATTCTAGAAGTCGACGAATCAACTCGCCTGTCTCATCTCGACTTTTGTCGGTGAACGCTGCTCTTTCTACGTCCAGCTGAAAGACTCTCTTACTGGCAATAATCAAACGATCACTTCGCCGTAGGCGGTTTCACAACGAACCTATTTTATGTATGTATGGACAGTAAAGCCCTAGACACTCGTTCAAACTCTCGTGGCTTGCCTACCGAGTGCTAAAACACATATTTAGCGAAGCATCGAGCAGCGTGACCAGCTACTGTCCGAAAAATATCAGTAGACCATCTTCGACTAAAACTGTCCTGTGCCAAGTCCCTGCACATTCGGTTTCTCTTCTCTCTTCTCTTCTCTTCCGAAACTGTCCTGCGCCAAGTCCCTACGCATTCGGTTTCTCTTCTCTCACTCTTCTCTCATCGGTGATCGATCACCTATCGGGTCAACTAAACTCAATGGATGGAATTTGAATCCAACTTAGCTGCCTCCAAATCGAACCTCTTGAAATTTTGACAAAAAAATATCAAAGTTTATACTGCTACTGATTATCACGTCATATTAATTTACCAAATTTTTTTGACAGTTCACTTCGAAACAAGAACTATAATTTGTTCTGGCCAAATTCACGGAAAAACTATTACAAATTTTACAGAATTCACAAAAATTTACTCACGCCCTACCTACCAATAAGGTCACTTATGGCAGTTACATTGAAGATAAAAAAAATCATGAAACGCAACGAAACAATACTGCACAGTAGAAATATAAAAGCGCCCATACATAGTAACCGTTATTATAATTTAAAAAATATTATTATTCAAACTCCCTTCAGAAATTACATCGATACATTTAAATACAAAAGACAAAAATGAAACCAAGAAACTTCCTTCATGTCATCAATTCTCTGAAAATCACGAACCCTCTTACACTTTGGGGGAAGCACACATAGATACCACAAAAACGTTACTGGCCATCTAAAAGGCTCCATTTCCGGGTAAACACTCGAGCCAATGTTTTAACCCCATTAGTAAACCCGACTGAAGTTTTAAACAATAACAATTTTCCATAACAGTTATTAAATTTAAAAAAAAAAATTAAGTATTACTACCGAAAATTAATTTAATACATTAATTCCAACCTGAAACGCTAAATTTCATAGAAAAAAACTCGTAATTCACAAATTACATCTGAGAGACAACTCTCTCCTTCAACACAAAACCCAGTATGGTTTGTAAATTCCAAACATCCTAGTAATTTATCGTTTCCAAGTGAAACTACAAATTTACATCGTTATTCTAAATAAGAACAGATATTATGAACCCAAAAATACACGCAACCTACTATGTAAACAAAACAAAAATTAAAACAAATCACTGCATAATGAAGTGTTCACTTTGTTTGTAAGCGAGCCTCCATAAAAATATTCCTAACCGAATTTAACTGCAGTACATCTGGAAATTTTTTTTTTAACATTTTCTATGCAAACGCGCGAACGTAAAAAAAAATTCATTTTTAATACCCAAAATAAAACGTCAAACAAAAAGAAAAAAACTCCCTAACACAATAAAATCTAATTTCAGAATAAAAAAAATTTAAACAGCCTAAGTATACAAAATATCACTCGGAATTGTCTTGAAAATGAAAGGAAAAAAATAGACAACAATCAGCCCACCTATAAAAATATAAACATCAATAAATATATAAAAAAAATTAAAAAAACAGAAATTAATTTATCAAAAGAATTTACGAAAACAATTTCTCTATTTCAATTAAACACATTTTTTTCTTTTTAGAACAAATTTAGCTTCCTTGTGGTCTCACAATTTATATATGGCAAACATATAATCTTACAGCGTCCGAATTTAACCCAGTATAAATTAGTGTCTTTAACGATTATTTTTCGACTTTTACTTTAAAATTAACTTAAACTATAAAGCGAAAACTACAAAGCGATCCTTAAAATTATACACATCTGATGTTCGTGTGTCTAAAGGATTTACAGGCGACACATCCAGTCAAAGAATAATCATAAAAACTACCTAATAAATTCTGAACAATTTTGCTACTCGCTTATTGAATCTCTTAGAATATATATATATAGATATATATATATATATATATATATATTTTTTTTTTATTACCTAGAAATGCGTCACTATACGCTCAAACATTTTTAAACCTTACCGTTTAAAATGCATGTCACAATCTATTGAAACAACTAAAATAATTCAGTTTATATAAGTAAGTGTAAAATTTATTTACCAATCATTATTATTATTATCATCACAATTATTACTAATTCAGAAATGTAAACACCAAAAAAAAACTGTAAACATAAAATAGGTAAGCTTTTAGACAAGTAAAAAAAAGTGGAAGGAAAAAAAAAAGAAAGAATGAGTCACCGGACAGCAATTATCAATTTTGAAATTTCTCTCTCCGACCGAACGAAACGAAATCTAAAGAAAACAACGTGACGAAAAAGGAAACAAACGACTCGAATTAAATTTCAGACTCAAACTGAGTTGGGACAGAGTCCGACTCCATGGAAACGCAAATGTGAGTCGAAACGGTTTTAAAACAGTCGAGACTCCAACGAAAAGAGGAAAAAAAATTATGACCGCGAAAATCACGAAAATGCTCGCTATAAGAAGAAATTTGCAAAATGATGGGCGCCATCTTGAATCATCGAATTTTGAAGAAAAGGGAATCAGAATTTGATTAATTTTATAAATACTCTACAACGGGTAGCGAAACAGAATATCTACTAATTTTCTTCATACGGAGAACGTGCAAAAACGATCGTGATTAATCGAAAGAACACACGCACACATTTTCAATTCCTATTCATAAGACACGAAAAAATGCAAAAGCCTATGTTAATGACGGAGTGCGTGGGTTCGTATTATTAAATTGATGACAATTTAATAAAGTTAGCTGCCACCAGAATGTAGTAATTACTTTTCTTTAAGGGCCCATTCCTTCATTATTACTTATTATTTACTTTACTTTCTATTCAATTTCTTTTTATCCTTCTTCATTCTCTTTACACTCGCTTTCGCTGTACTTTATAAATACGGTAGACGTGACCGAGCTGAGGCGCCATTATAATTCAAACAATGCAAGGGAAACCGGGGGGGTTAATTTATACGCGTATTAACATTTTACTAACTTTTATTTATGCCGAAACGTTTTAGATAAACGGAGTAATGCGAGGGGGGGGAAATTAACGTTAACATTTTTAATGGGAAAGAGATATGAAACAATATCCTAGATTTACAATTACATCTTAACACACAATCACACAAAGGACACCTTCTTATACCCAAGGCCATCTGATGACTGCCGGGCATTCCTACCCAGCCTTTAGCCTGTGTTCAGGCGTTGCCAACTCGTATTTTATGGTTTTTTATAAACAAACTATTATTTATCGTAATTACATTTATTAAATATTATTATCTTTATTAATTTCTTATAACCAAAACATTCTAATTTTTAATTAGACATTACTACAATGTACAGGAAAAAGTCCTAAGCTCAGCCCGTTGTAAGCTCAATCAAAGGGTCACGTGACTCTTGCTACTACCTGCGTATACAGTATATCTACCCCTGCAAGCCCTGGAGCTCAGACATGTATTTTCTCACGTAGACGAAAAATAGTGATGGCTACTTTTGATATTGCGTCTTCGACGTTTATGAAGTGGTATTCGGTAAAGTTGGAAGATGTGGTCAATACTGAAAGACGGCCTAGCCGACCCTCCTTTGAGACTTTTAAGGCTACATTGAATCGCGCGAAGCTTGAGGAACAAGATGTTCAAATACTCTATGAGCATTCTAGCGAGAGCATTGCCAGATTTCGCGGCACAAACGATGTAATGGACTACGTTGTGGGGCTAAACTGTATAAAAGCGTACATACCGTGAGGTGAAAGAAACAACACGTGTAGAAAAGAAGCAACGGGTATGTGTAATGAGTCCTGTTGATGAGTGGTGTGACAGGCGGTATTATGTCATGCTGCATCATACCGAGTACGCCTACCCTGCGGCTGAGAATGTAAACCTTGTCATCATAGACAAACTAAAGTACTTTTACCATATATGTCATGACGAGGTTCGCAGTGAGGGTGTTGCTAACGGCCTGTGTGAGTTTTTAATAGAGTTTAGAGATGAGTATCGACTGTTAAACAAAAAGGATAAATACGGGCACGTGTTTCACTCAAATAGCGCACCGGATTTTTAATGTGTGAAGAAAATGAACGTCTAGTGCGCATTCGATAAAACATTAAACTGAAATTACCTCATGTGTCGGAAAATTGCCCTGTATAATGGGTGGAAGTACACGCGTGATTCATGTTAGAACAAACCTGTACACGAATCAACAGCTTATGATGTGACTCAGCCCCCCCCCCCCGTCAAGCCGACTCGCCCACCCGTGGCTCATAGTCATCTCAGAACTTGAACCGACTGGACGTGCACTCGATGCAACTTCCTTTGAGAAACATTCTCAATGCCGTGTACAATGTGTCCGTGACGAAGTCATTGCGCGTGTTCAGGCGTGAAACCGGTGCCATTAACTATGTACTTGAAACGACTTGTAGACAAGCAAACTCTGGTAAACGTAATGTTATTTATTTAAGTGTTGAGGAGATGAATAGAGTCTTCGTGATAGTTGAGAAGTGGGGTGAGGACCGTTATAAAATACCTGCAGGTGTAGGTACAAGAAGAGAACAGATTAGTGATGCCCCCTCATATGCCATTGTTTGTACGTTGTGTATAAATAACGATCAGCCATGCATCGATATACGACTGATGTGGAAGAATGCATCTGATAATAACGTTCTTGTCCCCAAGCGAAACCGTTTCATCCTCGACAGAATGTTTGAAATCGTTGAATTCCGCAAGCTGAAGGCTATATTAGATGCGCGTGTTACGGATATGATTTATTTTGACACGGTTCTTGACTACGCATACACCGCTCTGCTCGACGGGTTTATCGAATGTAGGAATGAACAAGGCGAGAATGGTCTAGAGCTGGATGCTTATTTAAAAAGTTTAGACTCTTCGAAATATCATGAACTTTGGTACAAAGCACTTGAGCGGTACAGGGCAGAGCTCGCCTACACTGTTCACCCTGAAAATTGTACCTCTATAGTATAATGACAGCTGTCGCTACGACTTAGAAGATTATTTCAATTGCCGCTGTGCATTGTGAAGAAGAGTTTACGATTGAAAAGCTCGGATCGGTAAGAAAAAACCCTCGATTGGAAAGGATTGTTTATAAACTTCAATTTGATAATGAAGTTGTGGCTAACGACGCCCTCTTTGTGGGTGTTTTTGACTGTATTCTGTCCGTGTTTAAAGTAAAGTGCATGGGTATAAAGTGAGGAAATAAAGAGAACCAGATTTACGCTTTATTCTGTACCCATGAAATCAAAATTAATTAGATTATGTTAAGGAAATAATTATTATAAATAATGATAATGACATATTATATAAAATATAAATTAGACAGTTAATATTTACTTAAAGACTAATTATTAATCATAATATACAATGATTAATATCATTTTAATAAATTGTTTAGGGTAACTAATGTATGAGCGAAAAACGTCTCATAAATAACTCAGCAACAACAACAGCTTGTATTGCACTTAGCAACCCACGCTGTATGGGTAACTAAATATAAATTTATTTTATTTTTCAATCGAATCATTTTGCAACTTAAATCTATATTGGTAATATTATATCTAAGAATTATATTTAGGCAAACTTATTTATAATTTATTATCTATTCAAGTATAATCTAAATTTAATAGAACCATATCACATAATATGCCCAGAATAAATAACTATTAATTTATGTATTCCAGGACACATATATAATATGAGGATTTTAGAGATAACTATTCTATTTTATTACTAACAATCTATACATGGCTATACTACATAACTATCCCCCCTAAGAACGGAGTTTAAAAGTAGTAATAATCATCTTTCTCAGCGAATTTAATGCGTCTACCAGAGCGAGAGGTTTTGATTGCTGGAGCGAGAATGCTGGTAGGGACATCAGGATCAGGAGAAGTCTTCTTTTCTGCTATTGAGGGGTGAAACACGAACTTGAGGAGGATGACTGTTTTGTGCACCAGGTAGCACGGCAGGCTTCAAACGTTCAATAGAGACCATGTCTGACTTACCAGAAGGAAGTTCGATTTTGAAACATTTGCTGAAGCGTTCAACAACTTTGAAGGGTCCACTATATGGAGCTTCGAGTGGTCGTCTAACGCGGTCAATTCTGAGCCAAACATAAGAACAATCCTTGAGGTCTTTGGGTATGTATGAACTTCGTTGGGAGTGGAATTCTGGGAGTTGAACGAAATCCAATTCACGCATGCGAGATGCGAATTCACGAACGAAGGCGTTAGTGGCATCCTTCTCAGTAGGAGTTTTGATGAAGAGGTCTCGAGGACTGAGAGGCATTTTTTCGGTAACTGCCATGAATGGAGAAAACCCGGAGGCGTTGGGAATGCATCTTATTCCGAGGAGAACTACAGGTAATGCAGTTAGCCAATTCTGTTTTCGTGACATGATAGCTGTCTTCAAAGTTCGATGGCAACTTCTATTAGCCCGTTGGTCTGGGGGTGATAAGAAGTTGTTCTCAAACGGTGAAAGCCAATGTGTGGACAATTCTTGGAACAATTCGGATTCAAACTGTGATCCACGATCAGTGATCACGTAGAGAGGGATTCCGAAGCGAGAGATCCATCCATTAAGAAATGCGTAGACAACAGACTTTGCGGAGACATCGATGAGTGGTATTGCTTCGATCCATTTTGTTGATCTGTCGATGCAAGTTAAGAGGTATCGATAGAAGCATTGAAACTCGGAGCCTGGGATAGAGCAAGGAGGTAATGGACCCGCAATATCAATGTATACCGTTTCGAAGCGTTGAGAAGGGATTTCAAGTGGAAGAGGCTCTGACTTGGTATGTCGTTGAATTTTTGCGGATTGACAACCAGAGCATTCTTTTGGCCATGAACGTATGTCGCTGTCCATATTGGGCCAAAAGTGACGAGACTTCATTAAGCGAAGAGAACCTTTGACGCCAGGATGGGACAAACCATGGAGGTCTTTAAAAATGCCTTTTCGTAGGGGCTTAGGAATAAAAGGACGAGGCTGGTATGAGGAAATATCACACGTCAGAGTCGTCTTTTCATCGCGAGGATAGTCTTTGAGACGTGGGAAGTACGCCTTTATTTCTTCGTCGGTTTCTTGTAGGCGTGCGATTGCCGGCAAATCTATGGCATCAGCAGCGATGGCATTAACTGGTCTGGACAGGCAATCAGCAACGATATCGTCTTGATCGCGGATATACATCATTGATGAGACATATTCTGAGATACACGAAAGGTGACGTTGTTGACGTTCAGTGTTTGCTGGAGTTCTGCAATTGAAAGCAGCGACAAGGGGTTTATGATCTGTGCATAAGGAGACTGTCCGTCCGTCCAAAATATGTTTGAAGTGGAGGACAGCCAAGTAAGCTGCGAGGAGTTCACGGTCATAAGTTGAATATTTTCTTTGAGGTTCTGACAATTTCTTTGAGAAGAATCCAATGGGAACAGGCTTGCCTTCTACCATTTGATGAAGAGCTGCTCCAACGGCGAACTGGGATGCGTCCGTCACCAGTTGAAATGTGGATGAAGAGGGAGCAGTGAAAGGTAAGGCCGAGGAGTTACAGAGGGCTTCTTTGATTGCGGAAAAGGAAGCTAATGCGTCTGTTGACCATTGGAGATTTGACGATTTAGGAAAGTTCTTGATAAGCTCTGTCATAGGAAAGGCGATGTCGGCAAAATTAGGAATTAGACGACGATAGAAGCCGATCATACCCAGGAATCTTCGGAGACCTTTTGAGTCTTGAGGTAGGGGAAATTCTTTGATAGTTGACTTCTTAGCTGAGGGAGGTTGAAGACCATTTGCAAAGACTGAAAAGCCAAGGAAGTCAACTTCTTTCTTAGCGAATTCGCATTTTTCAATGGAGATTCTGAGAGAATGTTCATGTAGAATGCGAAACACTGTTTCCAAGTCGTTCTTATGTTGTTCGACACTTTCGGAGAAGATAAGGACGTCGTCCAGATAAACGAAAACGCGTTCAACATCTCTAAAGATGGAATCCATGTAGCGTTGGAATGTAGCACCAGAATTACGGAGACCGAATGGCATGAAAAGATATTCAAAAAGTCCAAAAGGGGTTGTTACAGCAGTCTTCTCTATGTCAGCAGGGTGCATTGGGATCTGATGATAAGCACGAAGCAAATCGACTTTAGAAAATATGGTTTTTCCATGGCACTTTTGGGACAAACTTTGTATATGAGGGAGTGGATAGCGATCCGGCTTCGACAAAGAATTCAGCGCTCTATAATCTCCGCACGGACGCCATTCACCAGGTTTCTTCTTAGGTACCAAGTGAAGAGGTGACGTCCATGGAGAGTTTGATGGGCGAATAATGCCAGCTTGCAGGAGGCTTTGGAATTCTGCTTTAGCAGCAGCTAACTTGTCCGCAGGAAGTGGACGAGTCTTCGCATACGTTGGTAGAGCATCACCAGTCTCGATGCGGTGAGTGACTGCGATAGCTGTCGGTTGCGATAAGTGAGGATTGTGAGGTGACAGCACTGAGGGATATTTTTGGAGGATATTTCAGACGAAGTCGGAATGGGATGTGGCTTGGTTGATGAAAACTTGAGAGACTTCACCTTTGAACAGACAGAACGAAGTTCGCCGAGAGGTGTGTCCATCGATGATTTCTTTGCCACAATCCACCAACAAGTCGAAATGGTTGAGAAAATTGAAGCCAAGGAGCGGGTTGGAGATTTCAGTCATCACAAAAGACCAGTTGAAAACTCTTCTCAGGTTACGAATTGAAACATCAGTGGTGATTTCTCCATGACAATTGATCGCGTTGCCGTTTGCTGCAGAAATGGATACAGCGGTCGGGCGTAGGAGGAATCCTTTTGCGGCAGAGACGGGCAGAAGTGAGATACTTGCACCGGTGTCCACCAGAAAATTCACGCGTGTCTCTTCTACCTTAGCTGCGACGATGAGGGGCAGATCGGAGGTCGCGAAAACGCCGGCCTGCTCATTTAGTTTTCAGATCTCTGGTGAAGTTGGGGGCTTGGAGAGCGAGAGTTACGATGCGGTGATGTTGGCCGTGAATTTGGTAGGATCTGCACTTTTGACGTCTTAGTTGACCATTTGCACCAAGGCTTGCAGGTTCTTGCCTTCTCTGCGAAGTAGAGATGAGCACGACAGACTTTAGGGCGCTGGGTACTGTTGAATGGACCTAGTCGCCCAGGAAAGCCTGACGAAGTTGCAGTCGAAGGCGCTTGTCGATGATACTTGGGCGAAGAGGAAGTAGTCGACATTCTATTTATTGATGAAGGCTGTGTATTTTGAAAGCGAGGACCTCTGGTTGCTTCGGGGTCAGCGTCTCTGAGATCTAGAGGCGATGAGCATAGGGTTTATGCATACAGAGGCAAACTATGCTACACGGCTTCTCTATAGGCGATCTCGGAGGGCTAGCCGGGATGCCGCCGTATGAGTCCGTTAAAGGGTTTACCGCACCGAGATGGTGAGTTTTATCCAAACGACTCTCGACTTGCAGCTTTTACTTCCTGGGAGGCTTCGCCGTGTGTGTCCGTTAGGGCAACCGCGGAGGTTATACGCCGAACTGTGCCTCCCCAAGAGCTGCAAACCCTTTTAGGCCAGGCAGGCGTCGCAGTAGTTAGTCCTTTAGGACAACCCGGTAAGGGTCAATGCCGAACTATGCCTACCAGAACTGAAGCGTAAAATGATTCCAGCAGGCGGCGCCGTATTGAGTCCGTTAGGCTAACCTCGAAGGTTGTGTGCCAACTGTGCCTGCTAGAACCAGCTCTCTGAACTCCATGGTCACCAATTTATAGTACGTGGGTATAAGGTGAGGAAATAAAGAAGAACCAGATTTACGCTTTATTCTGTAACCATGAAATCAAACTTAATTAGATTATGTTAAGGAAATAATTATTATAAATAATGATAATGACATATTATATAAAATATAAATTTAACAGTTAACATTTACTTAAAGACTAATTATTAATCATAATATACAATTATTAATATCATTTTAATAAATTGTTTAGGGTAACTAATGTATAAGCGAAAAACGTCTCATAAATAACTCAGCAACAACAACAGCTTGTATTGCATTTAGCAACCCACGCTGTATGGGTAACTAAATATAAATTTATTTTATTTTTCAATCGAATCATTTTGCAACTTAAATCTATATTGGTAATATTATATCTAAGAATTATATTTAGGCAAACTTATTTATAATTTATTATCTATTCAAGTATAATCTAAATTATCCGCCAGAATAAATAACTATGCCCAGAATAAATAACTATTAATTTATGTATTCCAAGACACATATATAATATGAGGATTTTAAAGATAACTATTCTATTTTATTACTAACAATCTATACATGGCTATACTACAAAAGACAATTTGCCAACCAATTGTAAGGTCGGCACAAAAATAGTATTGAACGATATGAAGGCCCTTTACATCGAGTATAGGCGCCCGCACACCTTGAGTGGTGAAATCATGCTAAATCGTATTTATTGTATAGTACAAAGCAACAATGATGTAACTGTAGACTCGATCACGTGCGAGTTTAGTATTTTAGTTGAGCGCGGTAGAACATAAGGTGTATGCATTTTGATTTTATATAGGTTTTGCTGTTTATATATATATATATTAATGGGTATATAGTTTTATCCTGTACTATTACTATTTTTTATATAAGTTTTGGTGTTTATATATAAAGGCGTATTTGCTCGTACATATATTAAATGGTTATATAGTTTTATCCTGAACTAATATTATTATTTAAGAATGTATGTATATCGTTCGCTTAATTTGTGTATTTTTGCTGTATATTATTTTTTAATGTATATCTAATTCCTATATGTTTCATGAATTATTTCCCTTAACTCGTCTAAGTAAACAGAGTGACATAATGTGGTTTTATTTATTTCTTTTGGTTGTATATGATATTAAGGCATAACTGGGGTGATGGGAATATATATACTAAATGGTTGGTTACTCCTTCTAACCCGACTGACGGATTTCTAAACCAACTGTCAAGAATATCTGAATAGCGCAATCTGCAGCTGAAAAGTTAATCAGTATATACACATACACCTGCCGTCTAGGTCTTCTAAGTCAACTGGCGGATTTCGAGTTCTAAGTCAAGTGTTGCTACCTTGAGCTCTCATTAAGCTTCTGCCTCTCGCAGAAGCTGGATGCTCTCTTCCTCTCTCTCCTCTCTCTCTCTCTAAGGTTAGGTATACCCCTTTCGGGGGTGAGGCCGTCCCACCTTCTGCCCCCCTTTTGTTTGCACCATGGGGGTTGGCACTGGGGGAGGGGGTCTTGCAACAAGGGGGGAAGAGGGTTGGCACTAGCACTCATTTGATCAACATTGCAATTGCATATGCACTCTCCCATTTAGCGGGCATATTACTATACGAATACTATACAAAGAAATCAATATTAGACACGAGAGATAAGAGATGAACAATCACGAGTAATGTACCTTTAATCCTAGATTACATACGAGAAATAACAAAACAACAGTAATGTACATTTAATCCTAGATTTTTATTAGTATTAAATTATTAATCGAGATTTGAACTTGGTTTAAAACTAATTTATATTCACAATATTTAAATCATTCCAAAGTTTGATGTTCATTTTTAAAACAATATCGAAATATAAATCAATGTGACATCCATACTCTTATTGAAATCACTATTTACGTGATTTACCTATTTACTAATACAATACAGAGTATAACTCTCTACCTAGATCTAAATACCTTAATTTGTTACGAAAGTTTAAAATACTTCTGCTGGAAACTATATAGGCTATTCTACCCGTAGATTAGAGAATAATACAGAATCATAAGTTATAATCAGTATTCGTTCCTCAAATGCGTGTTTGAAGGACAACACAAATTAAAGTACAGAAAATTGTACTGAATTTTAACTGAAGAAAGGGGAAAAGTAAATTTAAAAAGGTAATAGTCAGGAAGCTCATTTCCCAACGATGTCGGGATGAATGCGCCCTTGGGGCAAGGGCGTAGCCAAAGGGGGGCCACTGGGGCCATAGCCCCCCAAACCAAGATAACAGTATTCAATTGTTTATATGATAATCTGAAATAATGGTCGTTCGTTTGGATGGAGGAAGGCGAGTCTAACGCATGTTAAAAAAAGTGTAGTTTGTAAAACGATCTTTCAAAACTTTCTTTTCTTTTTCAATCACAGTCATACATATTGTTAATTTGTTACATTAGTCCATAGCGTGATAGTGCCAATTATGATATATTTAGTAAAAAAATGTGAAATATCAGATTTAATTTTTCGTATCCTCACGCTATATTAATTTTTATCCTCCCCTCCCCCCGAATAAAAACTCCTGTCTACGCCCATGCCTTGGGGTCACCTTTAGCCAGGCCATTAACGGGCTAAGCGGCCAACTCAACCCAACCCAGGAGAGCTAGCAGGTGGGAGCGAATTCAGAGCCTCACCGCCTGGGCGTCCTCAAAAGTAAATTTCATTTAACAAAACTACTACTGCTGGATGCTAGGTTTATTTTAAACCAGTGTTTCCCATATAGTGTGCTTCCACGTATGCGTAGTGTGCCGTGAGATTTACGCTGACTGAGTGAATGGACACCTTACAGTCACAACTGTGTCGTGTTCATTCCGATTAACAGGTTCACGGTCCAGAGCTGAATTTTCTATTCATTCCACAAAGAAAAATATTTATATTACTTGGAATTATTGTTATTTTTAGTACAGAAATTTATTTATAGGCTTAAAAAATTCAGTGTTAAATAAAATAATGTACTGCGTTAGTTAGTTAGTACAGTCAGTTTACGTAGCCGATGATATAGTTACGAAAAAAGCTTACCGCTGGAATAAAATCTATGGAAAAATACTGAGTTTCAAAATTCAGCGAGTTATAATAATTTGACAAGTAATTGAATGAGAGTCCAGTTGGAATAACAACATATTCTAAACCCAATTATCAAAAGTAAAGGGCCAGACCAGTTCTTCCCCAAAGTGTTGCGGGAGGTGCGCGACCAGGTGGCTCCCCATCTGGCTACAGTCTTCAATAAATCGTTGGAGACGGGCCAGGTACCTGGTGACTGAAGGGAAGCCAACGTGACCCCTATCTTTAAGAAAGGGGATCACGAAATTCCAGGGAACTTGTCCAATTAGTCTCACTTCGGTTGTAGGTAAATTATTAGAGGGGATAATAGCGGATAGGATCGTTGACCATTTGGATTCTCACAAGCTGCTTGGGAACTCCCAACGTGGGTTTAGACGGCATAGGTCGTGTCTCACCAACTTGCTCGAGTTTTTCCACGTCATGTTGAGTGAGTATGATAAGAGTAGGGCGATTGATATACTTTATCTCGACTTTGAGAAAGCCTTTGATAAGGTACCTCACTGCCGACTAATGGCCAAAGTGCGCGCGCTGGGTATCGGTGGGGAAGTAGGTAGGTGAATTGGATTGGAAACTGGCTGAAGAATAGGCGGCAGATGGTTGTAATTAAAGGGGCTAGTTCGGGTTGGGCCTCGGTCACTAGCGGGGTTCCCAGGGTTCCGTTTTGGGGCCAAATTCGCTGATGACACGAAGCTTGGGGCCAATGTTGGGAAGCCAGAGGCGATCGAGCACCTGCGTGCGGACTAGGTAGGATAGGAGAGTGATCGGAAAAATGGCAAATGCCGTTTAACTTGGGTAAATGCAAGGTCATGCACATTGGCTAAGCCAATCCCAAGTCGGACTACTCCATGTTGGGGAGTAATATCGAGGCCACTGATTTGGAAAAGGACTTGGGTGTGCTAATTAGCAGCGACCTTAAGTTTACCAAACAGTTGTTGAGTTATATCAGGAGGCAATTTCGATTTCGGAACAAGGAGATTGTGCTCTCTCTGTACAATTCTCTGGTTCGGCCGCACCTGGAGTATGCTGTGCAGTTCTGGTCGCCCACCCTCAGGAAAGATATTGACAGGCCGGAGCGAGTCCAGGCGAAGGTCACAAAGTTAATCCCTTCCGTTAGGCATATGGGCTACAATCGACGCTTACGCGTCCTGAATTTGTTTTCGTTGGAAACTCGGAGGCTGCGCGGTCAACTCATCGAGGTTTTCAAGTTCTTACGCGGGTTCAACAATGTCGATTTTAGAAGCATGTTTAGTTTACTGTAAATGATAACCCAACTCGCAACAATGGTTGGAAGTTGGATTTGAAACGGTTTAGGACTAGTGTGTGTGGGAATTACTTTACGTATAAGATCTGTGACACGTGGAACAGGTTACCTTCAGAAGTTGTGAACAGTTCTTCTGTGGATCTGTTCAAGAAAAGGTTAGACCGAATCATATACACTATTTGAGGGTGTACGAATTTTTCCCTGGCACCCGTTGCCATTGGTACTTCCTCGGTATGGGCCGCAAGGCCTTTTGAAGTACTACTTTTCCTTGTAACTCCTTGTAACTCTCTCTCTCTCTCCTAACCAATTACTTAATTATGAATTACAAGGTGTTACAAGGGCAAGAGGAAGCCTCAAAGACCTTTCGGTCCACTCGGGGAGGTTCCTTTTATTTTTAAATTATTCTAGCTGCAGTACAATGCTGAACAGAAAAGCATAAGGCTCTCACCCCTCTCTCCGCTCCCTCCCCGCCAGAGGCAGGTTCGGAAAAGGGTTGAAGAATGTACATTGACCCTGGATAAGTAACCAAAGAAATTTTATAGGAAATGGAATCGAAAAACTAGCTTTACAATTACGTTATGCACACATAGAAATCGTACACTAGATCATATACTAAATAATGCCGTGGTATAAACTAGTATAATAATACAACGGTACTATCAAGTATCCTTGTAACGCCTTGTAATTATGAATTGGTAGTGAATTTTTTAATTTTCAGTACTTTTTCCCCAGATTTTCACTTTCTCGGCAAACTTCTTTCCGCAAAAATATAAAAACGGAAATTTTCCTGTATTCTAAAAGGGGGGAATTTGATTTTTGTTATTTACTGAAAATATTTATAATTATTATTATAAACAATTATATTTTAGGTAATTGGTAAGGTAAGGTGAGGTAAGGCTTTAAAAAATATTTGATTTAGAAAGGTGTCCAGTAGGCAGGGTCGAAATTTTATATTGAAAAGGTACATATTGTGAGGGGTTTGAATGGAATACAGGAACCCCCTCAGAAATTATTTTCGCTGTTTAAAGCCTCCTACCCCTGGCACAATTTTTCACTTTTTGACCTATATTGAAGAATATTCCATTTATACGAGACTTACTCTACATTCAAGTTTTTTGATAACATAAATCTTTATTAACGTATAATATTTTATTTAATAATGTACAGTATTAGGAAAATTAATTAAGTACAACAATATATTCAGAAGAAAAAGAGGCATAATAAATGTGCTAAAATTCAACTCACGTTTTCATTGTTCCTTACCACATCAAAAGGGAAGAAATTTTCAATATCATTAGGAAATTTTATTTCATATGTTTCTTACTCATTCCATTGGGTCTTCCATTCAAACTTGGGCAGTTTTCGCCTTGATTCTAATGAGTTTAAGATAAACTTTTGACGGTTGTCATATCCTATTCTTTCCTGACATGCCTTTGTTACTAGGTTCACTGCCCTTTCCACACTTTGACTGTGGCATGGAAAAGAAGCTATCTCCAGTGGCTTACATCGAGCCTGTAGTAGCTCATCGTCGCTAAAATTGTTTAGCAGCGGCGGAGTAATGATCTCTTTTTTGCCAATCGATCATCTCGGTGTCGTCAGTAGAGTGGAAATTGAGGGTTCGAGGCAACTCAAAGTTTCTGGTACCTGAAAATCCTGTTCTTGAAAGGATGATTTTCTGAATAGCTTGCTCCTTAATTTCTAGTCTCTTGTCAGTTACCATTGATATGAGTATATTTTCTGGGTGGGCAAAGTAGGCGTTATTCTTTAATACTGGATGATTGATCTATGTTGTTCATCTAAATTTCGAAGCAAGCACATTAAATGCCAAAAGTTATATGCACCATCAGTTGCATTAGGATGAGATTTTAACCAAAATCACCCTGGAGCATAGAACTGCATAATAATCTTGACTATATCTTGAAGGTTTTTATCGGGATTTGGCGTTGAGATACAGTATATAATCGAAGGACCCTGTTGGCTAGAGTTAGCCAGCGAGCATGATGAAGGGTACCTGGGGATCGAGTAGACAGATCTTGAGAAGTGTCTCCAGTTTGCACTGCCAGACACATATCATAGAGATATCTTTGATCACTGCTTAGCTCCTTCACAACATCTGCTGGAATCTATTTAATGTTTCCCTTTACGCGAGAATATTTGACTACCTCCAATTCTGTTAAATCTGTTTTCAGTTTATTCCCAATTGAACCCACAAAAGTATTTGGACCTGTTGTTTTACCATCAATGGTTTGTAGACTTGCATAAAAGGCAGCTCATTCAAATGCAAGAGGCACACCAACCACTGCACTGGTCTGTTAAGATGAATTTCAATCAGTTTTATGGTTCCACCAATTGTTCCTGTATTTACAGGAGTACCATCACACAGTAAAGCTTTGATAGTATCTGTGCTGTTCGAGTCTGTAATAATAGTTATCAACTCTTCTGCTATGCAGCGAGCAGTTCCATTATCTGGTGTGACATGGTCTACATAGATGCTTCCAGGTTCTTTCACAATAACATAGTGTTCTTCTTTTATCTTTCCACTTTTAGTTAATGTGTTATCTTTCCTTCCATCAAATCCAAGGCACTCCATCTTTAGATTTTTGGATTTAGACCTAAAAGTATTTGTTTCACCCATGCGATTTCTTTCTCTTTCTAATTTCTTTCTGTCAAGCATGTTGGTGTGGTTAAGCATCCACATATCTTTTAAAGCTGCATTGACTATTGCAGCTGCAGCTCTACAACTTACACGATAACGATCTGCTGTTAAGGCTAGGTTTTTATAGGAGTGCCTGTTCTGAATATTCTCAGTCAATTCTAAATCGGCCTCATAATCTACATTCTGACTGACTCTCTGAATCTACATCCATGTCTTCTTCGGTATTTTCTATAAATTCCGATGGTAAAACATTGGTGGCTTCAGTTATTTCTTCTTGTGGTTTTAGTTGACGGTTTTGTGCTTCTTGGGCTCTTGCTAAAGATCTCTTCTTTGTTGAACTAGCTATGCGATAAATTGGTCCTAACTGATTTTTTCTTTGTTTTTGACCCACAAAAGACTCCCATTCTACCATTGGTATTTTATCCTCACACCTGCAAGATTTCTTTTCAATTCCCTTATCATAGCATTCACAAGAAGATATATCAAACATTTCATCATACTGAGCTACTTTTAAGGCAAAACTTTCATTTCTTCGATGTAACGGCACTTTGTTCAATTTTGAGGCTTCTTCTATTAGTCGACTGACTTTAAGATAGACACCTTTGGTGTTAATCGTAGGAAAAGACAATTTCATTCAAATGTCGTCAATATCTTTTACAACAACCCTGTAACAATCATTAGCAGTTGCTGATACTTTTGATTTAGCTTCTTCACGACGGCGCACAAAAAGGTAGTGTCTCAAATCTGCTTTTGAAGGAGTCATGGGTGCTGGGAATTCCGTAGGATATCCAAAGGCTGCATTCGAGGAATTGCTTCTAGTAGTCATAGTTTATATTCAGAAGTAAAATCAAATTATATGTAATTTATAATTTATGATAATTCAAATTATAATTAAAGCAAATGCAAATTATTTCTATTTATCTGAAAAATTATTTCTATTTATCTGAAACATAAAAATATCAAGCATTAAACAAACAACTTATCATGTAACATATAACAACATTAAACATATGCAAATATGAAGGTAAAAAAGGGAGGAGGGGCATGTGATAGGGTAGTAGGGTAGCACATGCTTGATTTTTTAATATTTTGTTAAAGTGATAAAAAAAACCTTCTCACATAGTGTACTTTTTAAGCAATAACATTTTTTCCATTTAAATATATGCAAATATGAGGGTAAAAAGAGAGAGGTATGTGCTAGGGGTAGCAGGGGTTGCACATGCTTGATATTTTAATATTTTGTTAAGATGATAAAATGAAACTTCTCACATAGTGTAATTTTTAAGAAATAAAAAATTTCCCATTTTCGACCCGGCCTAGTGTGCAGCCATTCTAAAATCGGTTGTTAAACAGCTATAAAAGATTAGCACTGATTAATTAGTACAAGAAGAAATTGGTAGATTGTCTTCTATTTCAGTTACTTGAGCGAGTTTGTCTGGCCAATGAAAACGAATAACTAAAATGAGGACTTATTAAGAATTGTATCGTACCCCCAGTCCCTGATTTATGTACCCAGCCAGAAATGGGCTCTTTTACTAAAACGTTCATGAACGTCTATTATTTAATTTTATTTATATTTATAATAATAATTATTAATACCTGTGATATTTTAATATCGATAACTACTAATTTTAAATCTGATAAGTGTTTAATAATCTATATTTAGTTTGGTGAAATCCATTGTTTAATTTTTGTTTTAATAAGATTTCTAGCTTTTAAATTTAATTGAGCAATTAAACAGAATAAAATGTTATACCTGACAAGAAATCTTTTTGTGGAAGTTGTTAATGTAGTAGTTGAATTGTTAAAAACTTTAAACTGATTATAATAAAAAACTTTTAGCTAAATTCAGAAATAAAACACTTTGTATTGTCTTTCTTTATCTTCTAAAACTAAGAAATGTAATATCGATTTATGATGATTGCAGTTACAATTATTGACCATGACGGATATGATGGAACTTAATTTCTTTACAAACGAATCATTAAGGCAGTATGATAAAATCTGCACCGAAATCGCCTGAAATGTTCTCTACAGGAAATAAAATGCTTTTTCTCCATGTATCTACAACACTTTATTATAATTACCTACACATGGAAATATTCAACATCATCGATGTTATCACTATTTCCTTGGGCTGCGTCGAGGTCATGTCATTACATCGCTTTCCTAAAACCAGCTGAAGGGACGTTGTGTCTGAGCAGTAGTTGGATGGGCGACCCTACGACATGATAATTTACCGACCAGCAGTTCGGATTCGACGTTAAGCTGTAGGTTTCCTTTGTCATAAGAAGCTGCTGTTAGTACGGAGGCACACGCATGCAACTATCAACTATTTCCTACTGTATATTTAGGTCATGTTTCACTCTTTTGATTGGCATTTCTGATGAAACTTTCACTTCCTTCCCCGTAACCCCATCTTGAGGAGGAAAACGAGTTCATATAAAGTAAAACAAGCAACAAGAGTATAACATCAGAGGACACTGGAAAGTTATTCAGCAGCAATTGAAATTAATATATTGCTTAGGTAGTTTCGGCGTAGCGACTTCACTGAGTAAAATGGACTCAGAAATAGAAACTGCTCTTCAATGTGGTAAATTTTGTGTACCTTTTGTTTTACTATGAATAAAGTTTAAATGTAACTAATTAATGCCATTGGAAAGGAAAAAATTAATCATTTAAGGTAAGTAGTATGATGGCAAAAAGGGAGACAGAATTGGGGCGCTTTGAAACTTGCCCCTGGATGGGCCCCTGAAGGCCTTCGCCTCCATTATGAAGGGGTCCTCTTCCTTAAGTTCCTCATCCCCATTTATGAGACCTCACCGTCTTTCATGAGGGGCATTTGTGGGTTTTCCCCTTAAGGGGCCCCACCTTAAGCTTCGGTTCCCTACCTTCCTTTATGAGGTTTCATGGTCTTTCATGAGAGATATTTGTAGGTTTAAAACAAAAACACAAAACACAAAAGAAGGGAAAAAGACAAGAAAAGAATGGATCATTTTGAGAATTTCCTCCTTGGGTCCCTTGAGAGGTCCTCCTTCTGTTCCTTACATTCCTTTATGAGGAAAACAAACAAACAAACAAACAAACATTCCCGAGGCCGGGGATAGGTTAAGCTAACCTAAGGGTAGGTTGAGTAGGAAAAAATTTGATGGATCTTTTTACACAGCGTTCCGCCGTGTCCGGTTTCGCGGTTCCCGTTAGTTTTATCTTAATTCACGCCACTTCTGGAAGTGTTCAAGGAATTTATGCGTGCATGGGGAAGCGTCTCTCGCGCATCAGGTTTCTACTTATATATATATATATATTAGTAAACTGAAACAACGTATATATTATGTATATAAGAAGAAAAACTAAGTATAGTGTCTGACAAATAGCCGACCGTGGCCTTATGGCAACATGATCTTAACAAACGAATTTGAGCTTTGCAATCTGAATATTAGAGATTATTTTGGCTTAAATAGGAAAAAACTTAAAATAAAATTCCATGATACCCGAAAGACAACCTATTTTACCTAACAGACCTATACGAAGACGTGTAAGGTCTCAAAAAATACAGCAGAGATTGTACACGCCAATATCTTCGCAGAAGGCCTTAAAAATAATTTTTTGCCATCTGAGTGTAGGCTCATCGTTTCGCTTTAATATTTTAATGCCGAGACCACACAAAATAAAATTAGAATACTTACAGTTCACTCATAAACAAATTTTGTTTTTTGTAATATTTGTATTAGGAAATAGATCCAGAAAATATTAACTAATTTTATTTAAATTATACTCGTGTGTGTGTGTGTGTGTGTGTGTGTGTGTATATATATATATATACATATATGATAGCGTATAATAGAGTCCCAAGGCAGGAAGTGTAGAGATGTTTAAGAGACAGGCGGGTACCTGAGGAGTATGTCAGACTGATCCATGATATGTATGAGGGAGCTATTACGAGGGTGCGAAGTAGCTTGGGAGAGACCGAGAAATTTGAGGTACGAGTTGGTCTACACCAGGGATCAGCGCTGAGTCCGCTGATTTTTGTTACTGTGATGGATGTGATCAGCAAAGACATGATAGAAGAGGCTCCATGGACCATGATGTTTGCTGATGACATCGCGTTGTGCTCAGAAACAAGAGAGGGAGTGCAAGAGAAATTAGAAAGGTGGAGAGTAGCTCTGGAAACTAGAGGACTAAAAGTAAGCAGAGAAAAGACCGAGTATATGAAATGTGCACCTGGAGACGAACAAATAAGAAGTGTCATGGGTCTAGGACAACTGGCCGCGGCCAACTAGCCGCAGCCCAACTCACCACGGCCAACTCGCCGTAGCCAACTGGCCGCAGATATAGGGAATAAGACAACTCGCCGCGGCCAACTCGCCGTGATATAGAAAAATTATTTTTTTTTATGAAAATTGTGTGTAATAAAACAAGTGTGTTAAAATTGCTTTATGAAAGTACTTTATTGGAGTAAAAAAAATAAAATAAGGATAAAAATGCAAATATCTATGAAAAGTTATGGGCAATTCCCCTAAGGTATTCAACAAAATTTCGACTGTCAAATTTACTGACAATTGATTTTATCCTTGCATCTGCTTCTCTGAATTTTTTTAACTTGACTGGAGGATTTTGCCCTGCAATCAGCTGCTCGTAATATAGATCTCTTCCCGTTGAACTTTTTTCAAACCATCAATAAATTTCCAAATCGTAGGATGTTGCATTCCAAGTTCATTTTGCAGTCTTCGGTGCGCAGCTTCTGCGTGATTGTTAGTCCTGTCTTCGTCATTCAAGCAGCGTTGATAAACATTCCACATTTCCTGTGGAAATACACACGCATATATACATATATATACACATATATATATATACTAGCGGAGCGACCCGGCGTTGCCGGTAGATGTTGAACGCTATATATATATGTGTGTGTGTGTGTGTACACACAGTATATGCCCGGTTAGGTCAACTGAATGCCCGATTAGATTAATTGGATACCTGGGTACGTTAATTGAATGCCCGATTAGGTTAATTGTACGTCCTTGACGATTGGTTATGTTGAGTCGTGATATTTTCGTTAAAGCTAACGAAAATATCACGACCTAACCTAACCAATCGTCAAGGGCGTACGGTTGACCTAACCGGGCATTCAACACCCAGGTGCACAGCCTCTAAAATTATATTTAGAATAAAAAATTTAAAATTATAAAATTATAAATTATAAAATCTGGCCACCGCGGCCAGTTGGCTACGGCGAGTTGGCCGTGGTGAGTTGGGCTGCGGCTAGTTGGCCGCGGCCAGTTGTCCCATTCCCAAGTCTCATGGTCCAGGAATTTATTATAAAGAAAGTTAAAAGTTTCAAGTATCTGGGATCAATCAGAGAGGAGAAGGGAGACTTGGAAGGAGAAATAAACAACAGAATTCAAGCTGGCTGGAAAAATTGGAGAGAGGTATCGGGAGTATTGTGTGATAAGAAAGTGAATGTGAGGATGAAGGGAAAACTGTTCAAGACAGTAGTAAGACCAGCACTACTGTATGGGGCAGAAACATGGCCGATCAAAAGAAGCCTGGAAAAGAAAATGGAAGTGGCAGAAATGAAGATGCTCCGATGGATGTGTGGAGTGACTAGGAGGGATAGAGTGAGGAATGATTTAATAAGAGGAACAACAAAAGTAACAGAAATCTCCAAGAAGGCACAGGAAAGGAGATTGAGATGATATGGGCATGTCCAGAGGAGGGAGGAGTATGTGGGACGATGGATGCTGAGAATGGAAATCTCAGGCACGAAGAGAAGAGATAGACCTAAGATGAGGTGGCGGGATAGACTGAAGAAAAATATGAGTGAAAAGGGACTGCAGGAAGAGGTGGCCCAAGACAGAAGTGATCAAGAAGAAGGCTCTGCAACAGCGATCCCACATAGAAGTGGACTAATAAGGCTGCGGAAGAAGATTTTATAAAACCTTTGGTTAGCTTCCGCCCGAATTGTTCATTCTGACGAAGGTCAAACTTTTCACTCCACCTCAGACCTACAGTTTAACGTGGAATCCGAACCACGCCCCATCAGCAGCCCAGCGTCTTAATCACTAAGCCACCTAGGGTATCCATTTATCTACCAACCACTTTATTGTGTGGAAAAATGAACAGCTGGGTTTTGCTGCGCGCCTGCTGCCGTCGGGTCTTGAACCCGGGGCCGATGGATTCGTAGTTAGCGACGCTAACCACTACACAACCGAGGCGCCTATACATATATATATACTGTATATATATATATATATATATGCACAGTATATATATATATATATATATATATATATATATCAAATCATTCCCCGAACAAAGTTTTATACCTGGAAGGACTCATGCAAGAAGCCGGAGCAGACTTTGCATGGCTCACGGAAACTCATCTAAAGGACTGCCAGGCCGAACTATAAAAATTGGGAGTCCTGTATTGACAAAAAAGAAATACAAACTGACAGCTATAACATCCTCCTAGTCGACAGAACAGTGAAACGTAAAGGAGGATGTGATCAGTCTTTCCTTGTGAACAGACGTTTTTTATCGAGTGTCCAGTGCTACCAATTGAATAAGTGGTTTTCGTTGAAGTGTCTTTAAAACAATAGTGTTTGGTGCATTCTTAACTAAATTACTTCGTGTTACAAATCATTCATTAACGAATATTTTTCATTTATTGACTTTATTCATTACGATATTAATTAATTCAACCAGGGCTAGTGCACGTGGCTTGTCTTGTTTGTTTTTCAAATCTATTAGAAAACGAGGTTTCATGAGGTTCATTTTCCCTTGCTACGGGGATCAAGTAGGGTGTGGTCACCCACTGTGGGAAAAAGTAAAAAAGGAAAGAAAAAAGTCGGTCGAATAGCGGACAGATAAGTTTTATTAATACTTTTTCTTTTACAGATCTTTCGTCGGTAGCTTAATTATATATTCATTTAGTATAAATTTGTTACAAGAACCTGTTTCTGCGTTTCAAGAATATTTTGCGTGCTTGCGCAGGTGACGGCACAATAAGCACGCGGTGGACGTACGTTGTAATCTATTAATTTTCAAACGCTCGTTTTTTGTTCTTTTTTTTAATTAATTAATAGCATGGCACCCCCGTCAAGTACTTGCAGTCGCTGTGAAAGGAAATTTGCCGCTTACGCGTTTACTTTCGCAATAATAATGAACAGTTAGTTTGCAGGTGGTGCTCAAGCACGGAAGTGCTGAGGAACGAGTTAGAACGTGAGAGGGAGGCCAGAGCGAGGCTTGAAGAAAGGGTGATGCTTCTGACGGCAAAATTAGAATCCCTTGAGACTTCAGTTAAGACCCCTACTGCCTCAGTTTCTACTAATAATATAAATAATAGTCTACTAATAGCTTTCTCTCTTCCCCTAGTTCCCAACCCTTCGTGTAAGTGCGTAATTGAGCCCCATTGAGAAAACGTAAGACATGTCTGCCAGTAATAACAAACAATAAGTTTTCTGTTTTAGGTTTCGACGATGCTGATGAACCGGAAATACGACTCGTTGGCGATTCCATTGTTCGAGGGCAGCTCGAGGAATTCTGTGGGAGAAACACTCGTCGTAGGCGCCGTTACTGCTACCCTGGTGTAAGGGTGGAGGTTATAACTAATAGTGTTGACCATTTTACAGACGGAACCTCTGCGGACACAACTTATGTTATTCATGTCGGTACTAATAACGTTTTAAATTCTAGATCGGAAGAGCTGCTGGCAAGGTACAGGGACTTAATAGAGCGACTAAAGGAAAAAACTAATAAGATTATTTTAACAGGTATAATTCCTCGAATTATCCAACGTAGCGATTTCTACAACAAGGCGACCTATATCAACAATAACCTAAAGTTTCTTTGCCAACAGGAAGGAGTGCATTTTGCGAATTTTTTGAACAGTTTCTACGGCAGGAGGGACTTCTTCCTCGGAGATGGACTTCTTCTTAATGACGTTGGAGCTGCGCGTTTCGGAAGACTTTTTCATAATACTGTCTTCTTTTCAGGCTGCCGTAACTCGAACGGTCCCGGTGTAATTTCCTCAAATTTTCCTTGCGCTCGCGAAAGTATCGCAATTACAAACAATTTGAAGGTTTTATCCTTAAATGCTCGTAGCCTACGAAATAAAATAAATTAATTTTCTTCTTTAATTGCTTGTAAATACTATGATTTAATTGCGATAAATGAATCGTGGCTTAGCACTGAAACACATGACTTTGTAGTGGAGTATCAAATTAGAGGTTATAGACTTTTTGTTAAAAACAGAATAGGTAGGCGAGGAGGCGGTGTTATGTTGTATATCAAAAATAATATTGCGAACGTTATAGAAGTAAAGCACACAATTCCAGAACCGATAGATTCGACTATAGCAGAACTTAAATTAAACGATTTCAAACTTCTTGTTGCCGTTATATATAGGCCCCCTAATCAAACAGCTGATACGGACGACGCGTTATATCGTGAACTAAAGAGAATAATAGGTAGTGAGCAGGCCTTTGTTATGGGTGACTTTAATTGCGCCCACGTGAATTATGGTACAATGCAGGGTGACGCGGAAGGCAATCGTTTAGTTAATTTTCTCGAGGATAGCTTTCTTATTCAAAAGGTTGGGGAACCAACGAGGTTGGACAGTATTTTAGATTTAGTAATAACTACGGATGATAGGCTGATCACGGATCTTCAAGTAACAGAACCGTTAAGCAAGAGCGATCACAATGTGGTAGAGTTTGTCCTCTCAGTAAGTCACTCGAAACCAGCTACCTCGACAAAAATAACTAACTTCCAGCACGCAGACTGTTGTAAATTTCGAAATGAATTGTCACACGTCAATTGGGAAAACGTAATGGGGATCTCCAACGCAAAAGTAATGTGGGAATCGTTTGAAACAGTATTTGGGACTATAAATGAAGAATGTACCATACAAGATTAAGCGTACGAAAGTAAACAACAAGCACTTGTGGTTTACTTCTAGAGTAGGAGATATTATAAAGAGTAGAGATAGGGCTTAGGCAACATAAGTGCGATAAAGACAATTTGCGGTTACAAAACAACTACATATCTCTAAGGCGTGAAGCGAAAAGTGTAATAAAAAAGTCCAAGCATGAATTTGAAATCTCCATAGCTCGTGACGCAAAGAAAACCACAAGCGATTCTTTCAATACGTCAACAATAGGAATCCAGTAAAAAGTGTCTTAGGGCCGTTGGAAAATTTTAACGGAGAGCTAGTTTCTGAAAAGAAGGAAATGGCTACCTTGCTAAACGAATTTTTGACGTCAGTTTTTACTATAGAAGATGTAACGAATATCCCTACGGTCATAGACATAATACCTTTTGATAATGGTAATACTTTGGATAATATTGTGGTTAGTGAAAGGGAGGTAATGCGCTATATTGATAAAATGAAAATGCGTAAATCACCGGGGCCAGATTCCATATATCCCATAAAACTAAAAGAATTAAAAGAAAGCATTGTTGTGCCGCTAACAAAGATTTTTAATGCGTTTATTTCTGAGGGGTGCGTATCAGATAATTTTAAGTTAGCAAATGTAACACCTATCTTTAAGAAAGGCGATACAGGTGCGGCGGGAAATTATAGGCCAATAAGTTTAACGTCTGTTGTAGGTAAGCTACTGGAATCAATAATTAAAGATCGTATAGTCGAAAACATAGAATTGCATAACTTGGTTAGAAATACGTAGCACGGTTTTAGGCGAAACAAATCTTGCTTAACTAATCCTTTACAATTATAGGCGGGAAATTATAGGCCAATAAGTTCAACGTCTGTTGTAGGTAAACTACTGGAATTAATAATTAGGGATCGCATAGTCGAACACAGTCTTTCCTTGTGAACAGACGTGTTTTACCGAGTGTCCAGTGTGTCAACTGAATAAGTGGTTTTCGTTGAAGTGTTTTAAAAAAAAATAGTGTTCGGTGCATTCTAAACTAAATTACTTCGTGCTACTAATCATTTATTAACGAATATATTTCATTTATTGACGTTATTTAGTACTATATTATTTTATCAAACCAAGGCTACTGCACGTGGCTTGCCTTGTTTGTTTTTCAAATCTATCAGAAAACGTGGAGTCATAAGGTTCATTTTTCCTTCTTCGAGAGGTCAGGTAGAGTGTGGTCACAACCGTGTGAAAAAAGGAAAAAAGTCGGGTCGAATCGCGGACAGATAAGTATTATAAATACTCTTCTTTTACAGATCTTTTGTCGGTAGCTTAATTCTATATTCATTTAGTATAAATTTGTGTTACAAGAACCTGTTTCTGTTTCAAGAACGCGGTAGACCTACGTTGTAATTTATTAATTTCCAAACGCTCGTTTTTTTTGTTTTTTTTTTTTTTGTTTTTGTTTAACTAATTAAAAGCATGGCACCCCCGTCAAGTACTTGCAGTCGCTGTGAAGGGAAATTTGCCGCTTACGCGTTTACAATGGCTAATAATAATGAACAGTTAGTTTGCAGGTGGTGCTCAAGCATGGAAGTGCTGAGGAACGAGTTAGAACGTGAGAGGGGCCAGGTGAGGCTTGAAGAAAGCGTGATGCTCCTGACGGCAAAATTAGAATCCCTTGAGACTCCAGTTACGACCCCTCCTGCCTCAGTTTCTACTAATAATATAAATAGTATTAATAGCCCTCTCTCTTCCCCTAGTTCCCAACCCTTCGTTCGAGTGCGTAATGGAGCCCCATTGAGAAACCTAAGACATGTCTACCAGTAATAACAAACAATAAGTTTTCTGTTTTAGGTTTCGAAGATGCTGATGAACCGGAAATACGACTCGTTGGCGATTCCATTGTTCGAGGGCAGCTCGAGGAATTCTGTGGGAGAAACCCTCGTCGTAGGCGCCGTTACTGCTACCCTGGTGCAAGGGTGGAGGATATAACTAATAGTGTTGACCAATTTACAGACGGTACCGGAGGACACAACGTATGTTATTCATGTCGGTACTAATAACGTTTTAAATTCTAGATCGGAAGAACTGCTGGCTAGGTACAGGGACTTACTAGAGCGATTAAAGGAAAAAACTAATAAGATTGTTTTAACAGGTATACTTCCTCGAATTATCCAACGTAACGATTTCTACAGCAAGGCGACCTATATTAACAATAACCTAAAGTCTCTTTGCCAACAGGAAGGAGTGCATTTTGCGAATTTTTGGAACAGTTTCTACGGCAGGAGGGACTTGTTCCTCGGAGATGGACTTCATCTTAATGACGTTGGAGCTGCGCGTTTAGGAAGACTATTTCATAATACTGTCTCTTCTTTTCAGGCTGCCGTAACTCGAACGGTCCCAGCGTAAATTCCACAAATTTCCCCTGCGCTCGCGAAGGTGTCGCAATTACAAACAATTTGAAGGTTCTATCCTTAAATGCTCGTAGCCTACGAAATAAAAGAAACGAATTTTTTTCTTTAATTGCTTGTAAAGACTATGATATAATTGCGATAAATGAATCGTGGCTTAGCACTGAAACTCGTGACTTTGTAGGGGAGTATCAAATTAAAGGTTATAGACTTTTTGTTAAAAACAGAATAGGTAGGCGAGGAGGCGGTGTTATGTTGTATATCAAAGATAATATTGCGAACGTTATAGAAGTAAAGCACACAATTCCAGAACCGATAGATTCGACTATAGCAGAACTTAAATTGAACGATTTCAAACTTCTTGTTGCGGTTATATATAGGCCCCCTAATCAAACAGCTGATACGGACGAAGCGTTATATCGTGAACTAAAGAGAATAATCGGTAGTGAGCAGGCTTTAGTTATGGGTGACTTTAATTGCGCCAACGTGAATTACGATACAATGCAGGGAGACGCGGAAGGTAATCGTTTAGTTAATTTTCTCGAGGATAGCTTTCTTATTCAAAAGGTTGGGGAACCTACGAGGTTGGACAGTATTTTAGATTTAGTAATAACTACGGATGATAGGCTAATTACTGATCTTCAAGTAATAGAACCGTTAAGCAATAGCGATCACAATATGGTAGAGTTTGTCCTCTCAGTAAGTCACTCGAAACCAGCTAACTCGACTAAAATTCCTAACTTCCAGCACGCAGACTTTAGTAAATTTCGAAATAAATTGTCACACGTCAATTGGGAAAACGTAATGGGGAACTCCAACGCAAAACTAATGTGGGAATCGTTCGAAAGTATTTAGGACTATAAATGAGGAATGTGTACCGTACAAAATTAAGCGTGCGAAAGTAAACAACAAGCCCTTGTGGTTTACTTCTAGAGTAGGAGACATTATAAAGAGTAGAGATAGGGCTTATAGGCTACATAAGTGCGATAAAGACAATTTGTGGTTACGAAACAACTACATATCTCTAAGGCGTGAAGCGAAAAGTGTAATAAAAAATCCAAGCGCGAATTTGAAATCTCCATAGCTCGTGACGGTAAAGAAAACCCCAAGCGATTCTTTCAATACGTCAATAATAGAAATCCAGTAAAAAGTGTCTTGGGGCCTTTGAAAAATGTAAACGGAGATCTAGTTTCTGAAAACAAGGAAATGGCTACCTTGCTAAACGAATTTTTTACGTCAGTTTTTACTATAGAAGATGTAACGAATATCCCTACGGTCATAGACATAATACCTTTTGATAATGGTAATATTTTGGATAATATAGTGGTTAGTGAAGGGAGGTAATGCGCTATATTGATAAAATGAAAACGCGTAAATCACCGGGGCCGGATTCCATATATCCCATACAACTAAAAGAATTAAAAGATAGCATTGTTGTGCCGCTAACAAAGATTTTTAATGCGTCTATTTCTGAGGGGTGCGTACCAGATAATTTCAAGTTAGCAAACGTAACACCTATCTTTAAGAAAGGCGATAAAGGTGCGGCGGGAAATTATAGGCCAATCAGTTTAACGTCTGTTGTAGGTAAGCTACTGGAATCAATAATTAGGGATCGTATAGTCGAACACTTAGAATTGCATAAACTAGTTAGAAATACGCAGCACGGTTTTAGGCGAAACAAATCTTGCTTAACTAATCTTTTAGAATTTTTCCAAAGCGTGGTTGACGTTTACGATAGACATCGGGCGGTTGATGTAGTGTATTTAGATTTTCAAAAAGCGTTTGACACCGTGCCGCACAAAAGACTCATTGAAAAAACTAAGGCTCATGGAATCAGGGGTGTAGTAATAAATTGGCTAGAAGAGTGGTTGCGAGGTAGGAAACAGAGGGTGGTCGTTGATGGAGCGGAGTCGTGTTGGGCTAATGTAGCGAGTGGCGTTCCTCAGGGTTCTGTATTGGGCCCCTTGCTTTTTCTTATATATATTAACGATTTAGATGTCGGCCTAGTCAGTACAGTTTCAAAGTTTGCGGATGACACGAAGCTGGGTGGTAGGGCGATTAATGACGAAGATAGAGGTAAAATCCAGGAAGATCTGAATAAAATCGTTGATTGGTCAGTCACATGGCAAATGAGATTTAACGTTGATAAGTGCAAAATTTTGCATATAGGTTCGCGTAACGGTAATTTTGCGTATAGTATGTCAGGGAAAGATTTAACAAGCGTAGAGCAGGAAAAAGATTTAGGAGTTATAGTCACTGGTGATTTAAAAGTAGCGAAACAAAGTACAGCAGCGGTCAATAAGGCGAACAAAGTGTTAGGTTTTATAGCTCGAAATTTTGAGTACAAATCGCGCGATATTATAGTTCCTCTTTATAAATCATTAGTTAGACCCCATTTGGAGTACGCGGTCCAATTTTGGAATCCGCATATGCGCAAAGATATAGACAAAATCGAAAGAGTTCAAAGACGAGCAACTAAGATGATTCCGTCGCTTAGGTCAAAGTCGTACGAGGATAGGCTTAAGGAGTTAAAATTGACAACACTCGAGACTAGGAGGCTAAGGGGTGATCTAATCCAGGTTTTCAAAATTATGAATGGGTTCGATAACGTAGATAGAGATAGCTTTTTCGAAATATCTCAATATAATAGGACTAGAAATAACGGGTGTAATTTGACAAGTAGAAGGTTCGAGACAGCAGTTGCCAAAAACTTTTTTACGCATAGAATAGTAAATAGCTGGAATAGTTTGCCGGTAGAAGTAATTAGTAGCACGTCTATAAACATGTTTAAAAATCGATTAGATGCATATGTTGATAGATTGGGTATAATTTAAGGTAGTAAAATTAAGGCCTTGTGGTTCGGAACTCATGTAAACTTGTAGGTCCTCTCCGCCACTATGGAGGACATGCACAATACACAATTATGAACACAGGTAGACCAGCCATGAGTGGATCCTCGGGTCTTTGTTGGTCTGAAACATTATAAAATGATAACATTATTTACACACGCAAAAGGCATATGGCAGAAATGACTAAGTACCTCAAACAGCTACGTAAAATGTGTAGCAGCTCAGATTCCATTACAGAGGTAAGAAACTGAGTAAAAGATCTACACTCTCCAACACCAAATATTTTTCTCTGTGGTGATTTTGATTTCACATTCATAAAATATAAAAGATATGAAAAAATATATGTATACACCAGGACAAGGGGGGCACACGAGAAGAAAGGAACTAATTGAGAAACATACAGAAAGAGAAAAAGACGACGCTATAGAAGCGATAAAGGTTAACTTAAAGTACTTCTATAATTTTGCAAAAAGAAAGTTGAAAAACCATGCGACAATCGGACCTTTAAAAAAACGAGAACAGTGCTTTATCTGATGATCTAACAGAAGTATCTAAAATATTAAGAGCTCAGTACGAATCATCTTTCAGTATCCCAAAAACTGACAAATTGATATGCAATAGAAACACGTTCTTTGAAGATGAACTAGAAGGGGAAAGTATAACGGACTTCGACTTTACGACGGATGATATTACACAAGCTATAAGGAAACTAAAAACACTCTCAACGGCAGGACCTGATAAATGGAATGCCACACTGATCAAAAACTGCAAGAATGCAATCGCTGAGCCCCTATACTGGATATGGAGACGATCACTAGACACGGGAGAAATACCGGGCATCCTGAAGAGCGCGAACATAGTCCTAATATATAAAGGAGATCGATCAGAGGCCAAAAACTATAGGCCAGTGTCGCTTACATCTCATCTCACTAAAATATTTGAAAGAATAGTGAGACAGAAAATCTATGACTTTTTGGAAACTCAGAAAAAATTCAATGATAACCAACATGGGTTTCGGTTAGACAGATCATGCCTATCACAACTAATGGAACACTACAATAACATTATTGATGCATTTGAAAGTAATAAAAACTATGATGTACTATATACAGACTTTGCTAAAGCGTTCGACAAGTGTGACCATGGAATCAAAATACATAAACTAAAATATATGGGACTAACAGGAAAAGTAGGGAAATGGATATATAATTTCCTTATTGAGCGGTGGCAAGTCGTTACAGTATAAGGAGTATCTTTATCAGAATCAGAGGTCCTCACCTCAGTACCACAAGGAACAGTATTACCTTCACTACTCTTCATAATCATGCTAAATGACATAGATGAGGACGTTACCAGAGACAGCACAGTAACATCCTTTGCCGATGACACAAAGGTCAGTCGAAAACTAAGAAACCCGGAAGATATGGGATCTCTACAAACCGACATAAACAGAATCTACAAGTGGATGGAAGACAACAATATGAAGTTTAACACAGAAATTTCAGCTGTTACGATACAGAAAAACAGAAGACCTAAAATCCATGGAATATTATAGCCCAAATGGATAGGAAATTCAGAGAAATTCTAGAGCAAAAGATTTAGGGGTTGTAATGACAGATGATGCAAAATTTTAAACACAAAATAAGATAGCAGTAAACAGAGCAAAGAGAATAACAGGGCAGATATTGAGAACCTTTAAACGAAGGGATAGGAATGTAATGATTCCTCTACTGAAAACCCTGATCATACCCAAATTGGAATACTGCTCGGTCCTAACATCCCCATATAAAAAAGACATTAGACAGCTGGAAGGGATTCAGAGAAACTTCACAGCCAAGATCAAGGGGTGCAAAGAACTAAATTACTGGGAAAGGTTAAGCGAACTAGATGTATATTCACTGGAAAGGAGAGGAGACAGATACACCATTATTTACATTTGGAAAATAATGGAGAACCTAGTCCTTAATCTTACTCTGAACCCTATAACTCTCCAAACAACGGTGGAAAGTAGAAACAGTAGACTGTGTCGTATTCCCAAATTAAAGGCTAGACAGGGAACATCCTTAAACCTGAAAGAAAATAGTTTTGTTGTGATAGGACCAAAACTGTTTAATCAGCTCCCCAAATAGTACAGGGTGGGCGGAAAGTAGCTCCCTAATTTAAATTACATATAAATTATGTATAAATTGTGATTGTATTGTTATATTGTTATGGTGTGTTCTCTAAAGTGGTACAATTGTAACGGTAATCTTTTTTTCTCTAAAGTGTTCTCTTTGTGTTCTCTAAAGTGGTACAATTGTAACGTTCATTTTTTTTTTTTCATTTCAGATTGAAGGGTAACATGGCTGAGCGTTTAACACTGCAGGAGCGTGCCCAGTTGGCGGCACGGTACGAAGTTTGGCAATCTGTCGTTCGAGTTCAAAGATGGTGGCGGGCCATTCACGGACCACGTGCCCAAGTGGACCCGAAAACAATCAAGAACTGCCACTCGAAGCTCATGACCACGGGGTCTGTGGCAGATGTTCGAAGATGTGGTCGCCCTTCGACATCCAGGGCCCAGGAGACGGTGCAGGCAATTCAGGAAATGTTCGCACGGAGTCCACGAAAGTCAACTCGCCAGGCAGCTCGGGAAAGTGGACTCTCCCGCTACTCAGTGCGAACTGTGCTGAAGAAGGAGCTGAACTGGCATGCGTGGAAGCCGCATTACTGCCAATCTCTCTCGGACGAGGACTGCGACATTCGCATGGAGTTCGGGGAAATCATGCTGGCTTGGCATGAAGACTGGCCCCATCTCTTCCGCAACATCCTCTGGAGCGACGAGGCGGTGTTCCACGTCGGAGGCTTTGTCAACCGCCACAATTGCCACTACTGGGCAGGAGAGGATCCCATGGTTACCGCTGAAAAACGGCAGAATCGGTTCAGTGTAACGGTGTGGTGTGGTATGACCTCAGATCAGGTTGTGGGCCCGTTCCTTCTGCGCAACACCATGAATGCTGAGCGGTACCTTGCTATGTTGCGAAACGAGGTCTGGCCGGTTGTCAGCACATGGGAGAACATCGACGATCTGATATTTATGCAAGATGGCGCCCCTCCGCACTTCGCTCTTGTTGTCCGTGAGTGGCTGGATGCCCACTTCCCTGGGCGTTGGATGGGTCGTCGTGGTCCACATCAATGGCCAGCCAGGAGCCCCGACTTGACACCGTGCGACTTCTTTCTTTGGGGGTGGGTAAAGGAAGAAGTCTACCGCACCAAACCGAGGACATTGGAAGAACTGGAGGACCGAATTCGGGAAGTCATGTCCTCCATCCCGCCGGAGTTCCTGCTAAAGTCAGTGGACGCCATTCCTGGGCGGCTCCAGAAGCTGGTGGAAAGAGTTGGAGCCCACATTGAATTTTAGAGAAAACCTACCATGTATGCCTACCTTTTCATATTATTTCTTCTGAAATAAATGGATAATATACGTATTTTTTTACCAATCCAAAATAGGGAGCTACTTTCCGCCCACCCTGTATATATATATATATATATATATATATATATATATATATATATGTTTCTACCTCGTGGTGTACGGACGTTTTGTTTCCGCTCTGTGTAATATCGAAATAACTAGTGTTTATAAGTTCAGCGGTAAATTGAATTCTATCTAATACCAGTGTGTTAAAAATATCAATGAATTCGGAATAATAATTTATTAAGTGAAAGCCGGTGGCATATAGCTTGCACAAAGAAAAAACATCAATTGAAACATAAATTGAAAACACTTCGAACGGAAAAACAGCTCCTGAGATTTGTATATTAGGCCTGTGGAGGGAAAAATGTCAGACACAATTTGGAAGAGCCACAAAACGAAGGTCGAGTTATCGAGAGAAATTTGAGAAGCGAGAAGAGGAAAATAAAGGTTCTTTTAGTCTTTTAGTTTTTTCCCTTCTACTCCAAATGGAGAGAGTTTCTTGCTTCCGGGGTTAAACCTTAACCCTAAGGAATTTCTAGGTACAGCCTAGTACTAGGCGTAAGATGGAGGTGCTGTGTCGTAATATCTCCCTCACAATTTCTCCAGACGTCACATTTATGGGCAGTTGGTTCAGGAATTCTACTGTGGACTTCTTTACCGCTCCTGTTGCCCCTACTACAATTGGGATGATCTCAGGTTCCACATTCCACATTCTCCTATTTCATGTTTGAGTCTCTGGTATTTTAATACCTTTTCCCTTTCATAGTTTGCCACATTCCAGTCTGCAGGGACTCCTACTTCCACCAATAGGCACTTATTACCCTCCTTCTCTCTCACCACTATGTCTGGCCTGCATCCTGATACCCTGATGTCAGTTGGTATCTCGTGATCGTATAGGAGCAGCACTTTGTCACTGTCTTCTATTCCTTGTGGAATATGTTCCCAGTGCTTTTCAGTTTCTAGCCTTATTTCGTATTTCCTACACAGCTTGAAGTGGATTAGCTTGCAGACTGCATTGTGTCTGTCTGTGTAGTTTCCTCTGTGCAGGAGTACTTCACACCCCGACAGTATATGACTTACAGTCTCTGGGCTCTTTGAGCACAGTCTGCACATCTCGCTTTCATTTCTGCCCTCGATGTTCTTTTTGAACCAGTTTGTTCGTAATGCCTGGTCCTGTGCTGCTATTACCAGTCGTTCGTCCTCTGGTCTCAGTGCCCCTCTTACCAGGAACTCCACAGTTTTCTCCCTCTCTATATATACTCTGTTCAGCACATCCTCTTTGTATACTTTGCTGAACTTGTGCTCTTCCCAGTTCTTCTCCTTTTCTCCTGATCTTTTCTTGTTATATCTTCTTTTGATGGTGGTTATTTTTTCCATGAGAGGTTTAGTTGCGATGTCTTCAAGCTGTTCAGGTCCTATGCCAGCATCTGCTAGATAGTCATTTGCTTTTTTTGAGAGTGATGTTGTTTGAGGCTTTTCACGTTCATGGTCTCTTACAAATCTCACTAGCCTTCCCTCTCCTTCCTTTATGTACTGTGCTAATCCTATTGTTGTGGCTTTGTGCGCTTGATCTATTAGTGCGAGCCCTAATCCACCGACCCTCCTTGGCAGGTATAACCTTGGTGTGCATTGGTTTTTATATATGATTTTATGCGCATGGAGCAATTTCCTGGTGATCGTATCCAGTTTGTTGATTTCTTGCTGGGTCCAGTTAATAATGCCAAAACTGTATGACAGTACAGGTACCGCCAGTAAGTTTATGGACAGGATCTTATTCTTACTGTTTAGGTGAGATTTTAGGATTAGCTTTATTCTCTTTGAGTATTCCTTCCGCAGTCTTTCCTTCATGATGTCATTCTCCATCTTTTCAGATTCTTCCATCCCCAGATATTTGTATGTAGCCTCTTGCTCTAGATCTTCTATCACGATGTTGTCCACCCTGATGTTTTCTGATTCACACCTTTTGCCTTTCTTTAGTGTGACAGTGGCACATTTATCAAGACCAAACTCCATCTGGATGTCATCTGAGAACTTTTTGACCTCCCTGACCTCTTCTGTTAGCTCGCTTTTGTTTGGGGCATACAGTTTTAGGTCATCCATGTAAAATAAATGCGATATTTTTGGGCTGTTTTTTTCCCTTGGTCTCAGCACATAGCCTTTGTTTGGTTGTTGATTAGTTGGCTGAGCGGGTTTAGCGCCAATACAAACAACAGAGGGGATATGAGTCACCTTGATAGATCCCTCTCTTGATTTTACATTGTTCACTTCTAAAGTTCCCTTACTGTGATGGAGAGTTAAGTCTGTTTCCCATCGTGTCATCGCTGTTTCTAAGAAGATCCTGATAGTAGGATGGATCTTGTATAGTCTCAATACTTCCTTTACCCAGGAGTGGGGCACGCTGTCATACGCTTTTTTGTAGTCAATCCATGCCATGCTTAGATTTCTCTGTTTCTTTCTGCTGTTTTCCAATATAGCCCTGTTGATTAGCAGCTGGTCTTTTGTCCCATACGTTTTTTGCTGCATCCTTTTTGTTCTGGGCTTATGATGTTGTTTTCTTCTGCATGGCTGTAGATCCTGTCAGCTATGACTCCAGTTAGTATTTTGTAGGTTGTAGGCAAGCACGTTATTGGTCTGTATTTACTTGGATTCTGGGTCTCATGGGACTTTGGCAGTAGTGTTGTTTTTCCTTTCATCAACCATTCTGGTGCTTCTTCTTCTGCTGTTATTATTTTGTTGAAGCACCCGTTAGATTTCCACTAAGTGATGTTAGCTTTTTCAACCAGAAGTTCTTAATCATGTCTGGTCCTGGTGCTTTCCAGTTGCTGCTTTTTCTTATTTTTTCCTCAACTTCTTTTACAGTTATTCTGTCCATGTCCATCTCTGAGATGTTTCTCACCTTTTCGCTGTTGTAAAGGCTTCCAATCCATACTGCACCATCATTATGGTTGACTTCATTCTCATAGATGTTCTTCCAGAAATGCTCCACTTGTTCTTTTTCAGGGGGTCTTTCTACATTTATTTGGGCATTCTTTAATTCTCTAAACAGTTTTGTTGGATTGTCTTCAAACATCTCATTTTGTTTCTTTTCCTTGTCCAAGCGTATGTATCTTGCCAATCTTTTTGCCTTTGCCGACAGGTCTAGTTTTTTCCTGGCAATGCTTCGTCTGATCTTTTGTTCATTGTCCAGCCTTTCTCTTTGGATTAGTACATTTACTTTCCTCCTTCCCAGTTCAGATCTTATTTCCCCCCTCATATGGGTGGTTAATATTGAGATCTCCTTCCTGAGGTTACCTACTCTGTTCTCTAGCCTCTGCTGCCACCTTGGCTTCCTCTCATTCCTATTCCTTCCCTGGTTTTGCTCCTGGCTATTCTGCTTGCGCATTTTTACTCCTGCCATTTCTGTTACACTGACTGCTGTTGCATAATACAACCTATTCAATTCTGTAAGGTTACTCTCCTCGGGTGTTATTGTAGGTAGTACCTTGTTTGCCATCTCTATGTATTTTCTGACCTTCTGGGTGTTCCTCAGCTTGGGCAGTGGTCTTCTGCATTTCAGTTCCTGGTTTATGTCTTCTTCTCTGTGGATTAGGATCCTTCTCTTCATCTCCTTCTCTTCCTCACTCTCCTCTTCTGTCTCATCCGCACTGTCATTGCCTAGTCCTGATGTAGAATCTCCCTCATCATCTGATGGTTCACTTGGGGGGGGGGGGGGGGGGGGGAGGGGGTGGCACGATATTTGTGTGCCTGTGGTTCATTTCCACTTCCACCTCCTCCTCTTCCCACCCTGGGCATGCATCCTTGTCCACTTCTTCTTTACTGTCTTTAGGTGGTGCTTCCACTATAGTATCTGGGGCTGTCTCTATTGGTTTTTCTCTTATTGAGGGCTCCGCTTGGCTTTCTGGTGTTTCAGCCAGCTTATTTTTTTTGGTTTGCTTCTTCCCTCTACTTACTGTCCCTTTGCTTGTTCTTATTTCTTCAAGGGTGTCAGCAGTTATTACCAGCTGTTCCTGCACTATCCGCATTGCCTTTTCTTTAGCTTTCTGTGCCTCTTCATGTGTTGGTAATGTGGCTCTCTGTTTCCTCTCATGGTCAGTTCCTCTTTCAGTGATTGTCTTTAGGACATGATGTTTTTGCCTGATCACTTTCTTCCGGTCCACTGTATGGTCTGTGTACCGCTTCTGGAATCTGTATACCATGTAGTCATTCTCATCAAACTCCTTCCTTCCAATTGCCCATTTTAGGAGTTCACTCTTGTCCTCTTTTTCTGGGATCATCTGTCCTATATACAGGCTTTCTAACAGGTACAGATTTCTCTCCAGTGTCCATGTCCACTCACTCATGGTGTTCTCACTACCCTTTTGGACAGTTTGGACATATTCTTCTACCTCTTTTTGGATCTTTTTTATTTCACCCTTTGTGATTTCTGATTTTCCTAATTTGATGTTTGCACTGATGCTGTGGAACCGACAGTCTGGGGTTTTTTCAAGTTTTTCCTTATCTAATACTTCTCTCTTTGTTAGCATTTCTCTGCACCTCCTGCTAGTTCCGTTTTTCGGGAACTGCTTACTTGTGGCATAGGTGGTACACCACAGTATTTCTCGTTTTTCCTCCACCGACCATTGTGTCCTGGTACCCCCTCTGGGGTTGTAGGTAAAGTTAGTCCTTTTCTTTTTGTTGTTGGGTGAGATGGGGGCTTCCTGAGGCTGCCCTGTCATCTCACTTTGTGGAGGTTGCTCCTCATTTTGTGTAACCCGTCCATACCGAGGGGCAGTAGTGTGGACTTGGGCCTCTTTTCCAGGGCTGGTATTGCTCGGAGGGTTAAGACCGTTCCCCTGTTTGCCGATCTCCTGATAACGGTCGCATGGTAAGGAAAGAATGGCAAAAAATATGAAGACATGTATAAATTGCAGTAAAGTCAACAACCTGAATAGAGCCGGATTATGTGTAATGAAATGCGCTGCACACCAGCTCTATGATTGCAAAAATGAAGCAGACCAGACCTCGGGCTTAAAATGCATTCTGTGCAATACCTTTAAACACTCCGAATGCATGAACTTAGATAGAAAAGACAGGAAAATGATAAATAGAATAAATAACAAAATCATAGGCCTTTATGGTTTCTTGTGAGTCAAGTGCATGGAAAACAATAGGAAATTAGTACAAAGGGGAATATAAAATGTTGAAATAGAAGAATCAAGTACAGCAGTTTTACCGACAGAAAACCAGGTAACAACAGAAAACGCCGGCACAACCGAAAACGAAAATGAGATGGACAACACACTACAGGGAGGGGCGAAAGCAGCCTCAGATAAAGAAATACCCACGGCAAAAAAGGGAGATACGAAATACACGCCGAAGAAAAAAAAACTACTGAGTAGGGAAGAAGTGGTAGCGGAGCAGAAGAAGGAAGTCGAATCACATAAGACTCAGAGGGAATTTAAACGACGGGCCATATGTGAATATTATAAAACAGGTTCGTCCAAATATGGCTCAAACCGCAAATACAATCATCCCCCAAAGTGCTTCTATATGATGAGGAATGGGAAATGCAGGTACGGACAAAACTGCACCTTTTTTCACCCTCGTATGTGCAGACAGTCAATTACTGAGAAAAAATGCCTGAACATAGAGTGCCCGTATTTTCACATAAAGGGTACGCAAGGAAGAGAACGGGAAAGAACAGATCATATTCGACGTTGAAGTAATAACAACATTAATGAAACATATCAGGGATCATGGAGTAATAATGTCGTCGGATGCAGAATTCAGAGAGCACTATAACATCAAAATTACAACGACTAGAAAAATAATGGAAATCATCTGGAGGAGCTTCCGCAGCAGAAAAGCAAACATCATGCGCAAATTATGGAAGAAGCTAGTCCTACCAATAAAACGAGACATTGCGAACATTGAAACTATACAAAGGACTTTTACATCTAAGATAGAGGAAACGGAAGGTGAAGACTATTCGTCTCGACTACAATCACTGAAACTCTACTCTCTCGAAAGAAGGCGCGAGCGGTACACAATAATATACATATGGAAAATACTTGAGGGCTCTGTCCCTAACCTTAGAAATGAAATAGAAACAAACTGGAATGAGAGGCAGATTTTGTACGGTCCCAGCTGCGGTGGGACAAGGGGCCATGAAAACGAGGATGGAAAATACCCTCACAATACGAGGCCCAAAGCTTTTGAATGTCCTACCAAAAGAAGTGAAGAATCTCCAGCACACCAACCTGAATAACTTCAAGAACCAGCTGGATAGATTCCTGTGCAAAGTCCCTGACCAGCCATGCGTGACTGGCTACGAGAGAAGGAGATCAGAGAGCAATTCCCTCCTTTACCAAATCCCGTAAATGAGGCGGGATGCTGCAGAAAGGTGTCGGCAGGGTGGGGGGAGCCAGAAGTGGAGACTCCGAGGCTCTTGAAGTTGATGCCATTTTCTTTTTTTTTTAATTTTGAAAAGAGTATGTAGTGTATAAGATGCATGTGTATGTAGTGAGGAATAGGGAGAGAAGTGTTTGTTTGAGAGCGTGCTGGACTACTTACAGGGTAGATGGTGGCAGACTATTGAATATTAACCTGAATATCGCGTACAACCTTTCAAGGCTTTTTAAAGCACTTTGTAGTTTTGGGACATATTAAAAAAGGACATATAGCTCTATTTATTTGGGCACAATTATGACAAAAATATGAAAACTAACACAGCGATGTGATGGAATGAAAGAAACACCTTATTAAAGTTACTGAAAACGCGAGTGTATTTTATAGAATACTTGCTTTTATAAGATAACTAGTGGACCAAATGGTCCACTACTATATATATGCTAAAAAACGGCTTGCACTATTTCAGACTGGTTGCGTACAATATTTTTATATTATTCATAAACTTCTGAATAAGTTTTAGAGTTCAGCTTTAAAAAATACAATGTTCCCTTTTTTTTCTTTTTTTTTGTAGCACTATATAACGAAGTGACGGTATGAATTCCAAACTGACGGTAAAATGGGAACCAATATTATTATTATCAATGAACTATTTTGTATTAATTGATGCATCTAGCGTGTTTCGCCCCTTTTAATTTTCAACAGGGTTATTTATTAAAAATTACTTTTTCTTATCCGTTATTACCACAAATTTTGGAGCATGATGTATTGATATCTTTCATCATTTAAAAAACTCATGACGCATGGTATTTTAAAATCTAATGCAGCTAATTTAAAATTATATTGCACAGAATTTGGTGTAAGTAATGAGCTGATACATAAATTTGCCGCCAGCATATCTTAAGTTTTATTTTACAGATATAATATAACCTTGAATAACAGTTAATACAGTTTAGCCACCTGAACTATAGGCCTATAGCAATGAAAGAATACAGAATTTGGTTTTTGTACTTCTGAAATATGAAATATATGTACATTGGTCTCTTTTAAAGCCAGGCTTACACTACTGTACACATATATATATATATATATATTCCTTCGCCCAAACAAATTTGTAGAATCGCCCCGCACTTTTATGTCAGAAATACAACAATGGTTACTCGTATTATTGTATAATAAAGTTTATGAAGATAATTTAAGATAAATTTAAGATAGAGTTAATTATGATAAGAGTAATAATAACAATTATTATTATTATTCATTGTTAGAGAAAATAAAACGTATTTACTAGTCTGAAATCAGCTAATATGACAGAAATGCCATTATTAGTCTGAAAACAATTACTACGACAGATATATATATATATATATATATATATATATATATATATATATATATATATATATATATTGGTGAAGGCCGCTTCTGGCAAGCTTTAATTTCAATTTAAGCAGAAAGCCACAGACAAGAAGGAAAGAAACATCCATCAAGTTGGAAAGGGACTATATTTTGTACATTGCAACGTTTCAAGCACAAACTATGCTCATCTTCAGGCAAAAATTCTAAAAAGTTAAAAACAGAATATTAAAAACCATAATGACAAAATAAAGTAAGGAAAAAATTCACAAGCTTTTAAAAACAATGAAAGTCACACTAAAAAATTCTAAAAAGTTAAACAATTAAAAACCATAATGACAATTATAAAACAATAGGGAAAAATTCACAAGCTTTAAAACAATGAAAGTGACACTAAAAACGAACAATGAATAACAGTTATAAAATACAAAATGTAAAACCCCCCAAAAAACTAAAAATTCACAAGCTATTTTTTAAAACACTAAAAAAATGAAAACCCACACTAAAAGGAACACACCCTAAGTCTAAGCAGCACAGATTCCGAGGCAAAACTAAAAAAACAGAAGCATTTAAAAACAAGTAAAGGTTGGTTGTTCAAGATGTTCAGTTTAGACGGAGGGGAACGGATGAAATATCAGAGTTAAGCGAAGGGGAGAGAGTTTTAATATACAGGGATTCTAAAAGTCTTAAAGTTTGCTCACACGGAGCGGAATCTAAAATGTTAAAATTAGCTAAAGTTATATCGACTTTGCATAGAATAACATGGCTGCGTATAGCTGAAGCTTCTTTAGTTCTCAATGGTTTGTCAGTTCTATGGCTTATGCCCATATGGGCACAGATATTTCATCCTTTCCCCTCCGTCTAAACTGAACATCTTGAACAACCAACCTTTACTTGTTTTTAGATGCTTCTGTTTTTTTAGTTTTGCCTCGGAATCTGTGCTGCTTAGACTTAGGGTGTGTTCCTTTTAGTGTGGGTTTTCATTTTTTTAGTGTTTTAAAAAATAGCTTGTGAATTTTTTTTTTTTTGGGGGGGATTTTACATTTTGTATTTTATAACTGTTATTCATTGTTCGTTTTTAGTGTCACTTTCATTGTTTTAAAGCTTGTGAATTTTTCCTTATTGTTTTATAATTGTCATTATGGTTTTTAATTGTTTAACTTTTTAGAATTTTTTAGTGTGACTTTCATTGTTTTTAAAAGCTTGCGAATTTTTTCCCTACTTTATTTTGTCATTATGGTTTTTAATATTCTGTTTTTAACTTCTTAGAATTTTTGCCTGAAAATGAGCATAGTTTGTGCTTGAAACTTGCAATGTACAAAATATAGTCCCTTTCCAACATGATGGATGTTTCTTTCCTTCTTGTCTGTGGCTTTCTGCTTAAATTTATATATATATATATAATTAGCTATGGTAATATTTGCTGATTATGATAATTACAATGTTACCTCGTGACTATACAAATTTTACCCGATTGAAATATATAAGCTACCCCTAGATTAGATAAATGAAATATAATTTAAATAAAATTAGTTAAATTTTCTGAATCTATTTCCTAATACAAATGTTACAACAAAACAACATTTGTTTATGAGTTAACTGTATTTATTCTAATTTTATTTTGTGTGGTATTGGCATTAAAATATTAAACCGAAAAGATGAACCTACACGCAGATGGCAAAAATATTTTTAAAGCCTAATGCGAAGATATTGGCGTGTACAAACTCTGCTGTATTTTTTGAGACCTTACACGTCTTCGTATAGGTCTATTAGGTAAAATAGGTTGTCTTTCATGTATTATGGAATTTTATTTTGATGTTTTTCCTATTTAAGCCAAAATAATCTCTAATATCACTGGTCAACAACAATTTTGTCACAAGGGTTTTGATGGGTGTTCTAAGTGTACTTTTTCATGCTGAATCTAAATATGAAATCAGATTTTTTCTATCAGGCTTAGTTTACTTGTGACGCTATGTTCATTTTTTCCTCATTTAGCATGATCACCGGATAAAAAAATAATAACATATTATATATAATTAACTATATAACAATATTATAATATAAAACATTATAAAAATAATAAATATAATAATATATTATATTAATTAATATAACTATAATAAAATATATTAATATTAATATACCGGGTGTCCGAGAATTATCTGTACAATTTTTGGCTGTTAATAAAAGTCAACCATGAAGTGTAGAAATTCCAGTGTTGTCCCATTTTACAGAGAAACTCATTAAGTTTTTTCTGATAACAAGTTTCGACAAGTTTTTCTTTTTTGTACGCGGGTGACAGACATTAATGATTTAAAAGCAAGAATCACAGCTGCTATTGAGCGAATTGATGTGGATATGCTGCAGCGTACATGGCAACATTTGGATTATCGATTGGATGTTTTGCGAATCACTGATGGTGCACATATCGAATATTTGTAACAACGTTACTTTAATAAAAGAAACTTTTGAAAATACACACTCTAAATAATCTTCTTTAAGAATTTTACGTGTGTTATCAAGAATTTTATTAAAAGATGAAATTGTACAGATAATTTTCGGACACACTGGAATTTCTAAAAAACTTGTCAAAACGTGGTATCAGAAAAAACTTAATGAGATTCTCTGTAAAATGGGACAACACTGGAATTTCTACACTTCATGGTTGACTTTTAATAACAGCCAAAACTTGTACAGATAATTCTCGGACACCCTGTATATGTTGTATTAACTTTTCTGTAAAATTAGTACAATTTATTCCTTTGGCGAGAAAGTTCTGATAATGCTGGCAGGATAAATTTGGTCGGAGCAACAGACTGTGCAGGTTGAAACATGTTTGTACCTGTTCAGACATGAGCCTAGTTTCTGTGTGTAGAGCAGCTCCAAGTCAGTCTGCTTGTAAATGTCAGTGTTAACAGCTAGTGTCTGTTGCTTCTTGTTAATTTTACACCAGTGTTGTATTCATATAGATGTTTTGTAATGCCGCGGAACTGTCTGAATCAACCTAATTCCTTTTGTTATGTATGTGGTGATCTAACTTTAAAATCCCAGAAACGTAACTTTACACCATTAGTAAAAAAATGCTATGAACTTTATTTCGGATGTAAAGTAGGCGATCAGGACAAGAGTTGGGCCCCTTACATTTGTTGTGTGACATGTGTAAGACTACTTACAGGATGGCTAAACGGTTCACGTCACATGCCATTTGCTATTCCAATGATTTGGAGGGAACCCAAAGATCACACAACAGACTGCTATTTCTGCCTGGTAAATACAAAGGGGATCACTTCAAAAACAAAGAGCCTTATGAAATACCCTAATCTACCGTCTGCAATGAGACCAGTTCCCCACAGTGCTCAACTTCCAGTACCAAATCCTTCTGAACATGTAAGTTTAAGTGATGAGGAATCAAACGTAGCTGTAGCATATCACGAGGAAAAAGATGAAGACAGTTCTGATCCAACATTCCAGGCTACCTGTTCCTCCAATGAACCACATTTACTGTCACAAGGAGATTTAAATGACCTAGTTCGTGATTTGAAATTATCTAAGAAGCAGGCTGAACTTTTAGGTTCAAGATTAAAGGGTTGGAATCTACTGCAACGTGACACTAAAGTTTGTTTTTCCGCAGCCGCCATGATGAATTCAAAGAATGGTTCTCCCATGAAGATGGACTTGTGTTTTGTAAAGATGTTAATTCAGTCATGGGGGCTCTTGGTCATGAACATAACGTGGATGAGTGGCGATTGTTCATTGACTCCTCAAAAGTCAGCTTGAAAGCAGTCCTTCTTCACAACGAAAATAAATTTCCTTCTGTACCTATTGCACATGCTGCAAACATGAAAGAGTCATACGACAACATGAAGTTGCTTTTAGAAAAGTTTCAGTATCAGAAATATAAGTGGAATATCTGTGGAGATCTGAAGGTCATTGCACTTTTGCTAGGGCTGCAGCTAGGTTACACCAAGTACTGTTGTTTTTTATGTGAGTGGGACAGTAGGGACAAGCAAAACCACTACGTTAAGAAGGATTGGCCAAAACGCACCTCACTTGTTCCAGGCAAGAAAAATGTTGTGAATAGTTCACTTGTTGACCCTGAGAAAGTGTACCTTCCTCCTTTGCATATCAAGCTTGGACTTATGAAAAACTTTGTTAAAGCGATGGATAAAGCGCAAACAGGATTCACATACTTGGGAAATAAGTTTCCCTGGATCAGTGATGCCAAGATTAAAGAAGGCATTTTTGTAGGCCCTCAGATCAGAGAATTGTTAAGAGATGAGATATTTGAAGGAGAGTTGAATGAAGTTGAGAAAGCTGCGTGGCAGAGTTTCAAAAGTGTCTGCACAAATTTTTTGGGAAATCACAAGGCCGAAAACTATCCTGAAATAGTAGGAGATCTTCTTAAGTCTTACCAAGCAATGGGGTGAAATATGTCATTAAAGGTTCATTTCTTGGACTTTCACTCGGACTTTTTTCCGGAAAACCTGGGTGCGGTAAGCGACGAACATGGTGAGCGTTTTCATCAGGATATTTCTGCCATGGAAAACCGTTACCAAGGCAAATGGAGCCCCAGTATGCTGGCTGACTATTGCTGGACTCTTAAGAGAGACATGCCTGAGGCAAAGCACAGCAGAAAATCAAAACAAGCTACTTTTTAAACTACAGGTATGTCTTTTCGATCATATTTTAATAAGTATGTAACTATATGGGTTTTTAAAAATTAAATTGCATGTCACACAAAAACCAGACCTGATAGAGAAATTTTACAAACTTATTTGGATTCAGCACAGAAAATACTATAAGAATAAGGTATTTTCATTCTTGGGACACGAAAAAATTTTTTTTTTTGTTGCCCAGTGATATATTCAGATTGCAAGGCTCAAATTCGTTTGTGAAGATCATGTTGCCATAAGGCCACGGTCGGCGTTAAAGGGTTAAAGAAAGTTTAAATCTTTGCTATTTGTCAGATACTATACTTGCAGTTCTTCTTATATACATAACATACACGTTGTTTCCATTTACTATATATATAAACAGAAACCTGATGCGCGAGAGACGCCCCCTCCATGCACGCATAAATTCCTTGAACACTTCCAGAAGTGGCGTGAATTAAGATAAAACTAACGGGAACCGCAAAACCGGACACGGCGGAACACTGCGTAAAAAGGGCCATGAAATTTTTTTCTACTCAACCTACCCTTAGGTTAGCCTAACCTATTCCCAGTCTCGGGAATATTTGTTTGTTTTCCTTTTTTCTCTTTAAACCCACATATATCTCATGAAAGTCCATGAAGCCTCAAAGTAAGGTAGGGAACCGAAGGAGGACCTCTCAAGGGACCCAAGGAGGAAATTCTCAAATTGATCCATTCTGCTTGTTTTCTTATTTTTTGGGGGGTTTTTGTTTTAAATCTACAAATATCTCTCATAAAAGACCATGAAACCTCATAAAGTAAGGTAGGAAACCGAAGGTCGAGGTAGGACCCCCGAAGGGGGAAACCCACAAATGCCCCTCATGAAAGAGGGTGAGGCCTCTTATACGAGGATGGGGAACTTAAGGAAGGGGACCACCTCATAACGGAGGCGAAGGCCTCCAGGAGCCCCTCCAGGGGCAAGTTTCAAAGCGCCCCAATTCTGTCTCTTTTTGTCATCAAACTACTAATGGATGCTGATGACCTTGTTCTTCTGTCACCCTTTCCCCATGGGCTGAGATTACTATTAGAGATATGTGAACAATATGGTATAGAAAATGACATCACCTGTAATGGGGCAAAGAGTCGTATTTTGATTTTTAGGTGTAATCTAGTGACGCATGTGTTGTCTTTTTTTCGGTTTTGGTTTCACTGGGAGAGGTTACCACTTACCACAGATTACACTCGATGATGATGATGACCTGAAGACGTCGTGTCAACTCTTACTTCCTCAGGCACTTATACTTGAGTGCGTAGTTTAAGGGATCGTTGGGGACAAGGAAACGTTTGGCAATGTTTTTCTTTTACTTTACTTGAATTAGAGTGCTGTTACAGTTGAAATTAATTTAATCTATTGTCAAGTCGTTATTTATCTCAAGACTTCTTAACGCGACTTGAGCCCTGTACGGATAATTCTCTCTAAAACCCAGAGGCTAGTGGCTGACGTTGCTTAATCTAATGTCGTCTCTATTCGCTTCTCCTCTACAGATTGGGCCTTACAGCCCCTATCCGGAGATTCTGTATATAACCGTCGCTTGATGGAATCTGTTTTAAGGGAGTGGAGCGCCTTCTTATATATTAGAAGGAACGGAAGTTCCCTACATCATTCGCAAGAGGAGCGTGTGACTTCTGTCACTGCTCTTTGTTGTGCGTCAGCTCGCGTGACTTTCGTTTAGAAGGAAATACTGAATGAATAATATAATTATTAAATTAATCTGAACCCTTTGTCCTGCCCGGGTGCAGTTCCACTTAGAATCGGCGGTCATTTATCTTAGATTTCAAATGGGGCGTATCCGGGAAAGCCAATCTCTTTTTCCGTTTTAGGAACGTATTTAGGTACACAAAGTAAGTCAATTATATGAAATTAAATAAACCCTTTCTTTGCATGGGTTGTTGCCATGAATTTGACTTTGAATTTTACAGAATCGGGCATTGTCTGGTTTAAATGAAATAATGCGTTCCTTGTGAACTTGAAATGGAGGGATATAATATAACACATGTAACATGTGGGTCTTTTGAAATGAATGGTGAGAAAATACCTGTCAAAGACACATGACTTAGGTCTTGTAATTACTCACGAGCTGCGAGATGAACTTGATATTGAGAGGCAACGTACAGGGTAACATGCTAGTAAGGAAATTTGGTGTGTTCAGAATAAGTTAAAACTTATCTTTTTAGAACTTACTGTACTGCATTGTATACATCCCATCTGTGATGGAAATATACAAAAACTGCTATTAATAAACTCTCTCTTGCTTATAATAATATTTTCCGTATGCAATGTATGAAACCAAAATGGCGCAGTGTCAGTTTTATGTTTACTACGCGTAACCTACCTACTAGCCAAATGTGTTGTTGTGCAATGTCCTGTCTTCAGATACTGTGTACCTCCCACCTATATGGCAGTCTTGGTTTAGACAACTGCTGGTTTACAATACCTTATTGTAACAAAGATTATATATGCATATTAAGTTAAGTGTTTTAATAAGATTGTATTTGTATGTTAGGTTAAATGGCTATGCTGGCCTTATTTTTGTATTAAGTTCAGTGTATAATATGTAAGATTGTATTTGTATGTTAGTCAAGTGGCTATGGATTGTGAATGATCCGCAATAAAGATGTTTTGTTAGTTTTTGTTTGTTTATTAATGTCATTAATGTTCATCAGGATGAACCTTTGGATGTGGTAAATATGATGCAGCCTTTGGGTTGTTAGGTTATTAAAAATATTTAATGACATAAGAATGAAAGTTTAAGTAACAGAATTAAAAGTTTTAAATAAAAAAAATAGAATTTTAATTCATTGTTTTAGCAGACATAACAACTTTAGTTAGTTTTAATTAAAAATTTTAAATTAAAATTTCAACTGCAGTCAGTCGTGAGTATGCAAGAGAAAATTCCAAGGAAGTTTGGATGCCGCAGTAAGTAAAATTTAAAAAATGTACCTGGGTAAGAACAAAATAACACAAAGACGAACCTTAATTTCAGGTTCCTAAATTGTACTACACTAAACATTTTTCCATAATTTTAAATAGTTATTCTTTTATACTTCGAATTCTTAAAAATGATAAAAATATTTTTTGAAGATTGGACATGTTCCGGTAAAAGTTAGCTCGGCCCTTTTGTTAAGGTGACCAGAGTCCCGATTTTCGGCGGGACAGTTGCTGAAATTAACATTGAAATATCTGCTTACGATGCCACCAAAACGTGTTTTTTGAGTATTGCGATTTCAAAATTTTCTCAACCACGACAGGGGGACACCCCCTCCCACTGAACCCCCTCCAGTGGGGGGTTCAGGATATGTCCCGCTTTTAACTAAAACAAATCTGGTCGCTTTACCTTTTGTATACTTATCGCAGTTTATCCAGTACCGAGTTTTTCGAAACTATATAATGTTCTGTACACACATAGCGTTGACAAAAGTAAATAGACACTACGATGATTGTCCTTAAGAACAATTGGCAAAGCTCATCAACGGAATGCCAGAACGTGTGTCAGCTTTATATAATGCAGAGGCGAAAGCAACACGATTTTAAACATACTGAATCAACAAATCTGTTATTATTTATTGACTTTTATTATCAAATCAAACACTATGGAAAAAGAAAAACCGGGTATCCTCGCTTTTACGGTCCTAAATTAATGTTTGCAAATTCAATTCAATACAATACTTAATTAATAATAGTACATATAATATATCCTCAAAATTTTCTAGCGACATCCTGCACTACCTTTTTGGACCTATGAAGTATGAAAGAGTGACCTTGAAATAGCGGGCATACGAACGAACGTGCGAGTGAGCCCTTTAAAATTACGAACGAATGAACGAAAGAAACGAATGAACGAGTGAATTTTAACTACATACATAAACTGTTCAAAATATTTTCAAAAGGCCAGGTAAAGGCACTCCTTTAAGCATCCCCATCCCGTTCCCCTCTCCCGCCCTACCCCGACCATATACACTGCGAATCTTTCGTTTAATAGTAAAAGTTTTGACGGTGATCGCGGGAAATGTATATTTCATTACGGTATAATCGCACAGTGACTCCGCGTGTATACTTTTTGTGTCATAGTTAGTAATAGTTACATAATTAATGTGAAAAGATGCCTGAGCATCGAACCGTTGGTATCCCGAGCATGATTTAAAGGGACGAGAAGTGAGACCCCTTTCGGCGTTCCCCCCCATCTCCACCCCAACCACCCCCACCAGCTACGCTCCCCCGCAAGCCGTTACAGATACACTGGGGTCGTCTGCAGTAAATCTTGTAGAAAATCCATTGTTATGTTTTATATTTGACAAAGTAGATCATATTAGGTCAGACCTTCTTGTATCTGTCTGTCATGATTTTTATGATTCAGAAGAAATAGAACATGCGAGGGTACAATTAAACACCCTGTTCAGTGCTACCCTCCCAACTCGTAGAGGTAATTCTAGAAACGAGAATACCCTGAAAGACATTATAAATAAAGTGTCGACCCTCCGGGATAATGAGAACAATATTACCTTTTACGTTACTAACTTCCATCGAATACGGTAATCTTTATGGGTAACGTAGACGTCTCGGTGCTCCTCAAACCGTATAATGAGGTACAAAAGTCGATAGTTGAACTGAAACACCAACACGTGGTGTCAAATCAGAAAACGCGATTTCGCTAGAACAATTCCCGTCAGAGTTAGATGCGTTGAAAGAGACGCTCCTCCCAAAGCCCAGTTACTCGGAAGTAATTCAGCAAGCCAGATCTCCAAGAAACGCGTCGAGCAGCGAGGGAAACGAAATCCCCTCCTCCAACCCCCCCTGAAGGTGGGGTGGAAACGCAGCACGCAGGGGTAGCGGTCAACCCCCCTTCCGTTCAGGAAAGGATCCCTGCTCCCGATTTCACAATAAGGAACAGGGACGGTCCAATGCCGAGAGACGAGGCATCATTGCCCTCTTCCCTGCCTCCCACTGCAAAGGAGAGTGTTCGATTACGCCTCGTTCGGTGCGCAGTTTCCCCCCCCCTCCCACCAAAGAAGGAGGGGCACGCGCGGCCGTCAAGTTATAAACACCGCTAACAGACCCTCACCAAGCCACAGAGTAAGAGAGGGGCCTCCTATCCCCCAAAGGTTGTGCCACCCATCCCCCAGGCAGGCGAACCCTGCCTCAGGGAGATCGAGGGAGGAGGACGACAGGTGGGTAAATGTTAACAGGCGCCCTTCCCGAAGGTTTCCTCAACCGGTCTCGGCGGCGAGGCCACCGATGGGGAATATCACCGTCTTTGTGTCGCGAATTCAGCTCTCGAACGAGGCAAGCGATATTCGACACATGATGGAAGAAGTCATTGGTGAACACAGTATATTGATAGTTAATAAACTAAACACGAAATCTCCGTATTGTAACTCATTTAAAGTAATAATTAAAGGTGTAAATGCGCATTTCAACCCGTATAATATGAGTCAATGGCCAGACGGTATTATTGTTAAGGAGTTTATTCACTTTTCCAGGAGATTTGATAACATGCAAAATAATAATAATAATAATAATAATAATAATAATAATAATAATAATAGGCGCCCTAACGGTAATGCCTGAAAGTTGTACTGTGTAAAATAATAATAATCTTACTAATAATAAATTCTCTATCAGCCATGGCGGATAGCTTGTTGAAAATAGTCTCATATAATGTAAGGTCAGTGAGGAATTCATCTGTAGATGTTCATAAAATCTGCGACAGTGCAGATTTGATCTGCAGGAGCACTGGCTACCTAAGCAAGAGCTAAAATTCCTCTCTACCATCCATGATGACTTTATTTACTATGCGTCATCAGCAGTAGACTTGTCAGATGAATTAATGTACGGTAGGCCTTTTGGTGGTGTTGCTTTCTTAATAAGGAAAAATTTGTCAAAACATATAAAATTTTTAACAAGCGATAATGTAAGGTTGTTAGGCATTGAATTACAAGTAAACAATGATTGCATATGAAAATAAAAACCCACTCTAATAGACAGAGTTTATTTCCACGACAGTTTCGACGCCCACTGGCATCCTCCTCGGGTGGATACAGAAACACGAATGAACCAAAACAAGAGGGAAAAACAGTCCAGGGACAGACCGTTAAGAAATTCGCACCTAGGTTAGATCCCATTCTCCCGACACCGGAAGGGCATTTTCATTAAGTACATTCGCGCAAATTTAAAACTATCTTCCTGTTCTAAACATACAGATTCTAATATATATTTTGTTTTTACATAATTATTACATTCATTATTAAATTTATTACATTTAATATTGCATAATTATTTATTACAGAAATTATAAATTTATTATTACATTGGTTATTACATTATTGTTTACTATACAGAACTTATAAACCGAAAAACGAATGAAAAAGCCGATTAGGAAACAATCCAGCGACCATTGAGAAATTCGCACCTAGGTTAGATACCGTTCTCCCGACACTGGAAGGGCATTTTATTACAGGGTCCGCTTATAAGTACATTCCCACAAATTAAAACTATCTTCTTGTTCTATACATACAGATTCGTCTACCGTGAAAAGTAAATTGGTTAGGAATAACGTGGCAAAAGAGGAACAAGCCTGTGTCTACAGCATTCCCTGTAAAAGTTGTGATTTAGTATACGTGGGAGAAACTGGAAGAAATATTGAAACCCGTATTAAAGAACACAAATATGCCTTCAGAAGTTGTAATACTAATAATGCCATTTTTTATCACGCCAGCCAAAATAATCATGCTATAGATTGGGAATCAAGGTAAGGTACTTTATAAATGTAATAATTATGTCAAAAGAAAAATAATAGAATCTGTGTGTATAGAAAAAGTAGATAATTTTAATTTGTGCGAAGGTACTTATAAGTTAGACCCTTTAATGAGATTCTTGGTCAAAAAATCCCTTACGGAGTCGTGGGAACGTGTTCGAACCTAAGTGTGAATTTCTTAAATGTCTGGATTGGAATGTTTCTTTACTCGCCTTTAGTAAATGTAATAATGGAAGTAATAAATTGTGGAAATAAATATAAATGCAACAGATGTAATAATAAAGGTAATATTATAAATTTAATAATTAGGGTAAAGGTAATAATAATAAATGTTAAAAAAATGTAAATGTAATAATAAATGCAGTAATTATGTCAAAATATTAGAATCTGTATGTATAGAACAAGAAGATAGTTTTAATTTGTGGGAATGTACTTATAAGCGGACCCTGTAATAAAATGCCCTTCCAGTGTCGGGAGAACGGTATCTAACCTAGGTGCGAATTTCTCAATGGTCGCTGGATTGTTTCCTAATCGGCTTTTTCATTCGTTTTTCTGTTTATAAGTTCTGTATAGTAAACAATAATGTAATAACCAATGTAATAATACATTTATAATTTCTGTAATAAATAATTATGCAATATTAAATGTAATAAATTTAATAATAAATGTAATAATTATGTAAAAAAAAAAAAATATTAGAATCTGTATGTTTAGAACAGGAAGATAGTTTTAAATTTGCGCGAATGTACTTAATGAAAATGCCCTTCCGGTGTCGGGAGAATGGGATCTAACCTAGGTGTGAATTTCTTAACGGTCTGTCCCTGGACTGTTTTTCCCTCTTGTTTTGGTTCATTCGTGTTTCTGTATCCACCCGAGGAGGATGCCAGTGGGCGTCGAAACTGTCGTGGAAATAAACTCTGTCTATTAGAGTGGGTTTTTATTTTCATATTTTGACCTTCACGTAGAAAAAAGTGAAGTTTTTTGCATTTAATGATTGCATATTAATTTTAAACTGCTATTTACCATATAACAATGGCAGTATTCTAGATGAATACATTGATTTGCCGTACAAAATTAAGTCATTAACAGATAACCCCAAATATTCTCATTGTATAATAATGGGGGACTTTAACGCACATGTGAACTCGAAATTCTTTGTAGAATTGCGTAACATGTGCGAGTCGGCCAATTTAAGTATAAGTGATGTAGATGTATTAGGGGTAGGCAGTGGTAATTACATACGTTAGTGATATGAGTGGTACCACCAGGTGGATTGATCATTGTCTCACTAGTAATAATCTAAAGGATCGAATTGTTAGAGTTCATATTCTGCATGATTTCCTTCTTTCTGATCATAGACCATTAGAAATATTAATTAACGTTACCAATTTATGCGCAACACGACTTAACAAGAACTCAATAGGTAAGAATAATCGCGTCGTTGGTCCAATGTTACGATGCAGCAGAGAATAGAATACAAAGATAGAACAAGTCACCTCTTTAATAATTTAGAAATTTTGCACCTTGCCTGTAATAATCCTTGCTCAAATGATTCTCACTGTAAACTCATAGATAGGCATTATAGTAAGATAATATCCATGTTAAGTGAAGCAAGAAGCCCCCTGATTAAATCTTACAACTATCATACTAAGATTATTCCTGGATGGAATGATTTTATTGCCCCCTGAAGAGGGAATAGAAAGACACTATAATTTGTGGTGCTTTCAAGGTAGACCCAGATTAGGACCAGTATACTTGAATATGTGTAGAAGTCGGGGTCAGTATAAGGCGGCCATAAGGCGATGTAAACAGGAAGAAGAGTCTATTCGAGCATTAAAAAGCCTGTGAAGTTCGCATAAATAACGATAATAACAAATTTTGGAAATTTGTTAAGAATCAAACGGGTGTCAAAAATGTCCTCCCTCCGACAATCGATGGGGTGTCGAAAGAGGATGAAATTGCAAAGCTGTGGAAAACCACTATTCTAACATTCTTAACAGTGTGAGTAGGGATAATCTTAAGATAGATTGCACCGAAACGATTGTGGGAGGGACAAGCGAAAATACTTTGATATCATTTTCTGAAGTGAAGAAGTTAGTTAAAGAGTTAAAGACTGGTTCTGCGTCAGAAGGAGATGACTTATCGAATGAGCACTTAAAATATGCAAATGATGTAGTATGTCTGCATATATCATTGCTCCTATCAGCCATGCTTGCTCATAGCTGTATCCCTGCAGAGTTCATGAGTGTATATATCTTGCCCCTGGTCAAAAATAAGTACGGAGACATTCTGTCCAGCAATAATTACAGGCCTATTGCTGTCGCTTCCTACTTCTCGAAACTACTAGAAAAACTCTTGTTACGCCGATTAAATGATTTCCTATTGACATCTCCTAATCAGTTTGGCTTTAAAAGGTCCCACTCAACTGACCTGTGTATCTATGTACATATTAAATTTATTGAAATTTTGGTATTCCCACCAATCTTTCACTGTTAGGTGGGGCAATGTACTATCCGAGTGTTTTGGTTCCTCTTGCGGGGTGAGACAAGGCTCCTTGCTCTCCCATATGTTGTTTAATGTGTATATCGACGGATTAATTGCTTCACTTAATGAGGCAACAGTGGGATGTTGTATAGATAACACAAGGATAAATAACTTAGTTTATGCCGATGATATGGTGTTAATAAGTCCCACTGTTAAAGGTCTGAATCGGCTACTAAAAGTCTGCGAAGTGTATTCGCAGAAACATGATATTCTTTTTAATGTTACAAAAACTAAAGTTATGCAATTTCACCCTAAAAGCTGTAATCAGCCAGCTGATATAAGGTTTAAAATGAATGGTGAAGTAATTGAGGAAGTACAAGAGTTTAAGTATTTGGGTCAAACTATTACCAGCTCCTTGAGTGATGACTCGGATATACGAAAACAATCTCGAAGCCTGTGTGCTAAAGCGAATATGACCATAAGGAACTTTCGATTCTGTACAAGTGAAGCTAAAGACACTCTCTTTTGTACTTTCTGCAGTAATATATACGGACAGCAACTGTGGATGAATTACAAAAAAGGTTCTGGCAGAACCCTAAATTTGCTGTACAACAGGTCTTTTAGACTCTTACATAAATTACCCCCGAGATGCTCAGCTTCTCAAATGTTTGCTACAAGCAATGTCCCGAGCTTCCCGGAGGTAGCAAGACGTGCTCAACACAGTCTAATGCAAAGAATTGAAAAGTCAACCAACCCGATCATCCAAGCTATCCATGAGTCCTGCCATTTATCCTCTAAGCTATGGATTTCTTGGTACGAAAACGTCTGTCTGTAGCTCCACTTAACTTCGACATTACAGTATTATTTCTAATCAATTGTATATATTTCTATCCTTAGTATATGAACTGTCACTGTATTAATAATATTTGTCATATGGACTATAGTCTGCCAATAAACCTTTTCATTTTCATTTTCATTTTCATTTCAAGTACCTTTTATGGTCCTAAATTAATGTTTGCAAATTCAGGTACCTTTTACAGTCTAAAATACCTGTATATAACGTATTTTCGAAGATTGCAGTTGTTTAAATCTAGTAATTTTTGAGCAAGTTGTCAAGATGGAGACACTTTTTAAATTAACATTAAAAATAGCTTTGATGGGCATTTGCTGCACTTTTCCCAGTTTTCTATAAGATAAGGAGTCGCGGTACTTTTCCGTTATACCCCGCAAATTGACGATTGGTTAGGTTTAGTCGTGATATTTTCGTTAAAACTTACGAAAATATTACGACTTAATGTAACCAATCGTCACTAACATTATATATATATATATATATATATATATATATATAACCTTTGGTTAGCTTCCGTCCAAATTGCTCATTCTGACGAAGGTCAAACTTTTCACTCTACCTTAGACCTACAGTTTAACGTGGAATCCGAACCACGCCCCACCAGCAGCACAGCGTATTAACCACTAGGCCACCCAGGGTACCCATTTATCTACCAACCACTTTCTTTATTGTGTGGAAGGATGAACAGCTGGGTTTTGCTGAACACCGGCTGCTGTCACCGAGTCTCGATCCCGGAGCCGATGGATTCGTAGTCAGCGACGTTAACCACTACACCGCCGAGGTGTGTATATGTATGTGTGTGTGTGTGTATATATATATATATGTATATATATATATAAAACAGAAAACAAGAAAAAAGTAACTGCCTAGATTTGGTATTCACAAACAACAGCAACCTAATTGATAATGTAAAAATATCCCCAACTATAATATCGGACCACAACATTATTGAAATAACAACCAATATAAAAGCAACATGAAAGGAAAGAACACGAACAACAGAAAGAAGCAAATTCGAAATTTTTAATTTTCACTCCAAAGCTATAAACTGGGAAGATGTTGCATCCAGCATTGAAGTAATGGAGTGGAAAACCATTTTCGAGGCTAAGACAACGGAAGAGATGCTAATGACTTTAGAGGAGAAGACGCTGGAAATTGTGGAAAGACATGCCCAAAAAATACAACAAAGAGGAAAGAGAAGCAGGTTCGAGAGACGAAAGATGTCATTATTCCGAAAGAGAAAAAAAGTGACTGCAAAATTACGTAACTGTAAAGACAACAACATCAGGAAAATATTAAATGGTAAACTGCAGAGTATCGATGACGTCATACAGGAACTAATTGAGAAGCATACAGAAAAAGAAAAAGACGACGCTCTAGAAGCGATAAAGGTTAACTCAAAGTACTTCTATAACTTTGCATAAAGGAAGTCGGAAAACCATGCTACTATCTGAACTCTGAAAAACGAGAACAGTGCTTTATCTGATGATCTAACAGAAGTATCTGAAATATTAAGAGCTCAGTACGAATCATCTTTCAGTATCCCAAAAACTGACAAACTGATATGCGATAGAAACACGTTCTTTGAAGAACTACAAGGGGAAAGTATAACGGACTTCGACTTTACGACAGATGATATTATACAAGCTATAGGGAATCTAAAAGCACACTCAGCGGCAGGACCGGATAAATGGAATGCCACATTGATAAAAAACTGCAAAAATGCAATCGCTTAGCCTCTATATTGGATATGGAGACGATCACTAGACGCGGGAGAAATACGGGTATCCTGAAGAGCGCGAACATAGTCCCAGTATACGTGAGTAGTATGCCCGCAAAAGGGTGGAGTGCAATGCAATTGCATAATATTACGTAATGTTGCAATGTTGCAAGAGTGCCAAACCCCACCCCTTTCTTGCAAGAGTGTCATCCCCCCTTTGTTGCAAGAGTGCCAACCCCCACCCCCCCTTTGTTACAAGAGTTCCACCCCCACTTGTTGCAAGAGTGCCAGCCCCACCCCCCTTTGTTGGGAAAAAAGAAAGAGAGAAAATGTACAGGCCTTTGTTGCGAACCCAAAATGGGGTTCCAAGGGGCATGCAACTTGGAGGCGGAGTTCTCCCTTAAGCTATTCCCCCCAAAGGGCCAGAAAGAAAGAGAGAGAGAGAGAGAGAGAGAGAGAGAGAGAGAGAGGAAGAAGAGTGCCAATCTTTGTTGCCAACCCAAAATGGGGTTGCAAGGGGCATGCAACTTGGAGGCGGAGTTCTCTCCCAAGCTATTCCCCCCAAAGGGCCAAAAAGAAAGAGAGAGAGAGAGAGAGAGAGAGAGAGAGAGAGGAAGAAGAGTGTCAATCTTTGTTGCCAACCTAAAATGGGGTTGCAAGGGGCATGCAACTTGGAGGCGGAGTTCTCCCCCAAGTTATTCACCCAAAAGGGGCAGAAAGAAAGATATAGCAAGAGAGAAAGAGGGGTATGCAACTTGACTTGTAGGCGGAGTTCTCCCCTAAGCTGAACCCCCCCAAAGGGTATACCTAACCTAAGAGGCCTCTATGGGAGGGAAGGGGCTTCCTCACCACCCAAACGGCCATTAAAAAGAAAGGACCAGATATCCTTGCTCGGCCGGGAGCCGAGCTTGTATGACTCCGTCGTCCGCCTCCCGCTCTTTTATAGACCTCTAATCCGTCAGTTGGTTGAGTTGCTAGATACCGCCATGTATTTAATTCATCAGCCAATAGAAGGCAGAGTTGCCAGTTTGTGCTATATATTTAATTAATTCATATATTAATCAGCCTAGAAGACTGAGCTGACAGATAGCAATATTTATTAAATTATTTCATATATTATTCATCCATTTGGTTGCTAAATACCAACATATATTTATATGATTATAGTTGTCAGATACCACCATTTATTTTAATTCGTTACCACAACAGATGAATCTTCTCCTTAATTCCAACAATTTACTTTAAAAGAAATTGTTTATTAAATAAATAATAAGAATTTAAACACTCTCTTTACACAACTAAAATAAAACACTTTATTACTTAATTCCTATTTTTATTATTATTATTAATATCACAATTTTCGTTGTCACGAATAAGAGTGGGAAAAACGAAAGGAAAAGAAACCTTACAAAGAAAGATGAAACACTTTCAGGTCAAAACACACGTTGGTCTCACCCCTCCCTCATTACCCCCAAACTTCTCACCCTATCTGCGCGTGTATAAATATTAATTATTTTGAACATATACAAAACGTATAATCATATTTGTAAAAAAAATATATATATAATAAACGAATGAACAACTCGTGGACACACACACACACACACACACACACACACACACACACACACACACATATATATATATATAATCATTTTATTTTCAGAGTTAACTAGAAATAATATTCTGTGAATTTTCAAGTTCATTTAAGAAGAAGAAAACAAAAATAAAAAATATAGCTTTGTTGAATAAACAAATGTGGGTAAATCTCAATTCAAAAAGAAAACTTACTACGTAAAATCTAAACGTATAATCATATTTGTAGAAAAAATATATATGTAGTAAGCGAATGATCAACTCATACTCACACACACACACACACACACACACATATATATATATATATATATATATATATATATATATATATATATATATAAATTTAATATATAGGCTTACAAAGAGAAGTACAAGCACCAAATTTTATTTTCTATCCTCGTCCATTGTTCAAAGCACAGGTGTGACCTGATACCACCGGGGGGGAAAAAAGCACGTATAAGGTGGAACGAAAAATTTGACCTTCGTCAGAATGAATAATTCGGGCGGAAGCGATCTCATGTATGCTCATTGACTTATCTTTTTGTGTATTTAATTACGGGGACAATCGTATAACGCTTCTTTTATGAAGTGAAAATCAGTAATATATATAATATATATATATATATATATATATATATATATATATATATATATATATATATCGAACTAGGGGTGGGGACCAACCGCATGATCCTTTAAATGGGATGGCAAACAAATGGGCGCACTATGATGGCTGGATTAGACCGCTCCTTACCCTCCTTAAGCCTATCCTCGTACGACTTTGACCTAAGCGACGGATTCATCTTAATTCCTCGTCTTTTGAACTCTTTCGAGATATGGGGAAAGATATAGCCAATGCGGATTCCAAAACTGGATTGCGTACTCCAAATGGGATCTATCTAATGATTTATAAAGAGGAACTATAATATCGCGCGATTTGTACTCAAAATTCCGAGCTATAAAACGTAACACTTTGCTCGCCTTATTGACTGCTGTTGTACTTTGTTTTGCTACTTTTAAATCACCCGTGTAAAATTTTGCACTTATCGACATTAAATCTCATTTGCCATGTGACTGACCAATCAGCGATTTTGTTCAGATCTTCACAGGTTTTACTCTATCTTCGTCATTAATTGCCCTGCCACCCAGTTTCGCGTCATCCGCAAACTTTGAAACTGTACTGATTAGGGGAAATCAAATACGGGTGTACACACTTACCTACGAGCGGTGCATCATATAGCTTCGGGTTAAAGAGTGCAAAGGTCAACTCGGCCAAAGGACCAAAGCGATGTGTAAAGCGGCATTTTACCCGCTTACTAATAATATTAAGGTTTTCACCCGCATTAGACCTACAGTTTAACATGGAATGAGAAATACACCTCGGCAGTGAATGATTGCCATCTCTTTCACATCAACCCACCGAATTTCTCATTTTGACAAAGACTAAGGTTTTCACACCACACAGGACCTACAGTTTAACATGGAATTAGAAATACACCTTGTCAGGGAATGATTGCCATCTCTTTCACATCAACCCACCGAATTACTCATTTTCACAAAGATTAAGGTTTTCACACCACACTACACCTACAGTTTAACATGGAATTAGAAATACACCTTGTCAGGGAATGATTGCCATCTCTTTCACATCAACCCACCGAATTACTTATTTTGACAAAGATTAAGGTTTTCACCCGCATTAGACCTACAGTTTAACATGGAATCAGAAATACACCTCGGCAGTGAATGAGTGCCATCTCTTTCACATCAACCCACCGAAATGCTCATTTTGACAAAGATTAAGGTTTTCACACCACACTAGAACTACAGTTTAACGTGGAAACCGAATCAGAAATACATCTCGTCAGGGAATGATTGCTAGCTCTTTCACATCATAATTTCATCGAGATAATTCAAGCTCATATACAGGACCTACATTGTCTATAAGATCTGTGGCGCGTGGAACATGCGGCCTTCAGAAGATGTGAACATCTGCTCTGTGGACCAGTTCAAGAAAATGGATAAGCCGAACCTTGCGATGTAGGATTTTTTTTCCATGGAACCGTAACCACTGACACAGCCTCGGTACGGATTGCAATGCTTATTGAGGCACTTCTTGTCCTTGTTTCTCCCTCATGTACACCTACATTGTGTCCGACAACACAGAAACTCCAAAATTGTTGTGAAAGATGCAAAAGTGTAATGACAAATATAGAACAGCTTCAGAGTTCATTCACACCATGCGTACACTTATCTCGTGTACGCAGTGTACACCTTCCACATTGTGTCCGACACACTATTTTTTTTCTACGCGAGAGAATACACATCTGAAATCCACAGCTTGCACCGCTCAACTGAGTACGCAGGGGTAGAGATATCCCCAGGTAGTAGCAGGATTCACTTTTTTTAGGCGTAAATGGCTTGTTCAGGTTGACTTGTCAGATACCACTTTTTATTTTAACTGCTCAGGTATACATTATTACATTATTATGGAGAGTTGTCAGATACCACTTTTTATTTTAACTGTTCAGGTATACATTATTATGGAGAGTTACTAGATACCCCTTTTTATTTTAATTGTTCAGGTATACATTATTAGGTTGGCCAGATTGTACCATTTATTTAATTAATTCACAAAAGTTGGCTTAGAATGCCGCTAGTAGGTTTAGAAGTCGTAACCAACCATTTGGTATAATTGTTTACAACTAAAAGAATTAAATAAAACAACATTACATCATTCTGTTTATTAAAATATATAGAAAATAAGTATACATTTGAATGATCAATTAAAAATAATAATAGTTTAAGAAATATGAACGAGGAATATGCATATAATCAAAAATATGTCCGTCAATATAACAGTACAGGAGAAATTTATATATATATATATACATATACACACAATTATGGAGATATATAGAAAATAAATATTCATTGGAATGATGAAAATACAAAATAAAAAATAAGAAATAATATAACCATCAACATAGCAGAAATATATACACAACTAAATAAATAAATACATACACTTTATCTTCTACCGCGCAAAATAAGAAATCGTATAGCCATCAATATAGCAGAAATACACACACACACACACACACACACACACACACACACACACACACACACACACACACACAAATATGTTAATTATATAAATACATTTCACTTTGTTTTCAAAATACTAAACTCGCACATATTCGAGTCTACAATTACATCATTATTGCTCTGCATTACGCAGTGTACGCGGTTTAATAATATGTCACCGCTTAAAGTATAGGGAAACCTGTACTCGATATGAAGGGCCTTCATATCGTTCAGTACTATTTTTGTTCCCACTTTACATCCGGTTGGTAAGTTATCTTTAAATACGGCTAGAATACAATCAAAAGCACGCACAAAGAGTTCATCGTTAGCCACATTATTAAACACAAGTTTATAAACACCCCTTTCCAATCGAGGGTTTATTTCTACCGACCCGAGCTTTTCAATCGTGAACTCATCTTCACTCAACATAGCGGTAATTGAAATAATCTTCTAAGTCGTTACGACAACTGCTCGTTATAGGCAGTTTTATTTTTTTACCACTCACCATTTCCACAAACAACATCTTCACACTCCGGCGCACTATTTGAGAGGAACATATACCCATATTTTTCGTTTTTATTTAGCAGACGATACTCGTCTCTAAAGTCTGCTAAAAACTCACGCAGGGCACTAGCAACAACCTCACTACGAACCTCATCATGATATACATTAATATAGTGGTAAAAATACTTAAGATTGTCCATGATGACGAGATTCACATTTTCAACCGAAGTATACGAGTACTCAACATGGTGTAGCATGATATAATACCGTTTATCACACCACTCATCCACAAGGCTCACTATCCATATCTGCTGCTTCTCTTCTGCACGCGTTGTTTCTCTTACTTCACGGTATATGTGAGACTTTATAAAGCTTAGGTCCACAGCATACTTTAATACATCGTCTGCGCAACGAAAACCTACAACGTTCTCACCAGAATAACCAGAGTATTTGTACATCTTGATCCTTCGCACGATCCAATGTGGTTTTAAAAGAGGCAAAGGAGGGAGGAATAGGAAGTTTTTCGGTATCCACCACATCTTGACACTTTGCTGAATACCATTTCATAAACGTTGAACAAGCAATATTAAAGGTAGCCATTTTCTTCTACGCGGGCGAATACACGTCTGAGCTCAAGGGCTTACTGCAATCAACTGACCACGCAGGGAATCCCAGGTAACGCTAATTGAAACATGATTTATTTAATAAACGAAATATTCAAGTCATATATATTTATATATACGTGTAATAAATAAGTTAACAATAGACACATCAAAGATTATATTCAAGGTGTGTATATATATTTACAAATACGTGTGATAAATAAGTTAACAACTGAAATTATGTTAACACAAGAAATAACAGAAAACAGGAAAAAACAAATGCATAGATTAAGAAATTGTATTGAAGGTTGCGTGTTATATAAACTAATTATATATATCACTCGTAATGTCGATGATGGGGTGCTGTACCTCATCGTCATTCATATAAAATATATATATATATCACAACCTTCCTACATTACTACCTCTCTATCCCATTACCTCACAAACTCATCAGCCATAACTATCCAAGAGTAACCTACATCACTACCTCTCCACTACAGTACCTCATACCTCTCCACCACAGTACCTCATAACCCATAACACCTAAACTAACCGCAATTTAATGCAGTTCACCTAATAGCCTAACCTAACCTAATCACTGCCAGGTCTAACTCTCACGACCTCATTGCCTCTCTAACTCACTACCTCTCTATCCACTACCTCACAACCTTCCTACATCACTACTTCCTCTCTAACCCATTACATCACCATTACACTACCTCAATACCTTTCTGCCTCTCTACATCACTACCACACTACCCATAGCTAGGCGAGAGTGACCTAACATAAATTAATTTTTATAGCTTTCGATATCTGTACAAGCGTAACCTCACCTAGCCTAATGTGGGAAGTAATAGACGCTATTAATCTAGCCTACGCTTTCTTCTCTTTCTATGCATTATGATTACCATTAGTAAGGTACAGATTCAAGTTTTAATTATTTCTTTTAACTTTGATCAAACTGTTTCCCGTTAAAAATGTTCCTCTGCGAAGGCAATAAAACGTATAAGGTGGAGCAAAAAACTTGACCTCACAACCCATCTAATTCAATACCTCTCTACCCACTACATCACTACCTCCCTACCCCATTACCTCACTAACTCACCGCTTCTAATGACAGAGTTAACTCAATGCAACTGTTTGTTAACCATCAAAGGTATGCTAATTAACCACACACACACACACACACACACACACACACACACACACATCTATATATACGTATATTATAAGAATTTAGAAAGAAAGCGTTACATAAGATATGCATTACATCCATATAGGATCGCGTAATGTTACCTAATGTTTTTTTGTTTTTCTTTTAAGTGACAAGTAGTTTAGTTACAGTATTTTTATTTGAATATGCCTTTGGGGAGCGTAACAGCTTTTCAGGCAAAAATCTTTGAGATTCATTTCAATTTTACGAAGGAAGATAAGAATTATAACATAGATTAGTAAAAAATAAAATAAAGTTGCATTGAGTTAACTCTGTCATTAGAAGCGGTGAATTAGTGAGGTAATGGGGTAGGGAGGTAGTGATGTAGTGGGTAGAGGTATTGAATTAGATGGGTTGTGAGGTCAAGTTTTTCGCTCCACCTTATACGTTTTATTGCCTTCGCAGAGGAACATTTTAACGTGAAACAGTTTGATCAAAGTTAACAGAAATAATTAAAACTTGAACCTGTACCTTACTAATGGTAATCATAATGAATAGAAAGAGAAGAAAGCGTAGGCTAGATTAATAGCGTCTATTACTTCCCACATTAGGCTAGGTGAGGTTACGCTTGTACTGATATCGAACGCTATAAAAATTAATTTATGTTAGGTCACTCTCGCCTAGCTATGGGTAGTGTGGTAGTGATGTAGAGAGGCAGAAAGGTATTGAGTTAGTGTAATGGTGATGTAATGGGTTAGAGAGGAAGTAGTGATGTAGGAAGGTTGTGAGGTAGTGGATAGAGAGGTAGTGAGTTAGAGAGGCAATGAGGTCGTGAGAGTTAGACCTGGCAGTGATTAGGTTAGGTTAGGCTATTAGGTGAACTGCATTAAATTGCGGTTAGTTTAGGTGTTATGGGTTATGAGGTACTGTGGTGGAGAGGTATGAGGTACTGTAGTGGAGAGGTAGTGATGTAGGTTACTCTTGGATAGTTATGGCTGATGAGTTAGTGAGGTAATGGGGTAGAGAGGTAGTGATGTAGGAAGGTTGTGATATATATATATATATATTTTATATGAATGACGATGAGGTACAGCACCCCATCATCGACATTACGGATGATATATATAATTAGTTTATATAACACGCAACCTTAAATACAATTTCTTAATCTGTGCATTTGTTTTTTCCTGTTTTCTGTTATTTCTTGTGTTAACATAATTTCAATTGTTAACTTATTTATCACACCTATTTGTAAATATATATATACACCTTGAATATAATCTTTGATGTGTCTATTGTTAACTTATTTATTACACGTGTTTGTAAATATATATGTCTTGAATATAATCTTTGATGTGTCTATTGTTAACTTATTTATTACACGTATTTATAAATATATATGACTTGAATATTTCGTTTATTAAATAAATCATGTTTCAATTAGCGTTACCTGGGATTCCCTGCGTGGTCAGTTGATTGCAGTAAGCCCTTGAGCTCAGACGTGTATTCGCCCGCGTAGAAGAAAATGGCTACCTTTAATATTGCTTGTTCAACGTTTATGAAATGGTATTCAGCAAAGTGTCAAGATGTGGTGGATACCGAAAATCTTCCTATTCCTCCCTCCTTTGCCGCTTTTAAAACAACATTGGATCGTGCGAAGGATCAAGATGTACAAATACTCTATGATTATTCTGGTGAGAGCGTTGTAGGCTTTCGTTGCACAGACGATGTATTGAAGTATGCTGTAGACCTAAGCTTTATAATGTCTCACATATACCGTGAAGTAAAAGAAACAACGCCGCGTGCAGAAGAGAAGCAGCAGATATGGATAGTCAGCCTTGTGGATGAGTGGTGTGATAAACGGTATTATATCATGCTACACCATGTCGAGTACTCGTATACTTCGGTTGAAAATGTGAATCTCGTCATCATGGACAATCTTAAGTATTTTTACCACTATATTAATGTATATCATGATGAGGTTCGTAGTGAGGTTGTTGCTAGTGCCCTGCGTGAGTTTTTAGCAGACTTTAGAGACGAGTATCGTCTGTTAAATAGAAAGGAAAAATATGGGCATATGTTCCTCTCAAATAGTGCGCCGGAGTGTGAAGATGTTTAGTTTGTGGAAATGGTGAGTGGTAAAAAAATAAAACTGCCTATAACGAGCAGTTGTCGTAACGACTTAGAAGATTATTTCAATTACCGCTATGTTGAGTGAAGATGAGTTCACGATTGAAAAGCTCGGGTCGGTAGAAATAAACCCTCGATTGGAAAGGGGTGTTTATAAACTTGTGTTTAATAATGTGGCTAACGATCAACTCTTTGTGCGTGCGTTTGATTGTATTCTAGCCGTATTTAAAGATAACTTACCAACCGGATGTAAAGTGGGAACAAAAATAGTACTGAACGATATGAAGGCCCTTCATATCGAGTACAGGTTTCCCTATACTTTAAGCGGTGAAATATTATTAAACCGCGTACACTGCGTAATCCAGAGCAATAATGATGTAATTGTAGACTCGAATAAGTGCGAGTTTAGTATTTTGAAAACAAAGTGAAATGTATTTATATAATTAACATATTTGTGTGTGTGTCTGTGTGTGTGTGTGTGTGTGTGTGTTGTGTGTGTGTGTTTGTACTTCTGCTATATTGATGGCTATACGATTTCTTATTTTGCGCGGTAGAAGATAAAGTGTATGTATTTATTTAACATAATTGTGTGTGTATATATTTCTGCTATATTGATGGTTATATTATTTCTTATTTTTTATGTTGCGCGGTAGAAGATAAAGTGTATGTATTTATTTATTTAGTTGTGTATATATTTCTGCTATGTTGATGGTTATATTATTTCTTATTTTTTATTTTGTATTTTGATCATTCTAATGAATATTTATTTTCTATATATCTGCATAATTGTGTGTATATATATATACAGGGCGTCCCAAAAAAATGTATACACACTTTAACAGCTGATAGCTCAATTGATGTTTCTTTCTTTCCAAGTTAAACCCATTAGAATTAATAATGGCAGTCAGACTAAGCTTTGAACAAAGGAAATTCATTCTAAAATACTACTGGAAGTGTGAAAACGCAGTTGAAGTGCAAAGACAGTTTAGGAGGGAGTTTCAAACAGATCCACCAACGCGACTTACCATCACTCGAATTAGAGATAAGTTTGAAGCCGATGGAACTGTTCAGAATGTCCACAAGAAGCGTTCCGGAAGACCACGGACATCGACAAGCCCCACAAAGCAAGAAAGAGTACTGGAAACGTATCACCAAAGTCCAAGAAAATCTGTGCGGCAAGCGAGTCGTGAGGTAGGAATTTCAGAATCGTCTGTCCAACGCATTTTGAAGCGCTGTCAATGGAAAAGTTACATTCCAAGATTAGTCCATGCTATTAATGAAGATGATCCGGACCGAAGAGTGGAGTATTGCGAGTGGTACTTGGCACGATGTGGATGTGGATTGGACGAAGGGGTTTCGTAGAATACCCTCCGCGTTCACCAGACCTCACACCACTAGACTTTTTTTTATGGGGATACTTAAAAGACAAAGTCTACGCTATAAAACCTGCAACAGTCGCTGAATTGAGAGCAGCCATTGAACGAGAATGCGCACAAATACCAAACGAAATGTTTCGTGATGTTTGCGATTCCATTGCTTCGCGTTATCAGCAGTGCCTGGACCAGAACGGACGTCAGTTTGACAACAGGCGTTGACAAAACAAAAATAATGTCTGTAGATTCTATTACATTTTGAAAATGAAATGTATTTTAATAAACACTGCTTTATAATTATTTAAAGTGAGTATACATTTTTTTGGGACGCCCTGTATATATATATATATATATATATATATATAATATATATATATATATATATATATAAATTTCTCCTGTACTGTTATATTGACGGATATATTTTTGATTATATGCATATTCCTCGTTCATATTTCTTAAACTATTATTATTTTTAATTGATCATTCAATTGTATATTTATTTTCTATATATTTTAATAAACAGAATGATGTAATGTTCTTTTATTTAATTCTTTTAGTTGTAAACAATTATACCAAATGGTTGGTTACGCCTTCTAAACCTACTAGCGGCATTCTAAGCCAACTTTTGAGAATTAATTAAATAAATGGTACAATCTGGCCAACCTAATAATGTATACCTAAACAATTAAAATAAAAAGGGGCATCTGGTAACTCTCCATAATAATGTATACCTGAACAGATAAAATAAAAAGTGGTATCTGACAACTCAACCTGAACAAGCCATTTACGCCTAAAAAAAGTGAATCCTGTTACTACCTGGGGATATCTCTACCCCTGCGTACTCAGTTGAGCGGTGCAAGCTGTGGATTTCAGATGTGTATTCTCTCGCGTAGAAAAAAAATAGTGTGTCGGACACAATGTGGAAGATGTACACTGCGTACACGAGATAAGTGTACGCATGGTGTGAATGAACTCTGAAGCTGTTCTATATTTGTCATTACACTTTTGCATCTTTCACAACAATTTTGGAGTTTCTGTGTTGTCGGACACAATGTAGGTGTACATGAGGGAGATACAAGGACAAGAAGTGCCTCAATAAGCATTGCAATCCGTACCGAGGCTGTGTCAGTGGTTACGGTTCCATGGAAAAAAAATCCTACATCGCAAGGTTCGGCCTATCCATTTTCTTGAACTGGTCCACAGAGCAGATGTTCACATCTTCTGAAGGCCGCATGTTCCACGCGCCACAGATCTTATAGACAATGTAGGTCCTGTATATGAGCTTGAATTATCTCGATGAAATTATGATTTGAAAGAGCTAGCAGTCATTCCCTGACGCGATGTATTTCTGATTCGGTTTCCACGTTAAACTGTAGTTCTTGTGTGGTGTGAAAACCTTAATCTTTGTCAAAATGAGCAATTCGGTGGGTTGATGTGAAAGAGATGGCAATCATTCCCTGACGAGGTGTATTTCTAATTCCATGTTAAACTGTAGGTCTAATGCGGGTGAAAACCTTAATCTTTGTCAAAATGAGCAATTCGGTGGGTTGATGTGAAAGAGATGGCAATTATTCCCTGACGAGATGTATTTCTAATTCCATGTTAGTGTGAAAACCTTAATCTTTGTCAAAATGAGTAATTCGGTGGGTTGATGTGAAAGAGATGGCAATCATTCCCTGACGAGATGTATTTCTGGTTCCATGTTAAACTGTAGGTCTAATGCGGGTGAAAACCTTAATGTTTGTCAAAATGAGCAATTCGGTGGGTTGATGTGAAAGAGATGGCAATCATTCCCTAACGAGGTGTATTTCTAATTCCATGTTAAACTGTAGGTCTAGTGTGGTGTGAAAACCTTAATCTTTGTCAAAATGAGCAATTCGGTGGGTTGATGTGAAAGAGATGGCAATCATTCACTGCCGAGGTGTATTTCTGATTCCATGTTAAACTGTAGGTCTAATGCGGGTGAAAACCTTAATATTATTAGTAAGCGGGTAAAATGCCCCTTTACACATCGCTTTGGTCCTTTGGCCGAGTTGACCTTTGCACTCTTTAACCCGAAGCTATATGATGCACCGCTCGTAGGTAAGTGTATACATCCGTATATGATTTCCCCTAGTCAGTACAGTTTCAAAGTTTGTGGATGACGTGAAACTGGGTGGCAGGGCAATTAATGACAACGAGAGAGGTAAAATCCGTGAAGATCTGAACAAAATCGCTGATTGGTCAGTCACATGGCAAATGAGATTTAATGTCGATAAGTGCAAAATTTTACACGGGTGATTTAAAAGTAGCGAAACAAAGTACAACAGCAGTCAATAAGGCGAGCAAAGTTTTATGTTTTATAGCTCGGAATTTTGAGTACAAATCGCACGATATTATAGTTCCTCTTTATAAATCATTAGATAGATCCCATTTGGAGTACGCAATCCAATTTTGGAATCCGCATTGGCTATATCTTTTCGTATATCTCGAAAGCGTTCAAAAGACGAGGAATTAAGATGAATCCGTCGCTTAGGTCAAAGTCGTACGAGGATAGGCTTAAGGAGGGTAAGGAGCGTTCTAATCCAGCCATCCCAGTGCGCCCATTTGTCTGCCAGCCCATTTAAAGGATCATGCGGTTGGTCCCCACCCCTAGTTCGATATATATATATATATATATATATATATATATATATATATATTATATATATCCGTCCTATTCAAAGGAGTGACATAACGAAGGAGTGACATAACAAAGGAGTGACAAATCGGAGACAAAATTCAAAGGAGTGACATAACAAAGGAGTGACAAATCGGAGATAAAATTCAAAGGAGTGACACGAAAATACCGTACGAAGGAGTGACATAATTCCTAACCTGACATAACCTATTCGAAACCATAAATTAATTGCCGGCTTTCCCGGCTTTCAGTTGTGCTCGTGCTCTCGGTTGGAACAGTTGCAGTTGGAGCTCTCGGTTGAAGCTGGATAACCTAATTTCTGTGTTCTTCACTTAGGGGTGAAATTTAATTTTCAAAGTTTTGTAGCCCATAATGGATGAATATCAATTTGTAAAATCCCAAATGGGTAAAGACAAGCTAGCATTCAGAGGACACATCTACCGACACCAACGATCCCGAAACAACAATCATTATTTCCGGTGCGAGGACAAAAACTGTAATGGTTCCGCAACCCTTCGTGGTGTGACAATTTTTAATACCTTTGGTGGCTCGGTATCAGAGGGTAAAGCACAATCACGCCCCGCTGACAGGGAGTGTGGAAATTGTACAGGCTGTTGATGCAATCAAAATTAGGGCCAAAACTACAAATTCGGCGCCAGCTGCAATCGCCCAAGAAGTTGGACAGGAACTAGGCATTAACGCTGCAATAGAAATGCCTTCCAAATCTGCTATGAGGCAAGTCATCCATCGTATCCGAAAAAAAGAATTTCCAGTGGAACCCGAACGTGCGACAGATTTAGTCATCCCAAACAATTTGAGGGTCACCCAAGCAGGGGAAAGAAACTTCCTTTTGTTCGATACGAAGATAGATGATGGAAACGCAGATGATCAAAGCGAGGATGATGAGGCCAGGGAACGAATCATAGCTTTTGGTACTGAAGAAAATTTACGCAGACTAGAGGACTCGGAGATCTGGTTTCTTGATGGAACATTCAAAACTTGTCCTCGAATTTTCCACCAATTGTACACTATCCATTACCTGTTTCATGGAGAATCTTTTCCAGCTGTTTATGTTTTGATGACTGGAAAAACACAAGAAATGTATACATCCATGCTAGAACGATTACTGTCAGCTGCAGAAGCAAAAGGAATTGAATTAAACCCTACTTTTATGATAGTGGATTTTGAGTTGGCAAGCATCAATGCTCTTCAACAGAAATTTCCAGAAGCCAGAGTGTCTGGCTGCCTTTTCCACTTAGGTCAAAGTATATACCGAAGTATTCAGAAGAATGGTCTAGTCGACGCTTACAAAACCAATGACAACGTGGCCTCAAGCTTGAGATAGCTGTCTGCTCTTGCATTTTTACCTCCAGAAGAAATTTATGTTGCGTTTATTGCTCTCTCAAACAGTATTCGAAATGAAGTTGAGTCAGTGTATAAGTATTTTGGAGAAACTTATGTGTTGGGAAGACCGATTATCGCACGTGGAAGACCACGACGAAATCAACGGCGTCATCCACCACGATTTGCCCCGACTGTGTGGAGTATCCATCATCTTCAAGCCTACAACCTTCCAAGAACAAACAACAACTTGGAGGCTTGGCACAGGCGGTTCGAAACGGTAGTTGAACGTTACCACTTGGGAGTGTATTTAATGATAAAGGAGTTCATAAAAGAAGACCACCACACAGATCAAGGGATGGAGCGACTGATTGCAGGGCACACTCCAACAAAGAAGAAGAAAGAACAAATCCAGAGGGAAGAGAGGCTTGCAACTGTTGTCAGGAGACATGGAACCGTCCCTCTCGACGAATACCTCCGGGGGATAGCGCACAATTTGCATTTCAGTTCAAGAAATGTAAACGACTATGAGTTGGAAGCTCATTTTGGTGATGGTGTCCATGAATTTTGAACAAGTTTAAAATATTTTAACAATTTAATGATTCTAGTTTTTGAAATAAAATCTTAATTTTAACAATTCTAACAAATTTTGTTTTTTTAAATAAAATTTTAATAATTATACTTTTTAACTGTCACTCCTTGGAATTATCGTTACGTCACTTGATCGTTGTTGTCATTTTATGTTGATGTTTCTAGTTTTTGAAATAAAATCTTAATTTTAACAACTCTAACAAATTTTGTTTTTTTAAATAAAATTTTAATAATTATACTCCTTTGAATTTTATCTCCGATTTGTCACTCCTTCGTTATGTCACTCCTTCGTTACGGTATTTATGTCACTCCTTTGTTATATCACTCCTTTGAAATGTCACTCCTTCGATACAGACCCATATATATATATATATATATATATTACTGATTTTCACTTCATAAAAGAAGCTTTATAAGATTGCCCCCTTAATTAAATACATAAAAAGATAAGTCAATGAGCATACATGAGATCGCTTCCGCCCGAATTATTCATTCTGACGAAGGTCAAATTTTTCGTTCCACCTTATACGTGTTTTTCCCCCCCTCCCAGGGCGTATCAGGTCACACCTGTGCTTTGAACAATGGACGAGGATAGAAAACAAAATTTGGTGCTTGTACTTCTCTTTGTAAGCCTATATATTAAGTTTATATATATATATGTGTGTGTGTGTGAGTTGATCATTCGCTTATTATATATATATTTTTTCTACAAATATGATTATACGTTTAGATTTTACGTGGTAAGTTTTCTTTTTGAATTGAGATTTACCCACATTTGTTTATTCAACAAAGCTATATATATTTTTTTCTTCTTAAATGAACTTGAAAATTCACCGAATAATTTTTCTATTTAACTGTGAAAATAAAGTTATTATATATATATATACAGGGCGTCCCAAAAAAATGTATACACACTTTAAATACTTATAAAGGCAGTGTTTATTAAAATACATTTCATTTTCAAAATGTAATAGAATCTACAGACATTATTTAATTGTTTTGTCAACGCCTGTTTTCAAACACGTCCGTTCTGGTCCAGGCACTGCTGATAACGCGAAGCAATGGAATCGCAAACATCACGAAACATTTCGTTTGGTATTTGTGTGCATTCTCGTTCAATGGCTGCTCTCAATTCAGCGACTGTTGCAGGTTTTATAGCGTAGACTTTGTCTTTTAAGTATCCCCATAAAAAAAGTCTAGTGGTGTGAGGTCTGGTGAACGCGGAGGGTATTCTACGAAACCCCTTCGTCCAATCCACATCCACATCGTGCCAAGTACCACTCGCAATACTCCACTCTTCGGTCCGGATCATCTTCATTAATAGCATGGACTAATCTTGGAATGTAACTTTTCCATTGACAGCGCTTCAAAATGCGTTGGACAGACGATTCTGAAATTCCTACCTCACGACTCGCTTGCCGCACAGATTTTCTTGGACTTTGGTGATACGTTTCCAGTACTCTTTCTTGCTTTGTGGGGCTTGTCGATGTCCGTGGTCTTCCGGAACGCTTCTTGTGGACATTCTGAACAGTTCCATCGGCTTCAAACTTATCTCTAATTCGAGTGATGGTAAGTCGCGTTGGTGGATCTGTTTGAAACTCCCTCCTAAACTGTCTTTGCACTTCAACTGCGTTTTCACACTTCCAGTAGCATTTTAGAATGAATTTCCTTTGTTCAAAGCTTAGTCTGACTGCCATTATTAATTCTAATGGGTTTAACTTGGAAAGAAAGAAACATCAATTGAGCTATCAGCTGTTAAAGTGTGTATACATTTTTTTGGGACGCCCTGTGTATATATATATATATATATATATATTAGGGTGGCCCTTAGTTGTATGTGATTTTCTGAAATGAAATATTTTTCATCTCCCAACCTCCAAAGTTGTTCTAATCCATGTAAAAATGCTCTGTGTAAAATTTCAGCTCAATCAGACAATATTAAGATGCCCCCCCCCAAAGGCGCTAAAGTTTCAGATTTTAACAATATTGATATTTTTTCATATAAAACCGTTTTTATCTTCTTTACAGTGTTTTATTCGAAAGAAATATAGAATATGATCGAAAGAGAATTCAATTTACAATAAATTTAGTTATAACCATTATTTACTTAAAACCAAAATTGGACGAGATATTCACGGAAATTGAAAAGTATCATAAGTGCGTAAAAAAACCGCTTCTGGAAGGTTCTAGAAAGTTCTGCGCCTGCGGCCTATATAAGCGGCGTAATTATTTGTTGTAAATAAAATTCACTTTCGATTATGCTTTGTGATTATTTTCCCAAACAAAGTTTGCAAATGAATTATAAAGGTTTTATATTAGAAATACCAATTATCGGTGAATTTTGAAACTTTAGGGCCTTTGGGGGCCACCTTAATATAGCCCAATTCAGCTGAAGGTTTGCACAGAGCACTTGTTTATATATTGGAAGAAGATTAGGGGTTGGGAGCAAGTAATTTCAAAAGTTGAAAAATAAGGGCCACCCTAATATAATATATATTATATATATATATATATATATATATATATATATATATATATATATATATATATATATAATATATTAGGGTGTTCATTCGTTTATTGTATATATATTTTTTCTACAAATCTGATTATACATTTTGTATATTTTCAAAATAATTAATATTTATACACGCGCAGATAGGGTGAGAAGTTTGGGGGGAATGAGGGAGGGGGGAGACACCCGTGTGTTTTGACCTGAAAGTGTTTCATCGTTCTTTGTAAGGTTTCTTTTCCTTTCGTTTTTCCCACTGTTATTCGTGACTTAACGAAAATTGTGATATTAATAATAATAATAAAAATAGGAATTAAGTAATAAAGTGTTTTATTTTAGTTGTGTAAAGAGAGTGTGTTTAAATTCTAATTATTTATTTAATAAACAGAATTTCTTTTAAAGTAAATTGTTGGAATTAAGGAGAAGATTCATCTGTTGTGGTAACGAATTAAAATAAATGGTGGTATCTGACAACTATAATCATATAAATATATGTTGGTATTTAGCAACCAAATGGATGAATAATATATGAAATAATCTAATAAATATTGCTATCTGGCAGCTCAGTCTTCTAGGCTGATTAATATATGAATTAATTAAATATATAGCACAAACTGGCAACTGTGCCTTCTATTAGCTGATGAATTAAATACATGGCGCTATCTGGCAACTCAACCAACTGACGGATTAGAGGTCTACAAAAGAGCGGGAGGCGGACGACGGAGTCATACAAGCTCGGCTCCCAGCCGAGCAAGGATATCTGGTCCTTTCTTTTTAATGGCCCTTTGGGTGGTAAGGAAGCCCCTTCTCTCTCATAGAGGCCTCTTAGGTTAGGTATACCCTTTGGGGGGTTCAGCTTGGGGGAAGAACTCCGCCTCCAAGTTGCATACCCTCTTTCTCTCTTCCTCTCTTGCTATCTCTTCCTTTCTGCCCCTTTGGGGGGAATAGCTTGGGGGAGAACTCCGCCTCCAAGTTGCATGCCCCTTGCAACACCATTTTGGGTTGGCAACAAAGGCCTGTACACTTTCTCTTTCTTTCTTTTTTCTCAACAAAGGGGGGCGGGGCTTAGCAACGAAGGGGGGTGGGGGCTGGCACTCTTGCAACAAGGGGGTGACACACTTGCAACAAAGGGGTGGGGTTTGACACTCTTGCAACATTGCAACATTTCGTAATATTATGCAATTGCATTGCACTCCACCCTTTTGCGGGCATACTACTTACGAGTATAAAGGAGGAGATCGATCAGAGGTCAAAAACTATAGGCCAGTGTCGCTTACATCTCGTCTCATTAAAATATTTGAAAGAATAGTTAGACAGAAAATCTATGACTTTTTGGAAACTCAGAAAAAATTCAATGATAACCAACATGGGTTTCGGGCAGGCAGATCATGCCTATCACAACTAATGGAACGCTACAACAACATTATTGATGCACTTGAAAGTAATGAAAACTATGATGTAATATTCACAGACTTTGTCAAAGCGTTCGACAAGTGTGACCATGGAATCATAATACATAAACTGAAATATATGGGAATAACAGGAAAAGTAGGGAAATGGATGTACGAGAGCCACTCAATATATTTTGCCCCACCTTTTTTTTTCCTTCCAAGTTTCCTTGCAAGTTCCAGAAATTTTGTACACAAGTAGTTACATACCTTTTTTACAAGTTTTTATTTTTCAACATAGTCTCCATCCTTCTCTTTGGCTTTCCTCCACCTCGAAACAAGGGCCTTTATTCCTTGCTGGTAAAAGTCCGCTGGGTTCCGCTGGAGCCACCTCTTAACCTCCTCAACAACCTCATCGTCACTCTGAAACTTTCTTCCACGAATACCATCCTACATTGGCCCAAACAAATGGAAGTCTGAAGGTGTCAGATCCGGGATGTATGGAGGGTGGGGTAACACAGTCAAGCGCATTTTTGTGATGGCCTCTCTTGTTTGCAAACTGTTGTGTGGTCTTGCGTTATCGTGCAAAAGAAGAACGTCTTCCAGTTTTCTCTCCGGTCGAACTTGCTTTATGCATATCTGGAGTCTCTGTAGAGTAGCAATATATGCCTCTGAGTTGATTGTTTGTCCTTTCTTCATAATGTCCGCCAGAATCACCCCTTTCATGTCCCAGAAGATGGTGGCCATAACCTTTCCTGCAGAGGGAGCCATTTTGAACTTTTTCTTGTGTGGGGAGTCTGCGTGATGCCACTCCATGGATTGGCTTTTTGTTTCAGGTTCAAAGTGGTGTATCAAAGTTTCATCCCCAGTCACAATTCGTGAAAGGAAGTCATCCCCTTCTGTCTCGTATCGAACCAACGACTCAGAAGTAATTTCTTTTCTTTGTGCTTTGTGATCTTCCGTCAGTTCGCGAGGAACAAACCGTGAACACACTTTTGAATATCCCATTTGCTGAATTATCTTATTCACACTTCCTTCACTAATTCCTAGCTCCAGTGATAGCTCCTTGTATGTGAATTGCCGATTTGATCGAATGATGCTGTTAGCACGTTGCACAGTGTGAGATGTCTCAGCCGATGCCGGGCGACCGCTGCCTGGTTCATCATCGAGGCTGACTCTCCCTCTCTCCGATGATTTCACACGTTTAGACCAGCGTCCAACTGTGCTTCGATCAACAACAGCATCTCCGTAAGCTTTTTGTAGACGTTTGTGAATACTTCCAACTGTTTCCTTCTCTGCGGTTAAGAACTCGATAACAGCTCTTTGTTTACGACGTACATTACTGTCAGACGCCATTTTCGAAACTGCGTTAACCATCGGTTTTATACAAGGACGTTTAAAAACAGTTTTATACAAGGAAGGGAGGTTCAAACTGGAAAAATCCGGTTATGTGAAGCGCAGAAAGTTCAAACTTACGGCTCAAAAGACATTTCAGCCCCATGGCCTATTATTTAGCTAATAAAAAAGGGTGGGGCAAAATATATTGAGTGCCCCTTGTATAATTTACTTAGTGAGCGGCGGCAAGTCGTTACAGTACAAGGAGTATCTTCATCAGAATCAGAGGTCCTCAGCTCAGTACCACAAGGAACAGTATTAGCTCCACTACTCTTTATAATCATACTAACTGACAAAGATGAGGACGTTACCAGAGACAGCACAGTAACATCCTTTGCCGATGACAAAAAGATCAGTAGAAAAATAAGAAACCCAAATGATATAGGATCTCTACAAACCGACATGAACAGAATCTACAAGTGGACTGAAGACAACCATATGAAGTTTAACACTGAGAAATTTCAGCTGTTACGATACGGTAAAAGAGAAGACCTAAAATCCATGGAATATTATACCCCAAATGGACAGGAAATTCAGAGAAATTCTAAAGCAAAAGATTTAGGGGTTGTAATGAATGATGATGCGAAATTTGAAACACAAAATAAGATAGCAGTAAACAGAGCAAAGAGAATAACTGGGCAGATACTGAGAACCTTTAAACGAAGGGATAGGAATGTAATGATTCCTCTACTGAAAACACTGATCATACCCAAATTGGAATACTGCTAGGTCCTAACATCCCCATTTGAATAAATTTTGCAACAGGCAAAGCAAGGTCTATGTTTGAAAAATATCTTGGATCTTTTCCAAATGGACGACCCCACGGGATTTAGCTGAAAATTTGTATACTAATAAATTTTTATATTCTAATAATGAAAATGGCATTATTTTCCTGATGAAATATGCACAACATACGAAAAAATTGTATTTATATGCGAACTAATTTGCATGGCACATGACCGTTATGTAAGTTATGTAGTGTTATTTAGTGGGTTTTACAAAATAAAACGCAGATAATATCCTTTATTTATTAAAATTTGCAATATTTAATAATATTTTAATGAATAAATCTTCATTTGCATACCCTTTTCTCCATACGAACTCGCATAAACAGTAATTTTTGTTGTTGTTATTAATGTTTAGACCTAGTTTAGTTTGAATATTATTGTTATATTGTGAGGATATGATAATGCAGTGCTGTGATCTATCTACTTGCGAGTTGCCCCCTGTGAAATGAATGCCAGGTTAGGTCACTTGAATGCAGGTTAGATCAATTGAATGCTTGGTTAGGTCAATTGAATTTCCGGGTAGGTCAACTGAATGCCCGGTTAGGTCAACTGTACGCCCTTGACCAATCGTCAAGGGCGTACAGTTGACCTAACCGGACATTCAATTGACCTAACCGGGCATTCAATTAATCGGGGGCCACACAGCAACCTCGTATCCGGACGTCATGAGCGGTGTAAACTAGATAACGGTCATGTGCCATGCAAACTAGTGCGCATATAAATGCAATGTTTTTCGTATGTTGCGCATATTTCTCCAGGAAAATAATGTAATTTTCGTTATTAGAATATAAAAGTTTATTAGTATACAAATTTTCAGCTAAATCCCGTGAGGTCGTCCGTTTGGAAAAGATCCAATATCTTTCATTATTGAGACTGTGTTTCATGATCTAAATACTGATATAAAAATTATCACTAAAATAACTACATTTTAATTATAAATTCCTTCTTAACTTACGAACTCCAACATTTATATTCCTTAACTGACTAAGCAAATTTGGGTCACTGAGTCGTATTCGATTACGTAACATGATGAGAGGTGAAAATTTGAACAAGTGGGACTTGGAACAGTACCGTAAGATATTAGTCACCACCTTCGCCCATCGAACCACTCCATAAAAGTATTTTTGGCAAGAACTTTAAGGTTCCTGTTTTTAATATGAAGGTATCGTATATTAAAAACTAGGCTTCCTTTGCAGGCCAGAAGAGCTACTTAAGTTACTAGCTTTCATTTGTCAACTTTTTTTTGGCTAAAGATAAAAATAAAAACACCAATTTGAAGAGCATGATAATGACTATGTGGCTCGGATCTCACGAAAAACTGCAGGTTCCCTCCGTCATATGACTTAGATGTTGCGAAGGCTATATATTTTTCTCCTTTTTTTGACATAGTATCGAAAAGAGCAGCCTGAATAGACAAATGTACAATAATTTGGCAAAAAAAAAAAAAACAAGTTTCTGGATTATTCTGCCTGTCAGATGTAGGACGATTCTTTTTCATATTTCCACAAGTTGTTTTCATAAAATTCAGATATTTTGTAGAAGAGTGTATTACTCAGGCTTGGAGTAATCGTAATTGTGATTGAAGCTGAATGTAATTAATTACATTATTTTGTGTACTGTAATTGTAATTGACCTCTTAAAATAAAAAGTAATTGTAATTTACCGTAGTGACAATTAGGGAAGAGGAACAAATCAATTCGTCATCTGAGTGTTTATGTGGGTTTAAAGCATTGTTTTATTAAGATGAGCTTATGCTCTCTTGACTGTTCCTGTTTGTTGTTACTGGACCATTAGTTTGTAAGTTAGATTTGGTCTATTCATACAGTACACCCCTAGAATATTTTCTCTTTCATGAAATGTAGACTATTTGTTGATAATTTTAAGAAAAGTGTTTGAACAAATATTAAAGGAAATACGCCAATAGAGAAGAAGAACCCATTTTACAAATGGAAAATTCTAGTTTGCTTTGTCCCCTTAGTTAACCATTCAAAAAATTGACAGTCAACGCTTGGAGTAATTGTAATTGAAGTTGAGTAATAAGTTACATTATTTTGTGTAATTGCACTTGTAATTGACCTTTTAAAATAAAAAGTAATTGTAAGTGTAATTGAAGCTCTTGAAGAGTAATTGTAATTGATTCTATACATATAATGTAATTGCTCCAAGCCTGGTATTACTCTATATTTTTCAACATGACAAATATGTCCTCGAAAACAGTCGTCTTTATAGGTATTGGTGCATGATTCATCAGGAGCAAGATGCATTGCAAGTTTACATTTCCTTTCCGAGAAAAAAAAATGTATTTGTTTTAATGGTAAATTTATAGTATTACACCCGTCTCCCTTTGGAGGTGAAATTTATGTTTTTCCTATGGTTTTTGATGTGTTTTGAACGAATCTGACCTTCAAAACCGTCGGAAATGACTCGTTTTTGAGATACCCCCCCCCCCAGCCGGCAATGTGGGGGAAATCACAGAAAACGAGTCATTTCCGACGGTTTTGAAGGTCAGATTCGTTCAAAACACATCAAAAACCATAGGAAAAACAAATTTCACCTTCAAAATTGACCTAACCTAACCTATCCTGACCTAACCTAACCTAACCTGACCTATCCTGACCTAACCTATCCTGACCTAACCTATCCTGACCTGACCTATCCTGACCTGACCTATCCTGACCTAACCTATCCTGACCTAACCTATCCTAACCTAAAAGAAAAACAGGAATTACCTTTAAAATCTAAGACAGAATAATCACAGTACCGTCTTTTCTTCGTTTTAAGCACAACGTAACTTTTTCTACAACGCCACAGTTTCTGGTCTTGACGATATGTACACTCCGTTTTACAATGTGGACACTTCACTACTGTCGGTAGAACACCGTGAGCACGCAGAAACTCAACACTTTTCTAAATTTTCATAGAAAGCGACAATACAGCGGTAATATAATCGAACGAACACATGTCACACGAAGCCATTCCAGTAGCAAACTAATTCAAATTCGAAATGGATGGAGCGCTCTGATTGGGCAGACATGTGACGTCAACACACACGAACACACAAACGAACGTACAAACACACACCAGATACACACCAAAAAAACGTTTATATCTCGAAAACGAAGCATTTGCGACAGAAACGCTATAGAAGAAAAGTGTCTTAGAATTTAAAAATCTACCTATTGAATATATAATACTTGCTGGACGTTAGACGGGTGTAATACTATAATAATACCGTTTTAATCACAAAGGCAATCATTTCACCTCAGGCTTACTCTCCACGACCTGGATCAAGAACTCAGAATATTTGGAATTTCAAACCTTTCTGTGTAGATTGCTCGTATGTTGGAATTGAAATTGCGTTTATTTCTGTATAAAATTAAAATAAATGAGAAGCAAAATGATGCCAGTATTTAATTATCATCTGACCAATTTACAAGTATAGATTTAATTTATATTTGTATCGACGTCAAGATGAAAATGACAGCCAAAACAATTTTCTGTAACAGTAATTACACTGTTTAACGAAGTTTTTCTCCTTTTTTATAAATGTGGGTGATTCTTGTGTTCTTTTTTGCACTGATTACGAAAATGAAAACATTTCTTTCTATCACCCACAAATTTTAAGGGATTTGCAATTTAAAACCCTTTGAGATCGAGATAGCATTCCTCAGTTTGCATCATAATACGAGATTTATTGTTAGTCATTTATTTTGTATAAAATCTTTATATTATGTATATTATTATTTATATTTACGTGTTTATATATAATATGCATATATTTATTTAAGTATACTGCATCAATACATCGTAACATATATATATACTGCATATATAATAATGTTTATTACTTTTCACGCGATGCATGCCATTCCTTAAAATGCTCAAGCGAGCAAAACCCAAGCTTTTCGGAACAACCAGTACCAATAATGGTGAATTTTACTGTAACGACAAATGTTACTATAGAGAAACAAAGCCAAAAACACTTAACTTATCAAGTGTAACATTACGCCATTTCATCCAATAAATTTTTCTCTCACACTTTAGATTTTTATAAAAATATAACTGGTGTAATGAAGGGCGTCACCATGTCTTGGGCATTTATGGGAGGAGCAAATTTGACTATGGTGACAAACTGATTCGTGATTGATAGATAAATAGTACGAGTCAGTTGAGTCTGCTGCAGCTGCTTCTCATCGAATTAGACACGCACATACCTGTCAAGACATGCACATTACATTCTTGTTTGTCATGTGTTAGAAGTGCGCATTTGTGTTAATCTCTCAGTCAGTCTCATGCATTGCTACCCACCAGTTGAGTGATTAAGTGCATTTAGTTATTCACTTTGTTTTGGTATATGTTCGATGAAAAAATATTGTTTCCGTGATATAAAAGTGAGAATGTCTCGAAGGTGTGCAAACAACCCTGACAGTTTTTTTGTGTGGGGTGAATTTACAACAAAATCTCAAAAGCAGGGTTTCACTCCTTTTATTAAGAAGGCGTATGAATTTTATTTCAGTTGCAAAGTAGGAGATTAAGACCAAAGGCAGGCGAGGTGGTGTTATGTTGTATATAAAAAATAATATTGCGAGCGCTATGGAATTAAGGCACAGAATTCCAGAACCGATAGATTCGACTATAGCAGAACTTAAATTGAACGATTTCAAACTTGTTGCCGTTATATATAGGCCCCCTAATCAAAAAGCTGATACCGACAAAGCATTATGTCGTGAACTAAAGAGAATAATAGGTAGTGAACAGGCCTAATTATGGGTGACGTTAATTGCGCTAACGTGAATTATGATACAGTGTAGGGAGACGCGGAAGGTAATTGTTTAGTTAATTTTCTCGGGGATAGCTTTCTTATTCAAAAGGTTGAGGATTGAGGAACCAACGAGGTTGGACAGTATTTTAGATTTAGTAATAACTACAGATGATAGGTTTATCACTGATCTTCAAGTAATAAAACCGTTAAGCAATAGCGATCACAATATGGTAGAGTTTGTCCTCTCAGTAAATCACTCGAAACCAGCTAACTCGACTAAAATTCCTGACTTCCAGCTCGCAGACTTTTGTAAATTTCGAAATGAATTGTCACGCGTCAATTGGGAAAACATAATAGGGACAGCAAACGCAAAAATAATGTGGGAATCGTTTGAAACGGTGCTTAGGACTATAAATGACGAATGTGGACCGGACAAGATTAAGCGTTGAAATTTTCATAGCTCGTGAGGGCAAATAAAACCCCAAGCGATTTTTCCAATACGTTAATAATAGGAACCCGGTAAAGAGCGTATTAGGACCATTGAGAAATTCTGACGGTGAGCTAGTTTCTGAAAACAAGCAAATGGCTACTCTGCTAAACGAATTTTTTACGTCAGTGTTTATAATAGATGTAACGAATATCCCTACGGTCATAAACATAATACCTTTTGATAATGGTAATACTTTAGATAATATTGTGGTGAGTGAAAGGGAAGTACTGTACTATATTTGTAAAATGAAAATGTTTAAATCACCGGGGCCAGATTCCATATATCCCATACAACTAAAAGAATTAAAAGAAAGCATTGTTGTGCCGCTAACAAAGTTTTTTGATGCGTTTATTTCTGAGGGGTGCGTAACAGATAACTTGAAGTTAGCAAATGTAACACCTATTTTTAAGGAAGGCGATAAAGGTGTAGCGGAAAATTATAGACCAATCAGTTTAACGTGTGTTGTAGGTAAGCTACTGGAATCGATAATTAAGGATCGAATAGTCGAACACTTAGAATTGTACAACTTGATTAGAAATACGCAGCACGATTTTAGGCGAAACAAATCTTGCTCAACTAATCCTTTAGAATTTTTGCAAAGCGTGATTGAAGTTTACGATAGTCATCGGGCGGTAGATGTAGTGTATTTAGATTTTCAAAAAGCGTTTGACACCGTACCGACAAAAGACTCGTTGAAAAAAACTAAGGGTCATGGAATCAGGGGTGTAGTAATAAATTGGATAGAAGAATGGTTGCCAGGTAGGAAACAGAGGGTGGTCGTTGATGGAGCGGAGTCTTCTTGGGCTAATGTAGCGAGCGGCGTTCCTCAGGGTTCTGTATTGGGCCCCTTGCTTTTTCTTATATATATATTAACGATCTAGATGTCGGCCTAGTCAGTTCAGTTTCAAAGTTTGTGGGTGACACGAAGTTGGGTGGTAGGGCGATTACTGACGAAGATAGAGGTAAAATCCAAGAAGATCTAAATAAAATCGTAGATTGGTCGGTCACATGGCAAATGAGATTTAACGTCGATAAGTGCAAAATTTTACATACAGGTTCGCGTAACGGTAAGTTTGCGTATTCAGTAGTATGTCAGGGAAGTTGTTGGCAAGCGTAAATCAGGAAAAAGATTTAGGAGTTATAGTCACTGGTGATTTAAAAGTGGCGAAACAAAGTACAGCAGTGGTCAATAATTCGAACAAAGTGCTAGGTTTTATAGCTTGGAAGTTTGAGTACAAATCTTGCGATATTAATGTTCCTCTTTATAAGTCATTTGTTAGACTCCATTTGAGTACGCGATCCAATTTTGGAATCCACATATGCGCAAGGATATAGACAAAATCGAAAGAGTTCAAAGATGAGCAACTAAGATGATTCCGTCGCTTAGGTCAAAGTCGTACAAGGATAGGCTTTAGGAGTTAAAATTGACTATACTCGAGACTAGGAGGCAAAGGGGTGATCTAATCCAGGTTTTTAAAATTATGAATGGGTTCGATAACGTAAATAGAGATAGCTTTTTCGAAATAGCTCAATATAGTAGAACTAGAAATAACGGGTGTAAGCTGACAAATAGAAGGTTTGAGACAGCAGTTGCCAAAAACATTTTTACGCATAGAATAGTAAATAGGTGGAATAGTTTGCCGGTAGAAGTAATTAGTTGTACGTCTATACATATGTTTAAAAATCGATTAGATGCATATGTTGATAGATTAGGTATAGTTTAAAGTAGTGAAATTAAGGTTTTTGTTGTTCGGAACCCACATAAAATTGTAGGTCCCCTCCGCCACCACCGAGGACAGGCGCAATACACAATTACAAACACGGTTACGTAGAGTAGCCATGAGTGGATCCTTGGGTCTTTGCTGGTCTGAAACATTATAACATAATAACAAAATCTGGGCTCCTCATGAATGTTGTGTTTTTTGTGCAAGATCTCTGAGAGGGTAGTTAAAGGGTACTCATCCTTCAATGCCTTTTGCGGTACCAATGGTATGAAGAGAACAAGGAGACCACTCGAGTAATTGTTACTTCTGTTTAACGAAGCTAAGTGAACATTCCTCAAAATCTAAACATGCGATTCAATATCCTAATTTACTGTCAGCCATGCGACCTCTTTCACATTGTGACGATTTGCTAATACTAAAACCACCAAAGACATGGACTTTAGATGATGATGAACCTGATGATGAATCTCGTAATGAACCTTTGGACAGACGAGATGACATGAATACACAATTTCAACCACCTTCATCGGATGAACCTCATTTAATTTCTCAGTCAGAATTAAGTGATTTTGTCAAAGAGTTGAATCTCTCTAAAAATCAGGCTGAGCTCTTAGGTTCTAGATTAAAAGGTTGGAATCTTTTACAAAAGGCTGTAAATATATCAGCATTTCGTTAGCGTCAGACGCACTTCACATCGTTTTTCTCTATGGAAAGTGATTTAGTGTATTGTAATGATGTGAACGCTCTCATGGAGGTATTTGGTCGAAAGCACAACCCTAAGGAATGGAGGCTTTTGGTTAATTCATCAAAGTTGAGTTTCAAAGCTGTACTGCAAAACGGTATTGCACAATCGGTTCCGATTGCACATAAAGTTCATATGAAGGAATCATATGACAATATGCAGTTACTTTTGAAATATATTGACTATGATAAACACTCCTGGCATATCTGTGGTGATCTGAAAGTGATTGCACTTCTCCTTGGCTTACAGTTAGGATACACAAAGTTCTCTTGTTTCCTCTGCGAGTAGAACAACTGAGCTAAGAGGAGTCATTATACACAAAATGAGTGTTTACTTCGACAAAATTTGGTTCCAAGACAAAAAAATGTTGCCCATCAACCCCTAGTAGATCCAGCAAAAGTTTTCTTTCCACCTCTCTATATCAAACTTGATTTGGTAACAAATTTTGTAAAAGCCATGAATAAAGACGGACCTGGATTTCTATATCTAAAACAGAAGTTCCCTAGAATCAGCGAAGCGAAAATCAAAGAAGGCACTTTTGTGGGCCCATAGATCAGGGAAGTGATGAAAGAACAGCATGGAAAGAACAGCATGAAATAACAACATGGAAAGCTTTTAAAGAAGTGACTATGAATTTCCTCGGCAGCGTCAAATCAGAAAATTGTTTCCCTAGTGGAGCAAATACATAGTGCTTACCAAGCCATAGGATGTAACATGTCTGAAAATGCATTTCCTGCACTCCCACCTAGACTTCTGCCCATCAAACCTGGGCGCTGTCAGCAATGAGCATGGTGAAAGATTTCATCAGGATATATCAACCATGGAAAAGCGGTACCAAGGAAGATATAGCCCCAGTATGTTGGCCGACTACTGTTGGACACTTATAAGAGACGCCCCTAGTACTAATTATAAGTAAAAATTACCTGCAAAAACATTTTACAGTAGGTCAGGTACTCTTCTTTTTTGTACGATTAAATATACCAAAAAAGTAAGAAAATCTGTAAATTTCATTTGTATTTCCTTCGAAATTAGTGGGTGATAGAAACATTATGCTTTCAACTTCATAATAAGCGTAAAAAAGTACATTGGAATCACATAAATTAATTCGCAGGAGGAAAAACATTTTCTATTTTGTTGTTGTGTTATATCTATTTTACTTTCAAACTTTGTAAGTGGTAAAATTTAAGATTCATGACATTGAATTTTTTTAGAGTTTAAAATCCCGCCATGTATATGTAAAATAAAATAATAATGACCAGAACCTAACCTTGCCTGACCTGACCTAACGTAATCTAACGTAAGCATTGTCGGCTTTAAGAGGGAGGGAGTTTTGAACTCTTAAAGAAATTCATTGTCGTGAATCTCATATTTAGCCGTAAGTGTTTATGAATAAGACCAAAGACTGTAGGCTTTGATTACACCAGTACTGTACTTCGAAACTGGCGGGTAATTAGCAACCAAATCCAGTAAAATACTGTTTCCCTATTACCGTACATAGTGAAAATAATAAAACATAAATATTTCTCGTAAATAAGATCCCCATGACAAATTATTTAATTTTTCTAAATTCTGAATCCAAATGTTGTTTGAATGTTAAATATGGAAGAAAATATATCACTAGTTAATACAAATGAATACAAAATAAATAAGGGCAATAATACAGAATATGACTTCATCAATGTATTCATAAATCTCAGTGCTAAATTTTGCGATTCAGTGGAATAACGATTAATGCAAAAAAAACTTCACTTTTTCTACGTGAAAGTCACAATATGATAATAAAAACCCACTCTAATAGACAGAGTTTATTTCCACAACAGTTTCGATGCCCACTAGCATCCTCTTCGGGTGGATACAGAAAAACGAATGAACCAAAAACAAGAGGGAAAACAGTCCAGAGCCTTTAAGAAATTCACACATAGATTAGGTTCCGTTATCCCGACAGTGGAAGGGCATTTTATTAAAGGGACCCGCTTTTTAAACACATTCGCATAAATTTTAAACTATCTTCTTGTATACATATAGATTCTGTTATTTTACATAATTATTACATTTATTATTAAATATGTTACATTTAATATTGTATTATTATTTATTACAGAAATTATAAATTTATTATTACATTGATTATTACATTGTTGTTTATTATACGAAAATTATAAACCGAAAAACAAATGAAAAAGGGGGGGGAGAGGAGGGAACCTTCAAGAGACCGCTACGAATAAATTAGGTTCCGTTCTTCCGACACAGGAAGGGCATTTTTATTAAAAGGACCCGCTTATAGGTACATTCGCATGAATTTAAACTATATACATGTTCTATACATTTATTATTCAATTTATTACATTTAATATTGCATTGTTATTTATTACAGAAATTATAAATTTATTATTACATTGATTATTTATTGATTATTATTGTTATTTATTATACAGAAATTGTAAACCGAAACCGGAAGGGCATTTTATTACAGGATCCCGCTTATAAGTACATACGCTCAAATTAAAACTATCTTCCTGTTCATACATATAGATTCTACTATTTTGACATAATTACTGCATTGATTATTAAACTCTGTCTATTAGAATGGGTTTTTATTATCGGAATAACGATTGTTTATTACTGCATGAGTGGATGGGTACGCATGATACTTCGGCAACGAGGTCGGTTCGTGCCAGATGTCAGGGCATCAGTAAGGGGAAAGTATGAGAAGAGGGGAGAGAATCTAAGTACGGGATCTAAAGGAATAAAACGTTGATTTCATGACGAAAAGGATAAAGTAGTTTAGGGAAAACTTGGATGTGGGATTCAGTGTCCAGAACCCAATGTGATATTTCCTCTTATACAAGTGAGACAACTACTGAGAATCCACTGCAATTTTTACATTAAAAATACAGGTCAATAACCCAGAAAAGGAAAGGTAACACCTCTTCAGCCAGTTTCTCAGGTGGAAAAGGTGAAAGTGAGAATGGTGTGTGTGTGTGTCAAAGCCCTTTCCTTTAGTCTTCATGCGTTTTATGGTGCCAAACATTCTTGTTCAAGTAACTGAAAGGGAATATATGTGTATATATTAAAAAAGAAAAGAAATATAAATAAACATTGAATTAATTACACTGGTCTACAAATTTTGAAAAAGTTTGTGCTTCGGAGATAAAAAGTGTTTCCTATTATGGATTTTAGGGTGCTGAAAACGAATATGACCATAAAAACAGTCGATTGGCTACAGTTTCCAAGAAAATTTGCTTGTCTCTTGTATTCAACTTCTGGAGCATCTCTTGTTATTGTCCAGCAGTAGTCTGCTAACAATGATGAACTCCATTTCCCCTGGTAGCGTTTCTCCATCGCTGAGATATCCTGGTGGAAACGTTCACCATGTTCATCGCTGACTACTGCTCCGCAGTTGGCCGGAAAAAATTCCAGGTGCGAATGGAGGAAATGTATCTTTAAAGACATATTGCAGCACATTTTTTGATAGGACAACAGCAGGTTTTCCACCAGCTCCCTGTAATTGTCAGCTTTGGTATTTCCGAGAAAACTGGTTGCTACTAACCGGAAAGCATTCCACGCTGTCTTATCCTCACCACCTAGGATACGGTCGAACTCCTCATCTCTAAGAAGCTCGCGGATCTGTGGACCAACAAATACACCCTCCTTGATTTTTGCTTCACTGAGCTTTGGGAATTTACCACCGAGGTACTTAAAAGCTGCTCCCGTTTTATCCATAGCCTTAACAAAATTTTTCAAGACGCCCAGTTTGATGTGTAAGGGTGGTAACAAAATCTTGCTCGATTCTACAAGTGGAGGATACTGAACATTTTTTGTTCCAGGTTCCAATGAGTGTCAGAGTGGCCAATCCTTCTTGATGTAATGAGAAGGCCTAGCCTGACTATCCTATTCACACAGAAAACAGCAATACTTAGTGTAGCCCGGCTGCAGTCCAAGCACGATAGCAACAACTTTCAAGTCACCACAAACCTGCCACTGATGTTTGTCATAGTTTATGCAGTTCAATAGTTGCTTCATATTGTCATGTTTCCTTCATGTGGACTACATGACCAACTGGAATTGATGATAATACGTTGCCAACATGCAACAAAACAGCTTTTAGACTCAACTTCGATGAATCAATGAACAGTCTCCACTCATCAGGATTGTGAATAATGTTGAGAGCTGCCATCAGATCATCGATGTCGTTGCAAGCTACAAGGTCACCTTCCATGATGAAGAATGGGACAAAATCTTTTTGACGGTCACGAAATTTACACACTCTAACATTTTCAGCGAGGAGATTCCACTGCTGCAATCTGGAGCCCAACAGCTCTGCCTTACTCTTTGGCAGTTCTAAATCTCTGGTAAGGTCGTTTAATTCATTCTGAGTTATCATGTGCGGTTTAGAAGATGTCAAGTTATAAACAAATTCAGGGTCTTGTGAAGTTGAAGGCTCACAAGTTTCGCAGGTTCTTTCATTCTCCTCGCCCTCTGACTCCAGGGAGAATGAGCGTGGGGGCTGAGGAACGGGTAGTCCTTCGCCGTGAGGTACCGGGCGTATAGCAGAGGGTATATTCGGATATTGTAAAATCCACTTTTTCTTCTTGCAAATACCTTTCTTGACTGGAGGCACCATGCAGAAGTAACAATTGCTGACATGATCTGTTGGTTCCCTCCACACCATTGGCACTGCAAAAGGCATAGATTTCCTTTTCCAATTCAACCACTGGCGAAGGTTTGTTGCACAAATATTGCAGCATATGTGTGGGGCCCAGCTCTTCTCCTGATCTCCAATCTTACAGCCAAAATAAAGGTGATAGGCTTTCCTAATCACGGCGGTTATAGCACGCTTTTGTGATGCAAAAGTCAATTCTCCACAAACATAACAGAAGTTATCTACACTGTTCACTAGGGTTATGACATTTTTATAACCTCATGTTCCTGTATCATACATCGATGAACGTATGCCCCCTGACAATGAAAATAACAGTTTTTTCGATATATTTTGAAAAAACTTCACCCCAAAATAAAAAATAAAAAATTAATAAAACAATAAATAGAAATTTGCATGTTTATTTCACAATTATTATACATAAACATATATTATATTATACAACATTATACCTATACAATACATATTAATTATACAAATACAATATTATACATTTACTCTATTATTGTTTTAATTGTTTTACTTATTGCTTAAAATAAACCTGTGATTAAGGTTGTCTTTATTTTTACAGTTTACGTAAAGTTCTTGCATCACCTTAATGGCACGTTCCGCACATTGGTTGCTCCTTGGTATAGCTATTGCAGATGGGTCTCTGTTCCAGTGATTTTCCAGAGTATTTAGTGCTTTTCGGTATATTCCGGAATATTCAAGAAAATACTAGGTAACCAATCTAGAATGGTGCAATGCAGCTGTCTCGAATATACTAATATACTATATTTGCTTTCGGGGTGACATTTGTTTTTAATTCTGAAGAATTAGGCCCTTTTTTATTGTTTTCAAGCAAAGGTTCATCGATTCATGATACAGGAAACAATATTTATGACAAAAAATTAAAAAGTCATAACCCTACATTATTCACGCAATTACGAGGCATTTTTGTTCAAATTAGGCTGAAAAAAATTCAGTTTCAAAAGCAAATACTAAAAAGAGTTTGACAAGGGTGCACTGTATGATTTCCGCGAATGAACTGATGCTGTGGCGTAATATGTAGACGCCTGTGACACATCGACGCCTTGACTCTACTGCGCATGCGCGTAGTTATATTTTTTTTTATTTTAATAAATTAATGTAATTACATTGCAGTTTAATAATTTTAAATTAGGTAAGGTTAAGTTAGGTTAGTATTTCATTTATATTAATATCAAAAACATTATGGGAAGCAAAATGTTAAAATGATCCAATCTATTTCTTAATAAATAATTTACAAATACATAATGTAATAGATAAATTTAAAATTACATTTTATTGTATATATATATATATATATTTACATTAATTTATTACAATAAAAAATATATAACTACGCGCATGCGCAGTAGAGTCAATGCGTCGATGTGTCACAGGCGTCTACATATTACGCGACAGATGCAGTCCGTCCAGTTAGTAGGGTGCAGGGTTGCCTGATATCTTTATAAATAGAGCCAATTGGCAATTTTAGGCATCATTTTCGTATTCAGTGACCCAAAATTAGTAAAGATTGACTACTTTTATTTCCGAAGCATTTTGGCTGTAGACCAGTGTTATTTAACCTTAACATTCATATGTAACTCTCTATCTATATATCGATACCACGACATACATACGAGTATATATTGTACATAAGGAGGAGATTGTAGACACCAATCGACCAGGGGAGTACTTCAGGATGGACGTTAGGCACGAGACAGGGAGTGCTGGAACTCCCGTTTCTCCTGTCACTGTTCTCTTTCGCTGATCTTTTTCTGTTTCATCTACCCTGTAAGCAGTCCAGCATGCTCTCAAACACACGCTTCTCCCCCTATTCTTCATTACGCATTCATGCATTTTACACACTACACAATCTTTTCGAAATATATTAAAAAAACTAATAATAAAAATAAAATGGCATTGTGGGCCTCAGAGACCTTGATTTTGGCTCGCTCCTTCTTATTTCGGGGCATTTCTGTTGGCTCTCGCCCTTGCTCCCTCCTTCCTACATAAAAAAATATATATATCATAGTAACACCGCTTCCCGTTGATCAGTGAAGTTAAGCGACATTGGGTCTGGATAGTAGTTGGATGGGAGACCGTCTTCTGCGTCGATTATGTAGCTATCTCAGGTTCGGATCCCACGTAAAGCTGCAAAGGAGGTTAAACAATCCCATCATTACAGTTCACGTTAAGTCCACTTCGTCCCATGACCTTTTCCGTCACGAAGGAGGTTAAACAATTCCAAAACACATATTCGGAGGTTTTGACTCACATGAATTCCCATGAACTAAATAAGAGAGAGAGAGAATTAATGTAATTTGGCAATATTTTTCTGTACCTGAGAGCAGATCCCCAGTAAACTATGTTGAAGAGCAAATAAAGAGAAGGTATGAAGATTCTGCCAGAATACAAGAAAATGATGTGGAGGGGAAATCCAAACACGCATTTGTGATCTTCGGCAGACGTCCAATTTCGATTTGTTTGAGGCTTTAACTGAATGGCAAATAAATTGAACAAAAAACTGTCAGTTTATGCACATTTAAAAGTGCATTACGATATACATAAAACATTTTAATTGTGCAAGGTCTAAATTAACACTATTTATATAGTGTTGGGGGTCTTTTTAAATTATATATATATGAATTAATCTAAACTTTATTATGTATCAAAGAACATCTTAAAATAATTCCAATTGGCACTTAGTCACGATTTTATTGTTATTCAGTAAATGACACTTCTTACTTTCAGCATGCGTGTGGTGGGAATGATCTTCGCTTTAGACAGAGAATCGTACGAGTAATACTCAGCGAGAGTTTGAAATAGAACAACGAAAAAAATTATTAAAGTTGAAAAGAAGAGCCAAACATCCACCAACTTGAAATAGGAAGTTTTCGGCAACGAATTTGACGTCTGTATGTTTATGAAAAGAAATAAAGAAATTTAATATGTATTAATCGACACAGAAAAAATACTTGGTAACAACCAAACCTATTTGACATCAAATCCAAAATGTTTGATTCAACTGTACGATAAGTGCATTAGCCATTTAAGTTTGTTATCAGGAAATTAAGCATCCGCCATTAGTGCAACCATCGTATGGTTGAAGTGGGTTGTTGGAACCAAGTTTTTTTTCTTTAATTGTAATTTAATTAAATCCTCATATTTAAGAAATTAAGAGAATAGTGCGGATGAAGTCACCTGCGTAAATAAGGAAGACAGGACGAGTAAAGCTGTGAGAGCGACAATTATTCTAGAATTGAAATCTCCAGGATTGAAGAACAGCGTGGCGTAAGCGATGATCACCAACAGCACGGATGGGATGTACAGCGTCAGCAGATAAAATTCGCATCGACGCAGGAAATGTACTTTGACAAGTATTTCAGAGAAATTTTCCTTCGTCGTTTGGTACATGGTCAAATCCGCTAAAATCGAAAAAATCGAAAAGCTTTTAGCACCAACATTTCTGGAAGAGGCAAATTTTGTTTTTCAGAGGCTAAATTTTATATGAATAAATTATTATTATTATTATTATTATACTCAAAACGTCTTCTATTGGGCAAAGCAAAATGAAGACCGCTTAGACAGGATTAACTTCGGCTGCGCTTCGACAAATAGAATGAAACTGAAGAATTTACTTAAGTTTCTTTAATTCTGTTTAAAGACAGTGTAATGAAGTAGTAAAACTTCTGACATTTTATAAAGAGTCAGTCTTAATACTGTATTCCCAATTGATATGAAATATTATCTTCAGCTTCAAATATCTTTAGGATTTAAATCTTTCAAATATTTTATTAGTCACACTTCATATATAGAAGTTTGCGCGTAAACTATACAGTATCCAGTGTAAATTACAATCGCTTTTCAAAGGCAGTTTAGATTTTCTGTACAGTTAAAATAGAGAAGACCCCTCTATATCCCTGATTCTCATTTAAAATGCACATAAAAATTGTATTCGCGATCCCTAACCTCATATCTGCGAATTCGATTAAGAATATAGAGCAAAATGGAAAAAAAGAAAAAATGCCGTAGCTAGAACTAAACATGATTTTTCCAAATTAAACTATACACTAGTTTAATTAAAGGTAATTTAAAGGTTATTAGAACACAGTACACTGTACTCTGGAATATTAATTGCCTTTATTGCCTGAAACGCTGCCATGCTTCCCAACGGCATATTCAGTTAAGAATACTGTAATCAAACTACTTGTCACTAAAAATACAAAATTAAATGTTAATCCTAACATTGTGTAAACCTATATGGATGTAATGTTTATCTTATGTAATGTGTTCTTCCTGAATTATTATTATTATTATTATTATTATTATTCGTAACATAATGGTTTGTTCTGTTGAATGAACCGAACATGTTTACTTCATGCGTTCGAACGCGTGGTGTGTCCTAGATTTGACCAATTATTAAAGTTATCTTACTTTAATTTTGAGTGTTATTTCCTTCTGTCTCTTCATGTGTCTCCTCTTCGCTATCCGTCATAACATCCACCAAATTCGCTATAATGGTATTGCCCCATATATAATTTTAGGATCACCTGAAGATCAGGGTCCCCAGCCTTCTTTAATTATCCTTATAAGGCTAACTAACAAAAATATCACGACTTAACCTAACCAATCGTCAAGGGCGTACAGTTGACCTAACGATTGGTTAGGTTAAGTCGTGATATTTTCGTTAGTTAGCCTTATAAGGCTAACTAACGAAGGCTGGAGGCCCTGATCTTCAGGTGATCCTAATTTTATAATTAAAAAAAGGGAATTTTTGGGTCGGGTTGGAACCGAACCCCATTTACCCCATAGGATATATTATTTTCATAACCGCGAGGTCTTCTGGAACGTAACCTCTCGGATATGGCGGGATCTACTCTATATTGTAAGGATAAAAATCTTAGAATATAGGGCCTACTGCATGTATCGGGTGGCTTTTTAAAAACCTGACACTTTTAAAGGTAACAGATCACTGGTAAGTTAGACTGGTAGGCCATAGGCTAGGGACTAAAAGGTGGCTAGAACAACTAGGCCTGGATGTCTCCCCACTTAAGTTCCACAAAAAAATTTCCAGCAGTTAATGAAAAATCCTTGTCAAAAGTTTAGTGACACACCAAAAGAGTAAATTCAAGCCAAACAGACTCTTCTTCATGCATTTCCAATTAAAAGAATGAACTCATTTACACTTTATATCCACTTTATTTTCACTAAAATTATATTTGCTAAAATGGAAACTAAGAACACCTCATACAGGTGGAACACAATTTTTTATTTTCAACTACAACAAAAATGCCTAATATAATCCTCAAATTAGTTTGCACGTCTGGATAGTCCGTTAACATCCCATATAATCATAAAATGTCTGCATGATTCCTATGTAAGCAGTACAAACAAAAACTGCAAAATAAACGAGAAATAAATGTTTAGATTAATTATACCAGATATTTAGCTATACTTATAAAATGCAATCCTTTCAGATTAAGACCTCTTAACAAAAGCCATTGAATTAGATAAAAGTTATTAGCCTACATCACTGTCGTCATTCTCATGATCAAAGCGCTCAATCCCCTGGGTAAGATTGTCACAGTTTGACACTGGCACAGATCTATACAGTTTAATTTAGATGATCTACATGAACACTGTTTTGCCACACATTGACCAGATTTGCAACCACAGTGAATTAGAAGTAGGACACTCTCTGGAGCAGGGTCCTTTGTCATCCAGTGTATATTAAGTTCACCGTCAATAAGTTGCCATCCTTTTCCTGATGGTGAAGGAGCAGAAATATTTTGGTGGAGAACTAGGCTGACCATACGTACCGTTTTGAACGGGACAGTACCGTTTTTTTTATATTTCCTGGCCGTCCCGTCGTTTTAATAAAAATGTCAATTTTGTCCCGGTTTATGTACTTACTTTTTCATGAATACAGAATATTACATAACCCCCGTCCCTTTTTTGCCATCCCAATGTCCCGTTTTTGTCTCAAGGAAATATGGTCAGCCTATGGAGAACCCTTCTGTGAACTGCTGCCTGGTAGTTGGTTCTCAGACTGTGTTGAGTGAGGACATCTTTTGTTGGTGGCACGCTCTGTTCTGTGGACTTTGGGGAAGTGCAAAATATGTCGTACCTGGCATCATCAACACTGGAAGAAACCTTCCCATAAAGTCTGTAAACATATTTCTCCAAAACATTTAGCGTGCTTAGCCGTGCTATCTGCTAACTCAAAACTATCACCAAGGTCACAAAAGGCTCGTATGAACTCATCATTCTCTAACGCTAATGTAAATGACTTTTTCTTTCGTTTGCCATAGAAAGCGCGAACAGAATCACAATTAAATTAAAGCTTTGCAGAGTTTTGGTGACATAGTATGGGAGATTTTCTGAAGATTAACGATCCTTGTTTTGTTTTTAATACTAGTCAAAAAGGAGATTGATGACTTGATTGAGTGGATATGAGAAATGGCTAAGACAGAAACATCTGTATCAGGACTCTTGTTTTGATGATATCAGCAGCATACTTGGCATGTAGGAGTAGCTTTGTGTCTGCCTCTTCGTGATCAGAGCACAATTCAGGGATATGACGCGCGGTATTGACACTATCCGCTACATAAATGACATGACACTGATTGCCGTGTGCAACAAAGATGATCATCGTCTCACTGATAGAACTATAACTAGCTGTCTCCCAACATGACCACAAAAAGCTAGCAAAAGCTTCTTTGTTCCACCCATCAGCAAGAAACTTCCACTGTTTTGGAATTTTTTGGTCTTTACCATGGATCTGGGTGACTTGGGATCCATTTGCTACACGTCTTCCTCTCTCGACACTTTTTATACTGAATTCCGAGTATGTGTCAGTAAAAAAGGCAATTCTAGAGCAGTTGTACTTCTTAGCTGCAGTCACAATATAAGCAAGAACTTCATCAGCCAGTTCACCAAATGTAGCAGGAATAGGTTTCAATGCTTGAATGGTTGCCAGCCCATCAATCAGTAATTCACCACCTGGAGGAACTGACAAAACTAAACATTCTGAGCTACGACCTTGAAGAAGGTAAAGGAAGATAGATTTCGTAGCTTTAGACAAATTGCCATCTGCACTGGCCAATGGAAATGAGACTGTTCCAAGCGAGTAGGATAAAATTTCGCGTAGACTGAGATCTCTACTCTGACTAATGACCAGAAGACGAGCAAACAAACTCCTATCGTTGCTTAGCATCATTCCTTTCCCTGATGCGGTTGACTTTTTGACTTTTATCTGATCACGAAATGTTTTCAGTTTTAAACTTTTAATGGGTGAAAACATGTCCTTCTCACAGTCGATCAGTCAGACAGTCTCCCTTGCATATATGCTTGTAGAGAAACTTCACCCTACTCTTCTGCATTTAACAGATCATTCTTAACAGCATCTTTTGCCACTATACCTGAACTGAGAGACACTATCTCATCATGGTCCTCGAATGAGTTGATCATGGTCTCAATAATACTTATTAAAGATTTTACAGCATTCTCATCCCTCTTTCTTTTGGTATTGTCAAATTCCTTTGATGCCCTAGTGGTGGCTGATAAACCTGCCATCATTTAACATTTCTTGGTTATGACAGCTTTATCTGGCTGTGCCAGTACCCACCTTTGCACAGCCTCTCTGTTGAGGGTGATACCTTTTATGCCATCTTTCGTCTTAGAGTCACGACTGACTGTCCGCTCTATTGCTTAATCACAGGCAATCGAGGAAAACGAGTTTTTGTCCTGTCGCTGAACAATCCATTCACCAGTTTCCGTTATAGCTCGGTGAAACCCAGGATGCTTGGTTGGTAGATTTGTCATTTCCAACCAGTATGCAGGAAGATACCTTACATAGTTTACATGATGAAACCCTGATGTGGAGCGGAGTTTCTTCGGCAAAGGACCAATGACTTCATTTCCACTTCTAGGGGATACATCTGAAAATATACAGTAATCTGTCATAATGAACTATACCAGTTTTGGCAGGACATTTCTCAACATGTCACCAATTTTCAGGTTTATCAGAACATTATGAGCCCTGCTGACTGATCATGAATTTGAATTTGACTCTCTCTTTGACACCATTCACCAACCATCATTCCTCTCATGTTTGGCAAATATGTGGTTTTCTACAATGAAATAACACTGTGTAACACTGATTCTGTTTATATAGAATTTTTTATGTTTTTATATGCATTTGTGGGCGCTGAGTCCAAACCTGGCCTTGGTTTGTGTGTATCATCAATGGTTTCAGAGATAATCCATTTTTCATGTTTTACCAGTATAATGTTATTATGGGCGCAGCAATATCAGAATAATTAGGAATTGTTGAGAACAATCCGGATGTTCGTTGACAGTTTCTTGCTCTAGAAATTGCCCGAAACTTCCACTGTGCTATATAAAGAAGAGTGCAGAGTCTGAGAAGTCAGTAAGTGTGAGCACACAAAGAAAGCAGGTTGGTTGACTGATGGTTACCAGCACTGAGGTACTGTGTTTCTCTGCTTCTCTGTGCTGATGATTTGAGTGTTATCGATCCTTTTTTATTGCGAACATTATTTCAGTGTTGTGAATACATCTTTTTTCTGGAATCTGTAATTTGTTGCAGATTTAATAACTCTTCTCTCTATATCTGCAGGTTATGATTAATGTAGTACAGTTTGGTAAAGAGAATGGCAACTAGAGCTTGTAAACACTCGCCGGATATATTCTGCTACGTTTGTGGGTATTACATAGGCCCCACGCAAGTATCGCACAAGATTGTGAAAGGCACCAAGTTCTGGATCGCGTATCGGCTCTATTTTGGTATGCCTATGGGTGACCAAGATAAGCCCTGGGTACCCCATGTGATCTGTGGAAGCTGCCGCTCCACACTTGAAGGGTGGCTGCGGGGAGTACGCAAGGCAATGCCCTTTGCGGCACCCAGAATATGGAGAGAACCAAAGAGCCACCACGACGATTGCTACTACTGCATGGTAGATGTTTCTAAGTACAGGAAAGTTAAAGGAAGGAAGACTCTTCAGTATCCAAGCATAGCGTCGTCCATAGCTCCTGTACCACATGGCGAAGGTCTTCCAATACCACGTCTACCAGGACAGGTATCTATCCATTACTTTACCTTCTGTATTTACAGACTGTGGGTCATTATGTGTCGATTTTTCTTACTGCTGATGCTCTTCTACATATATAGCTATGCCTATAGTTTGTTTCTTTTCTTTGCAGGTTGAAAATGAGGATGCAGCTAGCTCATCTGAGATGTCGGCTGGTGAGGACAGTCATGATGAAGAATATACAGTAACTTTCAGTACAAACCCTCACTTTCCAAATCAGAGGGAATTGGACGACTTAATTAGAGATTTGGGTCTGACGAAATCAGGGTCTGAGCTTCTGACCTCCAGACTCAAAGAGTGGAATTTGCTTGGAGAAGACTGCAAGAGCAGTGTATACCGAAATCGGCATGAAGAGTTTGCAAGATTCTACGATGTCAATGGCTCTCTCTGTTATTGCAGCGAGGTTAATGGTCTATTCACAGCTATTGGGTGGCGCCTGTTTATTGACATTTCAACTCTGAGTTTTAAAGCTGTTCTACTCCACAATGGGAACAAATATCCATCTATACCAGTTGCACATTCTGTTCAAATGAAAGAGGACTATGAAAATGTCAAACAACTGCTCACTCAAATCAGGTATGAACAATATAACTGGGACGTGTGTGGTGATTTCAAAATGATTGGTTTTCCTGTAGGTTTACAAGGAGGGTTTACTAAATATTCATGTTTTCTTTGCCTGTGGGATAGCAGGGCTTCAACTGAGCACTATAAAACAGTTCAGTGACCTCCACGTGAAGGACTGCAACCAGGAAAGTACAATTTACTCAGGGAACCTCTTGTGAAGCCTGACATAGTTTTGCTACCACCTCTCCATATTAAGTTGGGTCTAATTAAGCAGTTTGTAACTGCGTTAGATTTTGGAGGGGAAGTTTTCCAACAGATTCGGGTCATGTTCCCTAAACTCTCTGAGGCCAAAGTCAAGGCTGGCATCTTTGTAAGACCACAAGTCAAGGCGCTGTTGAATTCAAAGAACCTTGAAGCTAAGATGACTCCGATCGAAAAAGAGGCTTGGTGTGCTTTCCGTGATGTGGTTCGTGGGTTTTTAGGCAACCATAAAGCACCAAACTATAAGGAGTTAGTGTCAAACTTGATTAAATGCTATGGCAAAATGGGGTGCCGTATGCCTTTAAAATTATACTATCTGCATTCACATCTAGACTTTTTTCGTGATAATCTGGGCGATGTGAGTGAAGAACATGGCGAAAGATTCCATCAAGATATTCAAACGATGGAGAAAAGGTACCAGGGCCATTGGGATGCTTCGATGATGGGAGACTACGTATGGTCGCTGATCAGAAAGGATAAGAATGTTCATACGCGGAAGTCGCGTTCTTCAGTGCATTTTTAAGGAACGCACACTGCATAACGAGGCTTGTTATTCTCTTATCGGTTCTCCTCATGATATATATTATATCCTTTGCACCATTTTGGGTTTGTCAAACAATTTTGGCTCAATAAACATTAATTTCCAATAGTGTTTTTATTTTCAGAAAATATTTATGTTAGCCTTCTTTATATACTTTGCCATATGAAAAGTGTGATAACCTATATTTTTGAAACGGTTGATGATAGAGCAAAACCAATATCATTTTTGGAATCAGCGCCCCGAAATCATTAAGAAACGACAGAAAAATCACAATAAGCAGTACATTTTTCAAATTTTGTTACCCAGTGTAATCAGTCTTACCTTTATCAGTAGGCAATGCAGCAGCAGTATCTGTCCGTTTCTGTGCATAGGACAACTGTCGTTTGTCGGTGAAACGCTTGTAGCACGAGGGATGGTGTTGTGGAAAAGAACTCAGATCCTTATACTGTGTCTCTAGCTGACCATGCATGGGCTGAATGACGTTTGCTTCCCTACCCTTCAGCAAAAGCCTTTCTCTTGCGATAGTCCTGAATGTGCTCCACCTCACTTTGCTTACATCACATAATTTCTCATGGCAGTCTGCTAAAACGTGCATGCAACAAGTAAAACTCGACTTTTCCTTCGATTTTTCATGCCGATCCGATCCTCCATGATTCTTTATATTTCAGACCGATTGACTGCCAGAAAAAATAATTTTTATTTGCTGTAAGAATTCTATTATTCAATGCTTTATTTAGTATTTATTTATTAGCAATTCAGCAAATTCCAGTAAACTTTTCGGGGAAGGTATGTACCCATCTGAAACATGGGCAAAAAAACAGATCAAAGATGGTAGATTGTTAATGTTTTTATCTGCCTAATCTACATGAATCATTGAGGCGAAGAAATTTTGCTGATGCATAAACACATTGGATGCAGATGTGTTTAATAAAAACGTACCAGCTCGGCAAAAGCGTACGAATCAATCACCAAACACGGGGGCAAATTTTCAAAAAACTGCTGAGAATTCGTTTATGGAATTTTATTCGTAAATTGTTAATGTGATAATTTTCTGAAAAAATCAACAAATTTCTATACTCCCGAATGCTGGAGCGAGAATTGACGCCAGAACTTCTAGCGTATGGCCTATGGTCCAAGGTTGACGATGAGGGCAAACGACAGTACTGTAATAAGTCTGATATATTGCTAAGTAACATATGTATCCCTAATGATGCCCTAGTTTGTCAGGATGTAAACTGTAGAATTCAAACACATATTCTGGAACTTAAAGGCATGTATGAACAAGTTTTTTCCTTTCTCAACAATGCTAGCTTAAACTTAAGTACCTTTAGGAGAAAATATACATGTAGACCTGGCTGGAATGATTATATGGCTGAACTTAATGTAACCAGAAATGCTTTCTTAATGTGGTGTAAACAAGGGAAGCCAAGGCAGGGCCTTGTATTAGAACAAAAACAGAGGGGCTAATGCCAGGTTCAAGTATGCAATGAGGTATATAAAAACTCATAAGGATGAGTTAAGCAGAGATGCTCTGGCTAGAAAGCTTGCCAGAAAAAATTCAAGAGACTTTTGGGAAGAATTAAAAGCAATAAATAATAGTGCAAGTGCAATGTCTCTCCCATGCTAACTTGAAAATGTAACAGGGACTGCAAATATAGTCAAATTATGGAAAGAACACTATAGTTAGTTATTCAATTTTGTACATATGAGCAATAATATTAACTATGATGCTACCTATAAACCAGACATAAGAAGTGGTGTACTTGAGAATGAACAGACCATAAAATGTTTACATTGTAACAAATAATGTGGTGTTGATGGTATTTCTGCTAAACATCTGAAATTTAGTAGTGATAGATGAGTGCTTTTGTAAGCTATGTGTTTTACAGGTTTACTGATACATGGTGTTTTGCCAGATACAATGTTATCAATTGTTTTAGTGCCTGTAATAAAAGATAAAAAGTGTAAAAATCAATAGTAAAGATAACTACAGGCCAATAGCTTTGGCCAATATTATGTCTAAGGAGTTTGAATACATACTTATTAATAGACTTGAATGTTATCTGTATACAAGTGATAACCAGTTTGGTTTAAAAAAGAAACATGGTACTGGCATGTGTAGGCCCTATATATGCCTTAAAAGAGATGGTCTGTAAATATTAAACTTTAAATGCTAATGTATTTTTGTGTTTCCTGGATGTCTCTAAGGCATATGTTAATCATGACAAATTGTTTATGAAACTTGTAATCGTAATATACCTGGTTACTTGGTCCGTATATAAATATTCTGTTATAATCACCAGACAATAATTGTAAGATGGGGTGGGGTCAATTCAGAGCCATTCTCTGTAACCAGTGGTCTCAGGCAGGGAAGGGTATCTTTGTACTTATTCAGTGTGTATATGGAATATGGATTATCTGTCTATTGTACTGAACACTTGTAAAATAGGCTGCTCTCTTGGTGCAATGGTTGTTAACCATCTAATGTATGCAGATGATCTAGTTCTTATTTTTCTATCTGTAAAAGGGCTCAGCACACTTCTGAAAGTTTGTGAAACGTATGGGGAGGATAATGACATAAAGTATAATCCTAATAAAAGTCATATTATAATTATGAGAACCAAGGAGTATAAATATATAAAATTTCCTGAATTTCAATTGAATGATATGTTGCTGCCAGAAGTGACCCAGACTAAGTATCTGGGCCACATACTAACTGATGGTCTTTCAGATGATTGTGACATTCTAAGGCAATGAAGACAATTATATGCTCAGGGAAATACTTTGACTGGAAAATTTCATGCGTGTTAAGATGACTTTGTTCAAAACCTTTTGTACCCCAATGTATACAGCTCATTTGTGGTGAAACTACAGGATGTATAATGTGAAAACACTGTATGTTGCCTATAATAATAGTTTTAGGAGTTTATTAAGAACGTCTAGATTTATAAATGGTGCTCCTTCTAGTGTCAGTATGTTGTTTGTAGTCAATGAGGTGCCTAACTGTGTTATACGCAGTTTTGTGTTTAGATTTATCACTAGGACTGGTAAGTCAGTCAATAAGATAATAGAAGCCATGGTTAGTAGACGGGTATCTGATATACAGGGTACGTATAAAGTAATGCAGGTGAAGAAACAAATCTGATTTGAACTGGTTGATTTGAATGTGATACGCCGTGCAAGAGACTATATAGAGGTCGATGGTGGACATTTTCAACACCTCTTATAAACCTTACTATCGAATATACAGTTGTTATAAAGTAAATGTAATAAATATTACTTCGACATGTTCACTTGCATTAATATAATTTAAATCGGATTTGTCTCTTCACTTGCATTACTTTATACACACCTAGTATTTTATAGACCTCAAATTTGGAAGCAATGGTGTTCATTATTTATAGTGTTTCATTGGCCTACATAGTTACTACCCCAAACAACTATCTCTTAATCTTCTATGGACCACTTGTATAACGTTTTACCTGCTGAGTCTGAAATAAAGTTTGTTTTGTTTGTATTTTTTTATTAACTGAAATAAAATCATGAAAATCTTACTGTACCTTCTCTACGCATGGAGAATTAATTCCATGCAAAACATGGTCTATGTGATGTCCTCTCAGCTCATTAACTCTTTGCACACGCACAACAAAATTTCGCAGTAGGCTACCCTGGACAGAGCACCTGTTGAAATTTGAGAAATTTCTTGTTCATTGATGCTTTCATTTCTTCTATTGAGTGTGGATTCTGTTTAAACACCCTCTTTTAAATAACCCCATAGATAAAAGTCACAGGGGCTTAGATCTGATGATGTTGGTGGCCATGCTATTCCTTTATCATAAACCGCAGAAAATCTGTTGGACAGAACTCTTCCGTCGAAAGTATCGTGTAAAAAGTGAAGCACCTCATTACTAGTGTGAGGTCTGGCTTAGGGTATGCAACTCCTTATCCAAAACGACTGTAATAGCGTACAAATTTTAAAAAAATACTTCATGTTTTTATTTCAGTTAATAAAAAAATACAAACCTTTTTAAAGTGTCACATGTTTAAAAAATCCAGAATACTGCATAATTTTGTTCTTCGTGTTGTTCGTGAACTAATTCCCCATGTCAGGCGCGTATTTACATATGGGCCAAATGGGCCATGGCCCAGGGCGGAAAATTTTAGGGGTCGGCAAAATTTTGAGGGCAGTAAAATTCTGGAGGAAAAGTCGTAACAAGAAAGGTGACAAGAAAGCACTTTTTAGGTAGAGAAAAAATCCAAAATTTCTGGTATTTTTTAGCTAATAAAACGGAGAAAAGTTAGTACCACTTAAAAAAAAATCTCATTACGTTTGAACGAAGTCAATTTCAAAATTGGTCCTTGGCCTTAATATATTTTATTAATTTTAATATCTTTATTTTGAAGCTAATTATTTTTATTTTATTTCAGATTTATTGTTTACACTTTACAGAGTATCAAGCCAAAAATTGGCCAATTATTTTGTTTAAGGTTTTCTCTATAAAATTGAATTTATATTTTTTCTGTTTTGCAACTTTGAACTTTGAAACTGGACAACATTTAAAATTTAAAGACAAGATTGTGTTTATCTTAGTTTAGTATAGTAATGGTATTTATACAAGGTAAGAAGAAGGCAGTTTTTAAGACAATTTTGAATTTTTTATGTTAACTTAACTGCCTATATGTAGTTAGCTGTTAAAGACCTACTCAGCCTGCCTGAGCTATCTTTTTTAAATATATAATTATAATATATTTTATTAATTTTAATAATATATTTCTATTTTAAAATATATTATTTATATTTTTAATTAATTTCAGATGTATTTGTTTTTTCAGATGAGTGATGGGAGAAAAACACTAAGCGGCTCGGAGTATAAGAAGAGAGCTCTGGATAAAGCTGAAAACCAACGAGATGTCATTGACAAAACTGCGAAAATTGATACTTTCTTCAAGAAATCTGATATAAAGAGCAAAAATGTTGAAACAAATCCGAATGTTCTTTTAAAAGAATTAGAATGTACCGAGATTAGGAGTTTCCAAGAAGATCAAAATGTTAATGAAGGTCCTAGTAATTTTAGATTATCTGGTAGAGAAGTTCAAGAATCCTGCCTACCCTGTACTAAGTCTTGTGATGTAGGTAGCATCACAACTACCTCCAACAATACTTCCATTGGACAAGACCCAGCATTATGGAAAGTTAATGATGCTGCACATCATTATGTGTCAGAGCATGGCATAAATCAGGACCTAGAAAACATGAACTTTTCTCAGTCAAAGAGATGTTTTGGTGAACGATTCAGATATTTCTGTAAAACCTTATTTGAAACACAGCTTGTCAACGGAGAGAAGGCGAAGAGAACATATTTAATGTATTCGGAGTGCACAGGCTCAATTTTCTGCGTTCCATGTCAGTTATTTGGTGGAACTACTAAAATTGGTAAGAAAGGATTTGATGACTGAAAGCATGGTGTTAGCTATGAAAATGAGAAGTTCAACTCTCGGAAGAATTGACAGACAACTTTTCTATCAAATTGATGAGGAGAAGAAGTATTGGAGGAATGTTTTACGAGTTGTTGCAGTGGTCCGGTCACTGGCATCTCATGGTTTACCTTTTAGGGGCCACATTGAAAAATTTGGTTCTGTCCACAGTGGAAACTTTATAATGGCTTTGGAACTTATTGCTGAATTTGACCCTTTTCAGTTTTCTGGCAGAACATATTGCAAAATACAAAAATCCAGGAAAAGGTCATACCTCATACTTGTCTTCGTTTACATGTGAGCAATTCATCAAACTAATGGCTGACAAAGTTACCAAACAAATAACTGAGGAAGTGAAATGTGCGGAGTACTATTCCATTATTATGGACTCCATCCCAGACATATCACATGTCGATGAACTTGCAGTTATTCTGAGATATGTAAAAGAAGATGGGCATCCCGTAGAGCGATTTTTGGCATCCCTTCCCAGCGTAGGCCACAAATCAGAGCAGCTTTTCAACTCATTTTCCAGCATATTAAAAATGCATGATCTCAACATTGCAAACTACAGAGGACAGTCGTATGATAACGCTCCCAACATGTCAGGGACTTACTCTGGCTTGCAAGCCAGAATAAAAGAAGCGTCCCCAGTAGCAGTTTACGTACCCTGCTCTGCACACTCATTAAATTTGATTGGACAGTGTGCAGCAAGTTGCTGTAAGGAAGCCATTGATTTTTCCGCACTTCTCCAAAATCTTTACGTGTTCTTCACTGCCTCCACTCACCGTTGGGAAATACTACACAATCATTTTACCAAATCTGAAAATGTAACGCTAAAGAGCTTATCAGACACTCGATGGTCAGCCCGTGAAGAAGCGTGTAGGAGTCTCAATAAAGACTGGGAAGAGGTTATAGAAGAACTTACGTTCATTGAAGAAGATGAATCAGGAAAGCCTTGCACATGCAATGAAGCATCAGGCTACCTCAATCAACTGCAACGCCTTGAAACTACAATTCTTTCTTTAATGTGGGGTGACATTCTGGAAAGGTTCAATGCTACAGTACTAGTAAACAGCTCCAAGCAGTTAACATTGATCTTGGTGTCGTAGCAGAACTGTATGCATCATTGACATTCTATGTAAAAGATGCAAGAGACAACTTCGACTTTTATGAAGAAGCAGCAATTAAGAAATCATCTATTCGCGAATATGAAGTGACAATGAAAAGAAAAAAGAAAAGAAAACTTCGAGTCGACGAAACTCGCGAAGGCGAGGTAGAATTAGATGGACGGAGGAACTTCTTCATTAATATTTATCTTGTGGTACTTGACAGATTATTGTCGGAATTAAACCGTCGCAAAGATGTGTATGAAAACCTCCATGCACGGTTTGGATTTTTTACAAAAGTCACCACCTTGAATCCGACAGATATAACTGCCAATGCTATTAAGCTTTGGGAAGTTTACAAGGATGACTTGGCGGAAGTATTTGTTAATGAGTGTCTTCATTTCCGTGGGTGTCTTCTGAATTTGGAGAAAACTCCTACGAGCATTATTGAGATGAGTGAAATGATCCAAGCAAAAGGATTAAAAGAAGTTTACCTATATGTTGATATTGCGTTCAGGATCTTCCTATGTACGCCGGCTTCCAACTGTTCTGCCGAAAGATCTTTTTCTGTACTGCGACGACTAAAGAACTACCTACGGTCAGTGATGTCAGAAAATCGTCTCAACTCTTTAGCTATCCTTAGTATTGAATCGGAACTCACGAGAGCTCTTAGCTATACAGATCTTATTGACTCCTTCGCTGCTCAGCAATCTCGGCGGAAACTGCTTTGAGTATTCTACAACGGTCGATTTCGTAACTAAACATAAAGATCGTAAAGATAACCTACAATGCATTTCTGTTCACACATTTAAGGGATTGTTATATATATATATATATATATATATATATTAATATATATATATATATATATATATATACTGTATATCATAATATATATAATATATTATGATTGATATAAAAATATCTTATACCTTACCTTATGAACCTTATGTTGTTTCGTGCGTTGGTCTCTCTTCACATGGAGGTCAAGCTGGTGGCTTAAGATATATTAAGATATATTTTGCTAGAGTAAATGCCTAAACCATTTGACTGCATTCTACTGAAAACCTTTATATCAAATAACTATTTATTGCGAAATGGTAACTTCGTAAGTGTCCGAAGGGCGGCTAAATCAGTGTGGCCCTTGGCGCCAGGAAACCTAAATCCGCCCCTGCCCCATGTGCAGAGAAGGTACAATAAAAATTTCATGCTTTTATTTCAGTTAATAAAAAAAATATAAATTTTTAAAGTGTCACATGTTTAAAAATATCACCCGATATATGCGTGTATGATTTATACATTTTTAAGTAAACTGAATTTGAAACAAACTGAAACCATTAATTCCACAAAAGTATTTAACTACTGTGTAGAATGATTGTACGAGATATTTTGACCAGAAATATAACTCATAAGTATTTACAACAAAAATCACTAATATTCGTGAAACCTTCTCACTCTCAGTATTAGGTTTAGTGCGTAATAATATTTTTATTCCGCCTTTATATGTTTCGGAGTTTCAGTTCATGTCTGACAAAGCCAAAACCAAGTCACTTCTGGAAGTGGCTTAAGTTGCATGATGTCGGAAGTGAAATCTACCCCTTCAGTTTTGGAGCGAAGAATAACAATCAAGATGCATTTGCTTCGGTCACTTTAAGCCGAATTAACTCTAGAAAGTGGCGCAGCGCTCAGGCCAACTTAAAATGGCTCACTGCTTTAACTCCTGTATTATTATTACCGGCATTACCGGGATTCGAACCCCTGACCTCAGTGTCTTTACTTCGCTTATAGGAAAACGATGTTGCCCACTGAGTTGCGAAAGTTGCCTATACCCTGTGACAGGCTAAATGCTTCGTAGCAAATTTGTTGATTACCGATTTTGTATTCAATAAGATTATGGCTGCCAGAATACCGAGCTGTGTCTGCAACTAAAATCATATATTCAGTGCCAGCCGAAATGAGGGTGAACTCCAGTGAACAGAACTGAAATGTAGAAAAAAATTAACATTTTATTGAAGGAGTTTGGGGAAGCGAAATGAAAATACTTCAAATCTGGTAAAGTTCTAGTTTAAAAATTTTTCTGTTAAATAAAATAAATATTACAAAATTCTTCCTGTCATTAACATGAATTTGCGTTTATAAATCACACTTAAATATTAAAATACTAGAATCGAAACTCATTATAATCATCTGAATCAATATTAATTTGTTTAAAGTAACCCTTTTGCTTACCTGAGCATCAAAAGGAAACATAATCAGATCAAAATCGCAGGAATATGAGGCTGTATAATATTGTCTAATGTCGAGACTGGTTTCCATCCCACTAAAGAGGTTTCCTTTATTTAAGGGAAAGTTAAGAATTACTAAAAACTTTAGAAGAGGCTGCCTTAAATTTAAGGGAAACTTATAGGCTTTTCACTGTATATATATACAAATATAGTCCCGCATTATTTGAGCAACATTATGAAAGATCAGTTCACATTTTGAAAGACAAAAATTTACTTAGAAAAGCTTTCATCAAATTGTATGAAGTCTTCGCCAAATGATAGGAAACCCTCAAACTCAGGTATTACTTTTATTTTGTTCTACTATACACAGTGATCAAAAGAGGTGTTCCAAAAGATAATTTTTAAAAAATTACTTTTGGATCACCCTATATATCTGGTGGTACTTCATAGCATACAACAGTTTTGCATAATTACTGGGTAGAGACCAATATGGAATTATATACCTACATTTTATTTCTCATATATTTGTAGTTTCTAGGGCAAAAAAAAGTAAAGTATGGGATTGACAAGCTTGCCTGTTTGTCTGCCTTCTATCCCCCCTCTTTCTCATATATATATATATATATATATATATATATCGTAAAGAACGACCGGCAATCGGAAGATCCCGGGTTCGATTCCCAGGTGGTACTTCATTTTTTCATTTGTTGTTTTCTCTTTCTCGTCTTGCGCGGAATATCTCCTATACAAGCGTCGTTCTTTACGTTATTTATACTGCGTGTTCTTTGCAGTTGAATGTATATAATGTTACGGCAAGCGGGAGGTGCCCCCTTGGGGCATTGGTTTCTGCGAGTATGTAGAGGAATTACGGCATTTGGAAGGGTGGAGTCCATGGTGTAGTGGTTATCGCGTCTGACCGGCAATCGGAAGATCCCGGGTTCGATTCCCAGGTGGTACTTCATTTTTTCATTTGTTGTTTTCTCTTTCTCGTCTTGCGCGGAATATCTCCTATACAAGCGTCGTTCTTTACGTTATTTATACTGCGTGTTCTTTGCAGTTGAATGTATATAATGTTACGGCAAGCGGGAGGTGCCCCCTTGGGGCATTGGTTTCTGCGAGTATGTAGAGGAATTACGGCATTTGGAAGGGTGGAGTCCATGGTGTAGTGGTTATCGCGTCTGACCGGCAATCGGAAGATCCCGGGTTCGATTCCCAGGTGGTACTTCATTTTTTTCATTTGTTGTTTTCTCTTTCTCGTCTTGCGCGGAATATCTCCTATACAAGCGTCGTTCTTTACGTTATTTATACTGCGGTTCTTTGCAGTTGAATGTATATAATGTTACGGCAAGCGGGAGGTGCCCCCTTGGGGCATTGGTTTCTGCGAGTATGTAGAGGAATTACGGCATTTGGAAGGGTGGAGTCCATGGTGTAGTGGTTATCGCGTCTGACCGGCAATCGGAAGATCCCGGGTTCGATTCCCAGGTGGTACTTCATTTTTTCATTTGTTGTTTTCTCTTTCTCGTCTTGCGCGGAATATCTCCTATACAAGCGTCGTTCTTTACGTTATTTATACTGCGTGTTCTTTGCAGTTGAATGTATATATATATATATATATATATATATTAGGGTGGTCCATAACAGCTTTTTTTGGAATTTTAAATTCGGTCACATCTGCCCTTATTCTATTCCCCCACATGAATAAACGTGCCAATTATCTTTGCTCTAGGACCTTTTTATGCACTTGCTCAAAATGAAACAATTTGAATAATGACGACAATTTATGACTGGAACATTTATTGAACAAGGATAATAATGACTTGACAATTTATGACTATATTATATATATATAATATTTATATATATTATATATTAATATATTATGAAATTATAACAGCGGAACAAATAATGCACACAGTTGAAGATCTTTAGGTCTTCTTGAGACCAGTTTTAGTCGGCTCTTTGAATTCCTTCCGGTGCTGAGCGACTGCGCGGAGAAGGTACTGCTTTTGCGCTTCATCCTTCGTGATTGTGCTGTTGAAAGCCTTAATGAGCGCAACTTCTCTTTCTGCGCAATCGTTAACCACTGCCATCTTCTCTACACGTTCCTTCATTCCTTGGTAAGCTGGATCTGTGTTCCAATCATTTGGTGTCTTGGACAGGAATGATTGCGCCTGTTCACTTCCGTGCTGCATGACGAGGTTGAAAAAGATTGCTGAACGTTTGGTGGCATAGAATTCCAAGGGATTGCTCGAGGAGAACGTTTTTCCGTCCACGCGCTTGAGTCCTTTTCTTTTTTCGGGAACAGCTACGATGTTGTGAGCAATCCTCTCCTTCGTGGACGCGTGAACTCGAGGCTCAAAGAGTGCCAAGGGGATTAAGTGCTCAGAAATGAACCACAAATGGCGCTTCATCGCGGCAAATGCCGCGTCGTTCGTCTTTCCTGGGTGAGCTTTCAGCTGGCCATCCATCGCGCATGGTGCATGGCTCCAGGGCTTCGAATTCTCACAGGACCGTCAACCTTCCCTCCCAAGAAAAGGAGGCAGAGAAGCATCAGTTCATCATAGTCGTCCCGCTGGCTCTTCTTCTTGACAGCCTCCTTGTAGTAGGAGACCATTTCCTTCCTCTGCTCTGCTGTTTCAATGAACAGGCTGTCCGGTGCACTCTCGAACTTGCTGCGATCAATGAAAACCCAGTGCTGCTTGAAGCGCTTGAATAGGCCAATTTCGGGTTCACTGGATGTTCCGAAACAAGCACCGAAGGCCGCAGCAAGGACGACTTCTACCACGTGGTGTCAGCAAGCGATCCACACCAGATCAATATCCAACTCCTTTTCAATAAGCTCCAGCATGAAGTCCCGTGTTGGACGCAGTTGTATCAAAAACAAGACCTCGAACGTTGCCCCTCAAAGACCAGTCGTCCACAAGCTACCATTGGAACTCCAAGGAGTTTCTCTTCCCCGTTACCGGTTACAAGCACAGCCACACGGTCCTCCACCTCAAACCCATGGGAGATATCTGTAAGCAGCTTACTATCCCAGTGCAAGAGAAGGGGCTCATGGGTCTTGAAAGTGGCCTGATCTTCGCGGCACACCGCTTCACATGTACATTGTCTCATGCGACGAATGGTGCTACGTGAGATTGACACTTCGTCCAAGTTGTGCCCCAGCGATTTAATAGTTGCTGCGACCACTGCCATTCCTTTCCTGTCACTGATGTTGTGGCGATCCAAGGATAAGGAAATGTCAGGCGTGATCACAGACTTCAATCGCTTAGGAGTGAAACATTTTCGTGCTGACTCCTTAAAAACTACAGTATCTGAATCTGATGATTCAGATGTGCTTGAACTAGAAGCCTCCAGTTCTCCCTGGGACCATCTCGCATCTGCCTCGCGCTTGGCCTTCTCCTCTTGGTTCATCTCCGCCTCACACCGAATCCTCTTCCTCGTTTGTTGGTCAGCCATTTTCTTGTCAATCGGGCCAAAGCTGGAGGAAGTGGGATTATCGAGCTGAGCGACAAGGAAGTTCTTGTCCTTCTCATTGATCATGGTCTCGAGGGCGTCATGACGTGAAAGATCGAACACATCGTCAAGGTCTCCGCGAAATATGTCCTCCTTCATTCTGTAGGATGGGAAATTCTTTGTGCGGTTCTTCTTCAGCCCCTTGTATTGCTTGTACAGTTTCAGGAGCTTCTTCTCAGCGTATCTGGTATCCGTCATTGGAACGTTTGCTTTTGTCCAAAACGGGATCAAAGCCTCAGTGGTCATCACCGCACTGTTATATTCTGTCTTCCTCTCCTCCAGATGGTGGAACATGAATTTCCGGAAGACTTGAAGCTTGGTAGGGAGTCCTGCCCTAGTTAACTTCTCCTGCGCCTTCCCTAGTAACAACACCTCACTGCTAGACCGTGTTTATGATTGCTTCGGCGGCATTTCTACATATTCCTACAAAAGAAGAAGCCAAATTTAGTCATACTATAGTAATCAGTCATTAGTGAGACACGTCATGCATGATTGAGCGACCTCTTAACGACACCGTAGACCAACCATACTTCCATACTTCACAGTTATTCACACTAAGTGTAGGAACAAAAACAACAATGACCCAAAAGTGAAATCTCAGATGCTAAATTTTCCCTATGCTTGTGAACCACCCTAATATATATACACAGGGTGGGCCGAAAGTCTGGATCCATAGGAAAATATTTATTTTAATACATAAATTACAACAAATGGTAAATACTTAAAATGAATATCAACTTTAACTCGTAAATGCGTATCCGTGATACTGTACAGTAGTTCGTACTCCAGTATAAATACTCAAATACTTTTTTATTTCAGCCCAGAAATGGCTTCGAATCTAACAACAGAAGACCGGGTAGAACTTGTGCTCATGTACGCAAAACAGGGCGCTATACACAGAGAAGTTGCTACCGAATTCAATAGAAATCATCCTGATAAGCATCCAATAACACATGCGACTGTTGGCAAATTGTTTAAACGTTTCAAAGAAACAGGAAGTGTACATGATCGACGGCGTTCTGGTCGTCCAAAAACTGCAACTGATGAAAATACCTCTGCAATGGTATGTGAAACTTTAACGAATAGTCCAGTAAAGTCAACAAGAAGATTATCAAATGAAACACGCATCTCGAGAACGTCAATTCGAAGACTTATTAAAAATCATAAATTCTATCCCTAAGTGTCTCGATGTCAGAGGCCGCCAATTTGAGCATTTGTTATAATTTGTTGTTTATACTGGAGTACGAACCACTGTACAGTATCACGGATACGCATTTACGAGTTAAAGTTGATATTCATTTTAAGTATTTAGCATTTGTTGTAATTTATGTATTAAAATAAATATTTTCCTATGGATCCAGACTTTCGGCCCACCCTGATATTTTCCTATGGATCCAGACTTTCGGCCCACCCTGTATATATATATCCCCCTCGATTAGGTACTTCGGCTTGCCGGGCCGAGGGGGCTCGTACACCTCGTGGGTTGTTGGGGTTTCCTCAACTCCTCGCGGGGTTTGGGCGAAGAGTTACCGAGTTGTGTTTTTTTTTTTTCCCCTTCCTTTTCTTTTTGCTCCCCTTTTTTTCCGTCTCTCCCGGAATTTCTTTTGTCTTGACTCGGTCTTGTGCCTCTGTCAATTGTAGTATCCCCCCCCCCTCTGTTTGTATTTTGCAGTCTTGGGGTCATCGGGTGCACCCGCCGGGGGGCATCGCTCCGTGGCTGAGCCGTGCTCTGGGGACGGTACGGGCGCCCGGACCGCTGCTGCGTCTGGAATGGGACTTTGCTAGGCCCTTAACGGACAAATCTCCGTAGAGCCAATCTGCTATTTTTAAAAAGACAGTCAGGTTGGGGGGCGGGCTACCCGGTTCGTTGGGCCTGCGCCTTGAAGGATGCAGCGGCGGATGGTGCATTGCCTTGGGTCCGAGGCTTTTTTTTTTGTAAAGCTATTGTTTATGGGTTTAATTTCAAAACTTCAATCCCCTCCTGTTGACGACTCTGGCCCGCCCTTGGATTTGGATAAGACTTCTACTTCTGCTCGTTCAGCGGCGGCCTCTGCCTCCGCTGGATTGACCTTAAAGTCGTATGGCCCCCCTCTCGTCCTCTGCGGCGTCTGGCTCTCGTGGCCGGACTCGTGGTGGCCGTAGGGCGGGGTCTTCGCGGCCCTCGTTCTCTCGCCCACTCTCTGTTACCGTTACACATGGACCTGTCCCTGCTGTCAATTTCTGTCCGGTGGACAGGTTCCTTGTTCTCCGCCCTTCCGCTGGCTCCCTTCCGGGCAACTCGGAACGGGTGTTTCAGCGTCTTAAGACGGTGGGGGTTCACTGTCGTTATGATATCCGCCCTCTGAAGGATGGGTCTTTTCTTTTGAAGTCCCGTTCTTCGGGGGTGACTGAGTCCCTTCTACAGTTGCAGGATGTTTTGGGTTGCAGAGTTTCTGTGACTCCCAATCCGCAATTGAATAGCTGTCAGGCACCATTTTCGCTTCCCGTCTGCTGTCAGTCCCGGTTGGCGAGTTGCAGGAGGATCTTGCCCCCCAGGGGGTAACGAAGGTTTTCCGCTTTTCGTCGCGCCGGGATGGTGCTCTTACCCCATCCGCTCGTCTGCTCCTGACCTTTGACTCCCTTGTGCCTCCGGCCCAGGTGTTCTGGGGCGTGGGTGATCGCCGGTCGTGTGAGTTTTCGGTGGACCGTATGTGCCTGACCCGGTTCGCTGCTTTGGCTGCAACCGGTCGGTTGGGCCATGTTAGCTCTGCGTGCCGCCGATAGGGTCCGTGACCGGGAGCCGCGGCGGGGGTTGTCCTATGCTGCGGCTCTTGGCCCTGGCGGGTCCTCTGGCCCCTCCCGTGCTACCCCGGCGCCTACCGGAGTGGTACCCCCCCCTTGGAAGTTCCGGGGGTTGGTGGTCCTCCTGGCGCCGCGGGACCTTCTTGTCCCTCTGCTTCACTTTCAGACATCCCATCTGATTCCCTGCCTACAAGTGCCCCTTCTCCCTCTCCGGCCTTAGGGTCTGGATCCTGGCCTACTCGTCTCTCGGGTGGGGAAGGTGATGCCCCGAAGGGGAGGAGGAAGCGTCGCCGTCGTCGAAGTCGGAGTCCTCCAGACCCGATCATGACCGCTGCTCGCCCTGCTTCCCCTTCTTCACCGGAAGGGAAGCGGCGCGCCGCTCCTGATCCGCTCGGGACTCCCCCCCTTATACGGAGGGCTGGTGAGGCGTCACCTCCCGGTGCCCCAACTAGTGTCCGGGTGTCGGTTGAGGTACAGCCACATGACACCCTCGATTACTGACTCGGTTCCCATGGTGGACCCGGTCGAGAGGAGCCTGGCCCTTCTTCATGGAGTCTCTCTCCCTTCGGCTCCTGCTGAGAGTGGTCGGGTCTCTCTCCTGGATCTACCTCTCCCACCTGTGATGGACCTTTCCTCCCCCCCCCCGTCAGCACAGCACTTGTCTGGTGTGACGAGCCCTCGAACATCTGGTTCTCCCCGGCCCCCCCTCTGGTGGGGAGTCGGGGGTTTCGGCTGGGCCCGTCTCCTCGTCTCTCCCCCCATCAGGGGAGCTCCCCTCTGAACTCCCTGTTCCACTTTCCACCTCTCGTTCTACTACGGGTGAAGCAGCTGCGGGGTCGGTGGCCCCTACCCCCCCCCTCCGTTCGGGGTGAGTCAGGGAAGCCGATTCCGTCCCTGATTACGGACCGTTGAGTTTGCTGTTCAGCTTGGTCCGTGGCTATTTCTCTGCTTTCTCTGCTTCTTATAATGCCACTTCCCCTTACAGTTCCATTTTGCATTGGAACTGTGGGGAGCATTTAGCTAACTGGGAGAACCTTGCCTCCCTGCTGGAGGGCGAGCGGCCTTCCTGTGTTTGTCTCGAGGAGACTATCCTGGCTTTCGCGGGAGCTCCCTCGTCTCTCTGGCTATGTTGGTTTCCCTTGCACCCCGGATGAGCACACACGCCGGCGGGGTGCGGCGATTTATGTACATCATTCATTACCCTCGCGAGGTGTGACTCTTCGTACTTCCTTGCAGGCTGTGGCTGTGCGGCTCTTTTTAGATCGCCAGTACACTGCCTGCTCGATTTATATTCCTCCTCATGACCCTCCTTCTCGCGACGCGGTTCGCGAGTTGGTGTTGCAACTGCCTCGACCGTTTCTCCTCCTCGGGGACTTTAACAGTCGCGACCCAGCTTGGGGAGATGTCCGGTCGACTAATGTTGCCGGTATGTTGCTCTCCTTAATGGAGGAACTTTCCTTCGCGTGCCTCAATTCCGGTGAACCTACCTACTTCCACGAACCCACGGGTTCATCTACCTGTATTGATCTCTCCTTGGTGTCCCTCGATGCCTTACTCGATTTTTCGTGGAAGGTGTTGGGGGACTCTTATGGCAGTGATCATTACCCAGTCTGTCTTGAGCCGGTCGGACCGCAGCTGGGTGTCTCGTCTCGACCGAGGTGGTGCCTTGCGCGGGCTGACTGGCCATCCTTCAGAGCTCGTTCCGTCATTGCCCGTTCGGTGTTGAGCTTTGGCTCTGTGGATGAGAGCTTGGAGTTCTTCGAGCGGGTGGTGATGGGCGTCGCGGAGGACTGTATTCCTCGATATTCCGGTAACCCGCGGACGCGTAGCGTCCCGTGGTGGACTTCAGCATGTCACCAGGTGGTGTGTGAGAGGAAGAGGGCAACGCGCCGCTTCCACCGCACCCGGCGCGCGGACCACTTGATTGAGATGCGGCGGGCGAAGGCTTTCGCCCGCCGGACTCTCAAGTTGGCCCGTCGGGCCTCTTGGCGTGCTTTTGTGTCCGGCATTTCCTCGTCTACCCCTTCTGCTGCTGTGTGGCGGAAGGTACGTAGTATCGAGGGGAAGCCGGTCCCTGCTAGTCGCCCTGTCCTTCAGGACGGGGACGGCTTCCTTTCGGATCCTGCTGCTGTAGCCGTTCGGCTGGCCGGTGCTTTTGCTGCGGTTTCACGTTCGCCTTCAGCTGCGGATCGTCCTTTGTCGGATGTTACGTTCCCGCCGCCTGGGAACGAGCCCTATAACCGTCTCTTTACGATGCGGGAACTTCGGGCTGCCTTGGCAACCCGTCGTTCTTCCGCCCCTGGCCCTGATGACATTCCGTATGACTTTATTTGGAATCTGCACCCGATGGCCCTACACTTCTTGCTGGATCTTTTCAACCGGGTGTGGGTTGAGGGGTCGTTCCCTTCCCGTTGGAGGGAGGCGATTGTGGTCCCGATACCTAAGCCGGGGAAGGATCCGGCGGAGGTGGCGGGCTATCGGCCTATTGCCTTGACGAGCTGCTTATGCAAGCTCCTTGAAAAGATGGTGGCCGTCCGACTTTCCTTTACACTGGAGTCGCTTGGGTTATACCCCCCGACCCAGTATGGCTTTCGTCGATTTCGGGGTACTCTGGACCCCCTTCTCCTCCTTGGTCATGATGTACGGGAGGCCTTTTCCCGCCGGAATCTTGTTCTGGCCGTCTTTTTCGATGTCCAAAAGGCCTATGACACGACCCGTCGGGGAGTTGTCATGGACCGTTTGAAGTCTCTTGGTTTTGTGGGCTTTTTGCCCACATTTCTTCGTAACTTCCTCTGCCGTCGCACTTTCCGCGTCCGTAATGGGGCGGCCCTATCTGACCTGTATGTTCAGGAGGAGGGGTGCCCCAGGGGTGTGTTGAGCGTCTCCTGCTTCAATCTGGTCATGTCTGCGCTACCGGGAGCCCTTCCGCCCTCGGTGCGCTGTTCCATCTACGCCGACGATCTGGCTGTCTATGCCGCGGGGACGAGTCCCCCCCTCGTGGAGAGGCAAGTCCAACTCGCGGTCAATCGGGTTGAACGCTGGGCGTCGTCGGTGGGCCTTACGCTGTCTTCCCCGAAGACTTCGTGTGTGGCCTTCCTTCCGTCGAGGAGACGGGGATCCGGCGCCGTCCCGGCCTTTAATCTTACACTCGGGGGTCAGCCTCTGGCCCTCGTTCATCAGTACGTTTCCTGGGTATGGTTTTCGACAGCCGTTTGAGCTGGGTTCCCCACCTTCGCCGCTGCGCGAGTCTACAAGACGTACCCTGGATTTGCTGGGACATCTGTCGCATACTACATGGGGCGCGGATAGGCGGACACTCCTCCGTTTGTACGTGTCCCTGGTACAGTCAAAATTAGACTATGGGAGTGTGGTGTATGGCTCCGCCTCCCGTACGGCCCTTCGGATACTGGATCCGGTCCTCTCTAGAGGACTGCGCATGTCATCTGGCGCCTTCCGCTCCTCTCCGGTTGATAGTCTGCAGGTTGAGTGCGACATCCCTCCCTTGGAGGATCGGAGGTCGTTCCTCATTGCCAAGCACTATCTCCGGATTCTCCGTCTTCCCAACTCTCCTCTGTTCCAGGTGGTTGAGAGGGCGTTCTGCCGGGATGGGGGTTGGTATTTCACCGACACGGTGACCTCCCTCCTCGATGGTATGGGCACTCCTCCTCCATCCGTTATACCGGTCTCTTTCAAGGGTGTTGCACCTTGGGAGAGCCCCTGTTGCGTGCTGTAGGGCGTTGCGCCCCGTTCGCAGGGCCGATTCTGACTCTGCCTTGCTTCGGTCTCTGTTCCTTCAGCATGCAGCGTGTCACTCTGCATGTGTTGCGGTCTTCACAGATGGCTCGAGATCGTCGGGGGGCGTTGGGGCCGCGGCTGTTCCCCAGTCGTCTGCCCTTGCTCCCCGACGTACCCGTCTCCCTGATGAGGATTCCGTTTGCACGGCGGAGCTCTATGCCATTCTGAGCGCTCTGGAGGTGGTGCGGGAGCATCCGGATGGGTCGTTAGTGTTTTGATCCTGTCTACCCACTGGTCCGACGAATCCAGTTACTGTGCCATAACCTTGTCGCTTTTGGTGGCAAGGACGTGGTATTTTGCTGGGTCCCTGCACATGTTAACGTGGCTGGAAATGAGGCTGCCGATCGAGCTGCCCGTTCCGCGTGCCGACTACAGGTTTCACCCGTGTCCCTCCCCTTTTCCGATTATATCCCTGGCTTCCGTAGGTTTTTGCGCTCCCGGTGGCAGAGTCGCTGGGATGGCGCTACAAATAACAAACTCTGCAAGATTAAACCCAAATTGGGATGTTGGGCCTCTTCCTTCCATCGGTCGCGCCATAAGGAGGTGGCTCTGGCCCGCCTCCGTATTGGCCACACCCACCTGACCCATGGCTATTTGATGGCCGGGGATCGGGTGCCCCGATGTCCCAATTGTAACGTTTCACTTACAGTTGCCCACCTCCTGGTGGAGTGTCCGCTTTACTCTGCGCGCAGCGCAGAGTATTTTCCCTTTTTGGAGAGCGTCGGGCCTTGTGATAGGCTTGGCGCTATTCTATCTGAAGGTCCCTACTTTTCGGTAACCGGGTTGTTCTCCTTCCTCTTTCGCTCCCGAATTCTTTACCGGCTGTGACTCCGCTATGATCTTTCTGCTTTCTTTTTTTTTTTTTTTTTTTTTCCTCTCCTCCTCTTCCCCGTCTATTGTTCATTCTGTTAGCTGTTCCATAGTCTTCGTCCTGTGTTCGCTCTGCTATCCACCTTTCTTTTGGTGGCCATGAGCGGTCATACTTTGAAACAAAAAAAATATATATATATATGTGTGTGTGTGTGTGTGTGTGTGTGTGTGAAAAATGGCTTCTATATAAAACTTTACCCTGAAAAAATATTGCAATATCAGCAGTATTAAGAAATATTATTGTGGTACTCATTTAATTTATTTCTGTTAACTAAAAATGTAAAGTTAATTTATACAATTTCCTTGTCATGCTTTTTATTTTATCGCATTGTACAAATTTGAGCTTTCCTCTCACAAATGGGAAACCTTGTCTTTTTACTGACCAGGAAGGGGTATGTATATACAGTATATGCTACCTTATGTTTCTTTATAAACTGCATAAAATGTTTCAAATATGAGCGGTGTCCGCAAAAGTTTCCAGAAACAGTTTTTCAAAAGTAAACGGTTCGTTTCATTGCGACGAAAATTATACTCAGGTAGGGTGATGCAAAAAAAATTTTTTTTTTGAAATGCCAGTAGACTCAGCCTTTATTTTGTGCCTTTTGTCGAAAAATTAAGCCATGCAAAATTATAGGCCTTAAAAATAATATTTAGAGGTTGCTCATTAGTAGTATAGCCGCAAAAGGGGAGAGTGCAAGAATGTTGCAAGTGATGACGTAATGTTGCAAAGGGGGGTGGGGTTGTTGCAAAGGGGTGTGTGGGTTGTTTCAAAGGGGGTGGGGGTTGTTGCAAAGAGGTGGGGGTGGGGGGTTGCAAAAAAAAAAAAAAAAAAGAGTACTGGCCTTTGTTGCCAACCTAGGTTGCAAGGGGCATGCAACTTGGGGGCCTCCCCCAAGCTATTCCCCCCAAAGGGCCAGAAAGAAGGAGGAGAGAAAGGAGGAGAGGTGTTCACCTGGCAGGAGCCAAGTGCATATTAAGACTTCAGCCGAGTAGGCTGAATCAGCCAGTTGACTGAGCCAAGGGGGGAGGGGTACACCTGAAGGAGAGAGAGACACCTGAAGAAGAGAGAGAGAGAGACGCCTGAAGGAGAGAGAGAGAGACACCTGTAGGAGAGAGAGACACCTGAAGGAGAGAGAGACACCTGAAGGAGAGAGAGGAGTTCTCCCCAAGTTATTTTCGTTTTCCTAACCTAAGAGGCCACTAAGGGGTTTTACCAAAGGGCCTGAAAGAGAAGGACCAGAGGTCCTTGCTCGGGTGGGAGCCGAGCTTGAATGAGTCTTTCATCAACTTCTCGGTCTTTTATAAGCCTCTATTCTGGCTGAGTTGCCAGATAGCGCAATGTATTCAGTTGCCAGATATCGCCATGTGTCCCAGAAATCCATATATTAATCATCCATTGTGTAACACAATATGACGGTAGTTATTCCAATTAAATTCTGTTTATTAAATAAATAATTTTACACACTCAATCTTTATTAATTGCATACCTTTCCAGTTTTTTTGCAATGATCGGATTGCTCTTGCTAGATATATATTATTATGCTATATATATATATATATATATATACATTCTTTTAAACATCTTATGTTAGGGTATATGTAATATATATATATATATATATATATATATATATATATATATATATATATAATTTATTTTTCATATTATAACATTTAATTTTAGTTTAACGTTTAGAAGCAAATTTAACATTAACTTGAACTTCATTGAACTTGAAGCTAAACTTTTCGAAACAAATAACATAGATAACCACACATAATTCAACATAGAAAACGTCTTAATAGAAAATAATTAATTTTATGGTTAACTAGTTTATTTCGACATAAGTTTACTATAATTATATATATACAGTCTTTTAAACAGCTTATGATACATATATATATATATATATATATATATATATATATATATATATATCTGAACTCTTTCAGCTAAAGAAGCCTTATGTATAGAATTGGTTGTGTAATAGCTGATATTAAACTCTTTCAACATGTTCTGAAAAGCACGGCGTATAAATTCCTTCCCCATATCCGTACAAAAATAGCTATATATATATATATAGTGTTTCACTATAGATGTATAGATGTATATAGGGTTTTACAATAGATGTATATAGTGTTTAACGATTAGAATCAAATATAACATTAACTTGAACTTCATTAAACTTATTTAAACTTTACGAATGTTCTGAAAAGCACGGCTTATAATTTCCTTCCCCATATCCGTACAAAAATAGCACTTCAAGACATTATTGTATAGAAATAAGGTAACACAAGTACTACAAGAAATAAATAAAAGAAGTACCCACAAACAAATCTGTAGTGAAACAAAAAAAAGCAAAACAGGCCGCGTGACCCTGAACATTTTAATGAGAAAGAATTGTACTTTAATATTATGTTTATTAAATTCTCCTAAAATAATTATATAAGACCGAAGTAATGGTCTGACGTTGGGGTGAATCCAATTAAATTCTGTTTATCAAATAAATAATTTTACACACTCAATTTTCATTATAAACATTCGAATATCAGTGGGGAAAAACGAACGGAAATGAAAATTTATGAAACAATTCAAAACAGACGATCGTCATTCCCCAAACCCGTATATATATATATATATATATATATATATATATTATATATATATCTAAGTTGTATCGAGATGAAAATTTATGAAACACACATTTCCGAGAATCTGTTCAAATCGGTTCACCTATTGCCAGAGGCGATTTTTTTTTCTGACCATAAATGACCTTTCTCACAGACAGCTTGAACAAAACCTCTCTCGACTCCATTTCTTAGATATGCCCACAATTATATATATATATATATATATATTATATATATAGAGAGAGAGAGAGAGAGAGAGAGAGAGAGAGAGAGAGTTTTGTTCAAATAACGAGCACAATTGTTCGAAAACCAAAGTTCGAAAAACAGTTATTCGAAGCAGCAATTATTCGACGTTATAATTGTTCGAATGAACAACAGTAGTATATTTCTTAGATATGCCCACAATTATATATAATATATATTATATATATAATATAATATATATATATATAGAGAGAGAGAGAGAGAGAAGAGAGAGAGAGAGATAGTTTTGTTCAAATAACGGGATATGCTTGTATCTTTTGCCATTGTGTTCGAACACAATTGCTGCTTCGAACAACTGTTTTTCGAACTATGGTTTTCGACGTTATATTGAATTGGAAAGGTTTTCACCCCACCTTAGACCCACAGTTTAACATTAGAAAATTCTGAAACCTGACTCAGTGCCAAAAGTTTTATAAGAAACACCAAATAATTTTCGTTGTCCCCTAGCGCAATTTGAATTGGAAAGGTTTTCACCCCACCTTAGACCCACAGTTTAACATTAGAAAATTCTGAAACCTGACTCAGTGCCAAAAGTTTATAAGAAACACCAAATAATTTTCGTTGTCCCCTAGCGCAATTTGAATTGGAAAGGTTTTCACCCCACCTTAGACCCACAGTTTAACATTAGAAAATTCTGAAACCTGACTCAGTGCCAAAAGTTTATAAGAAACACCAAATAATTTTCGTTGCCCCTAGCGCAATTTGAATTGGAAAGGTTTTCACCCCACCTTAGACCCACAGTTTAACATTAGAAAATTCTGAAACCTGACTCAGTGCCAAAAGTTTTATAAGAAACACCAAATAATTTTCGTTGTCCCCTAGCGCAATTTGAATTGGAAAGGTTTTCACCCCACCTTAGACCCACAGTTTAACATTAGAAAATTCTGAAACCTGACTCAGTGCCAAAAGTTTATAAGAAACACCAAATAATTTTCGTTGTCCCCTAGCGCAATTTGAATTGGAAAGGTTTTCACCCCACCTTAGACCCACAGTTTAACATTAGAAAATTCTGAAACCTGACTCAGTGCCAAAAGTTTATAAGAAACACCAAATAATTTTCGTTCCCCTAGCGCAATTTGAATTGGAAAGGTTTTCACCCCACCTTAGACCCACAGTTTAACATTAGAAAATTCTGAAACCTGACTCAGTGCCAAAAGTTTTATAAGAAACACCAAATAATTTTCGTTGTCCCCTAGCGCAATTTGAATTGGAAAGGTTTTCACCCCACCTTAGACCCACAGTTTAACGTTGAAACCGAATGTTCTTTTAAAAATATAATTAGGATATATTTCTTTATATCCTCTCGATTACATTAGTGACTAATGATGCGGGAAACTCTGAGTAAATATTTTCTCGAAAACTATGGGTGATAGAAATTCTGAAACCATATTTGGAATCAGTATCAAAAGTTCTATACGAATCACCAAATAATTTTCAAAGGAGAATACGAGCATTAAATCTATTGGTGAAAATATATATATGTTACTCGTCCGGTCCCGTTATAGCGGATTGGTACACGTCATAGCTCCACCCAGCTACATCGGCAGCCAATCACTACGAACATCTGGTCTTTTGGGGCGAGCTTGGCGATTGTGCATATAAAAGGGGATATTTTTCAGTTTGGAGTAACAGTAGCTATTTTCGCGTCAGTGAATAATCATTCCCTCCACCATGGACCTGTACGTCTCCCCAGACTTGTATGAAGAGAGTGATACTGCAGCATTAACGACAATTAGCCTTTTTAATGCGGTTGACCGTGATGAATTATTTACAACGCAAACCGTAGAAGATATGTGCAGTGACGCTCCTTACAATCCGACGCAAGGGACTACCATAGAAATGTAAGTGTCTATAATTAGAATTTATATATATATATATGGATGGGGTGTAGTATCTCGTCAAATAGATACTCGCCAAAAATGTCAATCAATGTTATTTTGTTACCCCATTATGCTAAAATCGAAATTTTTATGGCGTTCAATGTTATTCCTCGAACCAAAGATATCTTCACATAATGGGGATCTGTCTGTATACTCTGTATATGTTTTAAAAGCATTATTCCTTTAAGGTCCGATGAGGATTTGACACGTGTTATACAATCTTTTGAAGAATCTCGGAATACGGGGGATATACTGAACAGTCAACAATGTCACACATCCTCCACCATGGACCTGTACGTCTCCCCGGAATTGTATGAAGAACGTGATACTGCAGCATTAACCGCAATTAGTCTTTTCAATGCGATTGACCGTGGCGAATTATTTTCAACGCAAACCGTAGAAGATATTTGCAGTGACGCTCCTTACAATCCGACGCAAGGGACTACCATAGAAATGTAAGTGTCTATAATTAGAATTTTTATATATATATGGAGAGTTGTAGTATCTCGTCAAATAGATACTCGCCAAAAATGTCAATCAATGTTATTTGGTTATCCCCATTATGCTAAAATCGAAATTTTTATGGCATTCAATGTTATTCCTCGAACCAAAGATATCTTCACATAATGGGGATCTGTCTGTATACTCTGTATATGTTTTAAAAGCATTATTCCTTTAAGGTCCGATGAGGATTTGACACGTGTTATACAATCTTTTGAAGAATCTCGGAATAGGGAGGATATACTGATCAGTCAACAATGTCACACCGAAATAATGTAAGTGTTTTTCGATCTTTTTGGGATAAGAAGACACAATATATTTTCATAAATTTATTAAATGAAAGAAATCAGTACAATAAACAACTACAGAATATATCGTTACAAATATACGAACAAAAACATTATAATATACAACGAGTACGTACAATTGGAAAACGGTTTTTTATCTGTCTGCATACCATTTCATCGTTTCGGCGAGTGTGACACGGGTCAAATAAATTTAAAAATTTATAAATTCTTTATCATTTGACATATGCATGAGAAATGAGACGCAGTACATTCCGCAAACATTAGTAAAATATCCTTGCATGCGAAATGGGGTCCACACTTCGGGAATATGTAACTGAGCGAGAAATTTTACAATAATAGGGTCACTCCAGGGTTGAGTACCGAGTGAATCAAAATAGTACAGGCGCTGTCTATTTTTAAAATAGACAGCGATCCAGTGAATCCCTTCATTACCGATGATGTCTGTGTTCACAATAAGACTACCGCATTCTCGCGTACTTGGCAAACTCAATGTTTCATTCTTCGCAAACACGCCGATAAATTTGGAACGTGTGACTCGCTCCATTACTTTCTGAAGTGTATTAGCATCCATTTTAAAAGTCAGTGATAACGCTCCTAAATCTATCTACTTCTATTAGGGCTTGCGATTCGAGATATACTAGTACACTAATAGGAGCGTCTATAGGCTTGGCGAATTCCAGCCGCACTGAGATGTTTCCGCTCTGCTGTGGGGTTAAATGGGTATTTACGCTAGCAGATAAGTCAGGTGTAATGTCAAACGGATAAAGGTTAAATTGATCAATGAATTCTTCCTGCGTTACCCCATTACCAAGCTCATCACAATCACCTGCAATATGGGTCAGATTACTATAGGCTCTGGCACAAAGAGGTAACACAGCGTCTGATGAATAGTCCGTACCCATTGTTCCACCCAAAGCAGTGCCATTAACGTATAGAGTTATATTTTTAAGTCCGAAATTCTCGAATTTAAAGGCACTCTTTTTTATTTTCCATTCACCGAAGCGTGGTCCTGCATGCCGATTAATATCCTTTTAGGAAGATTTCCCAGGGCAATGTTTTCTATCTGCTTCGATGCCAACCCTGCAGGAACCGTATATAGTTTGATCTGCACTCTGTTAATAGGATATTTCACTGTAGCGTTTAGTAAATTTTTCTCAATTTCTAGTTGTTTTGGTGAACTTAATTTCACTCGCCGTACGCGGAGGTATGTGTCCATAATGTGAACCACAACGGGCTTTGCACCCTCTTCTTGATTCGCATCCAGATTTAAGCAGATCTCAGGACTCGTGCGGGTGAGCTTTATTTTCATATCCACCCCGTTCACAAGCAACTTCTCCTGGAAAGTGAAATCTGTGTGCAACCGTCCAAAACACTCGTATATTTTCTTTTTAGAATTTTTAAATTTGTCCTTTATACTATTTTCATCTTTAGTTTGATAATATCCCTCCGCACTTAAAAAGGTAGCCTTCGCTTCTTTGGAAAAGTTGAGGACATTTTCCAAATAGGCTCGTAGATGATAGTACCCCGTGCCTGCCGATATGTTGGTCTGATTTAAATATACGTCACACTGGTTGAATATGGAGTGCAGAAAGTTTGTTTCAGGGTATACAGCATATTTGTCATCGCAGACCGTTCCATCAGAATGGGCTATACGTAGCTTAGCGTACATGTGCACACAGCTTGGATCAAAAAAGTAAGGACCTGAGCTGGGTATCACGAATTCTATAGGTGCACTCGGGGAACTAATTGTGTTTAAAGGGTTAATTGTAATAAAGTCACTGTGCTCAATAGAAACTTGGGTTGGCGGGAGCTCAAAAAGGGACAGCTCCGATTTACAGCATTGTGAACTACATGGGTGGATGAAGCGTGCCATGGCGAAATAGTGACTCTCTCTCGACAAGTGGTAAACAAACTATGATTCATGAGATCAATGTCCTTAGCTTATATCAGTCAAAAAAGTGGTCAACCATAGGTTTCATTCGCTTACAGCATTTCTTTTTTGATAGCCTTTTACGTTTAATACCACGTGACCCCTTCTTCTTCCGGGGAGCCCTCTTCTTCTTCCCGCCACCACGCATTTTTCTCTTTGCATCTTTGATGATTTCGTCCCGTGTACGCTTTAAATGTTTTTTTAGAGCTTCTTTAGGTTTAGCCCCGGCCAATATGTCTTCTGCAGTGTTAAGGCCTGATTGTAGCGCTTTCCTTCCAAGGTATCTGGCACCCCTCTTCAGCAAAGGAACAGCCGTACGTAGTATGGATGAAAAAATGGACCCAAGTCCACTACCGCGCTGGTATCGCATCCCTCGATAGACGGTGAAAGGCTTTCTATCCATTATAACTCAGTGCGTCGAAAGTGTAGCTTCACTGTTAAGCTCCCGTTACCGAATGGGAAGTTTTCACCCTCAATCGTTCTTATATATATTGTGATATTGGTTATTAAATTAGTTGCGACATTCACATAATGGGGTCTGTCATATGTAATACTCAAACTCCTTCCTCTATGGTTGGGGATGTGAGCAATGCGCAGCAGGCGTGCCTGGGTATCCCCAACAAACTGGTGCTCCACTATATTACTGTAAATATAGCACATGTCTGGGGACCTTTCAGCCAATTTCTCCATCTTCAATTGATACATTAATCTGGACAAGTTATACTGTGTCTCGTGAAATGTGTCTCTTTGGAAGGCTGCGCTATATCGGCCGTTGGTTAGAATTTTGAACTTTCTATGTTCTTTAAGACGTCTGTTAGTCTTTGATTTTAGGATTAGTGTATGTGCAGGGTTGTTTACGATTTCGTATACTAAATCATTCGTAAGGTTTGAGTTTCTTAAACTTACGTTTAAGCCTCTCACAACATCCTCGGCCGAACCATATTGACCCGGCCCTAGTCTTACTTCTGTACTGTAATACCGTGCAATCTTAGTCCGAGCGATCGCATAGTTTCATCCATAGCTACCCCAGCTTTTTCACACTCGTCAATGTCTCTAAGAATCGTAAAAACGGTTTCTTTATGTTCAATATTTAAAAAGACGGTGTCCAGCTGAATTTCGCATATCCCCACCTCATACGAATCACGACCCAATTCAATGTGCCCATGGAGTTCTGTTACAAAGTTGGCTAGTGTGTTGTTAGGGTGTACAGACAGGGACGAGGAGGACGGGAGTGTGACGTAGAAATGGTTAGGAGCCATGTTGCATACTATTTAAGCTTCATTATTGCATCAGCTTTTATATAGGTGTTGAAGCTTTCTGGGTACCCTAGCCATTTCACCAGGTACATTTTTCTCCTTCCTGAACCTTTGCTTCCTAAAATTTTCTCAATTTTAAACACATTTTTTTCTAAATTAAACGCAACTTTCTGCAATTCCTCGCGGTAAAAGCCTCCTGAGATTTCTTCCCCATTCAAATCTTCAATGTAATACATCATTATCTCACCTTTAGGTCTCACAGCCCTAACTTTAAAAATCTCGCGTGTCCATCCTTGCTCAAAACCCTTTGCGAATTTATTCCCCGAACGCGACAGCCTTACATAATCATTGATTTTGAAGCGCAGAGTGTGGTGGTGGTGGTGATCCATCTCTTCTCGGGAGCGTACCTCTTTCTAAAACTTCGTTAGGTGTTGTCCCAATCGTGCGATGGTGTGAGCGGTTGTAGGATGATGCCAATGATTCCAGAATGTCTAGAAATCTGTATGTGTTTTTTGTGTAAAATAACGGTGCATGCGTTCCTTTATGGTGCGCTGAACTCTTTCAGCTAAAGAAGCCTTATGTATAGAATTGGTTGTGTAATAGCTGATATTAAACTCTGTCAACATGTTCTGAAAAGCACGGCCTATAAATTCCTTCCCCATATCCGTACAAAAATAGCCAGGAACCCTGTTTTCTTTTAACATTAGCGTTTTGGTGGCTTTAGCAACTGTTTCAGGTGATTTATTTTTCAGAGGAACTAGCCACAGATATCTAGAGAATACGTCTATTATGAATAGAATGTAGCGGTAACCATCGTTATACACAGAATATCTTTGCATGTCTGTTAAATCTGCTTGCCAAATAGAATCAATCGAGGAAGCCGTTGTCTTGGCTGTTTTAAACCTTTTTCTCACAGGCTTATGAAGCGTATAAGCGTCCTGCTCCCTCAAAAATCTTTCAACATCTTTTTTTCCTACTCCGTAAACACTTCTGTACAGTCTATCTACGCCGCCGTAAGAGGATGGGGTAGAAATGTCATAATAGCGTTTAGTTAATACGTTAGCCATTTGCGTATTTTAGAGGCACGTGGGTAGGGTTGGTTTAACCTCTTCTTGCTCCTCTTCAAAGGTGTTACCGCCGGGGGTGACGGCGCCTTCAATTGTGTCACAGGCGTTGCATGTTCCAAGTCTTTTAACCTGTTCAGATTTCCTATCAACGTTTTAGGGACATTTATTTGTTGTAGTCTTGCTTTAATATGCTTCCATCCTGATGGTGATGGCCTATCCCACTTTCTCACCAGATCATGGACAATGTCTACGATATTCGATCCCTGTACCTTTGATCCTTCCACAATGATCTCCCCTGTATCGGTCCATTGTATGGCGGGATCCTCATTCAATAGATTATAAAGACTTAAGCCTTTACTCCTCAATGTAAGTGGGAGGGTATTTTTTAATACATGTTCGATATGTTGTGTGGCTAATCTTTTTGGTTGGTCAGCTGTGTCGTCGGGCACAGATCCTATGTCGCCATCGTCCCCCGTGCTGTGCCTAATAACCACAGGAATCTCTGTAGGGCTCTTATAATTTTCGTACTCGTGAAGAAATTTCTGCAGAGCTTCTTGGTATAAGATTCTTTTCTCATCAGGTGTTTTTTCACTGTTTAATAGGGCTAACAATTCGCTTTCCATTCTTTTAAGTCTGCTTTTACGGGGATCTAGATACGTGTCTGGATTCCTTTGCAGTGAAGCGTACACCTCGTGGGGAATCACTACCACTTTCTTCATTATATTAATCTAGTCAGTAAAGGACCCAAAACTGAAAATAAGATGGGGAGAAATGACCCTCCTGTTTGTACAATAATTCGTTTTTTCTTCGCTACAGTTTGGCTTTTACGAGCGAGTGCACGTATTATGTTCTTGTAGCGGCGTAGGCGAGCCTTCTGATGGGTTTTCATTGATACATTGCAATTTATAACGTTAAGACAGATTTCACAGATGCATTTTAAAAAGTCGGCATCGATATTTTTAATAAACATCTGCTGCATTGCCCGGGGCAGTCGATGATAGATTTTTATTAATTCACGGTATTTCTTTAGTCTCTTTGTCATTCTGGAATATACACCGTTTCAGGCTCGTTTGGAAATATATTCGTTCGCAGAAGCACTCTAAACGTGTTTCGCGGATGAAGGTCGCAAAGCAAATATCCGTAACGCGTGCTTGTAGCTTCTTTATAAACTTCCAAAAACTCCTTACGCTGATTCGGGAACATTTGATTGGCTAATACCCCAATTTGTGATACATCTCTACGTTGCGCGAATAAGACTAGATATTGCGTATTTAACGACACATCGCGCATGTATCTATTTTTGAAAAATAGATTCTGATTGATGAAGAACACGCTTATGTTAAGATGGTGGGAGAATACTGTAAATGTCTCGGCAAACGTTTTATCCATCTCCAACATGAGATCGTCAATTACAATGATTGTATGTTCATTTCCCTTTAACGAATTAACGTCATATACGCCTTTGTGGAACAAAATATCATCTTGGTACTCGTTGAACACTGATTGATACGTCGAATAGCACCATATAACTTTATGCACAAATTTCGAGAACATCTCCCCTTTTCTTTAATGATTTTAAGCATAAACACAGTTTTACCACATCCTGTAGGTCCAGATATAATACATGTGGATGGGCTCGTGAATCTGAATTTTTCTACAGAGTCCATTTCTAACACGTCACACTCCTAAGTGGGTCATTTACAAAATATTACAAATTTTGAGTGCTGTTCCTTATATTTCTTCTCCCACAGAACCGTGAATGACGATGAGGTAGAGCAGCCCATCATTACGGATGACCTCGACGACAGTGTAGTTGTGATCTCCTCCCCTGAACCCTCACCAGCGATACCGGTAACACGTCCAAAGCGGAGGTATGAGATACCCACGTCAGGTATAAAGCGACCGAAATACGCGCCTGTTGCAGTAATAGATCCCCAACCCTCAACCTCTTACGCAACAACCCCCCAGCAGCACCTAATATATCCCCTTATTCATCCGCCGCCCCCCGTTCTGTTAAGTCTACAATAATAGAGCCCCAACCATCAACCTCCTACGCAACAGGCCCCCCATCAGCAGCACCTTCCGCTAATATACCCCCTAATTCATCCGCCGCCCCCCGTTCTGTTGAGGAAGATATAACGCTCGAATTGGTGCGCTCCGCAGCCCCCACCCCAGCCTTGACTAGAAATCGGTATAGAGTCAGGGTCGACCCTAGAGTCATGTATAGCAATGGTATTGAGCGCGGACTACGCCGGGTTGTAGAGCGTATTATAGAGTTTGCTCTTCAGAATCGCGACGAGCGTGAAGTCAGGACGAGTCTGTCCTTTGGATTCGGGTCAGATGACGGTGATGTAGACGATTATTGGGTGATAGTGCCATTTAGACGTTTGGCGGCTGAAGATGTAGAATATATATTAGGACGTATAATGCAAGCCGCCCAAAGTAGTATAGCCTTCAATATGGACAACTTCACGGTAAATATTGACCATGTATACCGTGTTGCGGGTCATAGTGCCATACCGTATACTCTTAACCTCAATTCTCAAGCTATTTATAGACGGCATATAAACGTCGATCGTGGTTGCGGCTTTATAGCAGTACTCTTAGCACGTATGTTTACTGTACAAAATACACGAACTCAAAAAATTTGGTTGCCTACAGTCGTGGAGCGTGCCCGTAAACTAGCTGTAGACTGTGAACTTGAATTTGACTGTAATATGGGTCCTGAAGAGCTGAGAAGGGTAGAACAGGAAATGAATGTCCGCATAGTTGTGTTTGGGTTGGATGATCGTCGTAGGACTGTGTATGTTTTTAAAAGCTGTGTGAGAGATCGTACAAGGCCCCTACTTATTTTAGGATTGTCAGGGACAACGTATCTCCCCATCCGTAATATAAGGTGGCTTTACGCGAGTTATGACAAAAGTCGAAAATATGGGAGACATCATGATTTGTGTAAGGGGTGCCTCGAGTTTGCGGATGATATAGTGAGACATTGTAAAGAATGTCACATGGTATGTGAGCAGTGTAAAAGCACCAAATGTGAAAGCCGTGTAGTTGAAGCTGAGAAGAGAGACTGTGATGTGTGTAGACGCACATTTTTCAATAATAGCTGTTTTGATTTCCATAAATCAATTGGCACGTGCAGGAAAATGAGAATCTGTGAATGTGGTATGTTTCACACAATGGATAATTGGGGAAAATTTAAGCACAAGTGTGACGTAATTCACTGTCCTACATGCCAGGAGGAATATAAGGCGGATGGAGTAAAGCATGTATGTTATATGAAAGATGCTAAGCCTAAAAATAACCCTTGTATAACTGTATACTACGATATAGAAACATATACGAACGCTGAAACCAAAGAGGTAATTCCACATTTACTTGTGAGCCAGACTATCTGTGATGAGTGTATGGATATCGAATGTGACGAGTGCCCCAAATGTGGTAAACGGACAAACGTTTTTAAAACGAATGTCAGCGATAGTCCTGTGAAACTATTTGTGTCCTATATTGTCAAGTTAGCCGACAAGTTCAAAAAAATGACTGTGTATATTCTCGCCCATAACGGGGCAAAGTTTGACACGCAGTTCCTTTATAAGGAGTTGCTTGAACACGAATCCTCTGAGATATTTACAGGTGATCCATTGAAAAGAGGCAACAAATTAATACAGATGCAGATAAGAGGCAATGTACAATTTAAAGATACTTTATTATTCACACCTTGTAAATTAGCAAAGCTACCCAAGGTGATGGGAGTAGCAGCTGAAGTTTCCAAAGGATACTTCCCTTACACTTTCCTCACCAGCGAGACTTTAAACTACGTAGGCCCACCACCCCCAAACATTATTTTGACTGTATGGATGAACGTGAAGACTTTGATCGATACTACGACAGTTTTAATGAAAGTAACCCTTATAATATAGCTGATGAATGTGAGCGTTATTGCGTGAATGATGTGCGCGTGCTTAGAGTATGTTTCCAGGCCTTTAGAAGGATGTACATAGCCCGTTTCAAATGCGATCCACTGCAAGTCGCAACCACCATCGCATCATTATGTTTTACGGTGTTCAAGAATAACTTCATGCCGAAAGACACCTTAGCCATTATTCACCGAAACAATCCCCGCAGTTACGGGCACAAGGCTATTTACTGGCTCATACACCTACAGCAACAGACAGGTGTATACATAAAGCACGCCCGCAACACGGGTGAAGTACCCATTAAGATTAATGGACGTGTTTTTTGGGTTGATGGGTTAAGTGAAAACCGTGTCACTGGTGTGAAGACTGTGTACTCCTTTAACGGTTGCTGGTGGCATGGATGCCCCCGTCCTGAGTGCGGAATCACCGGAGATATCCACGGTAGGTCTCCTGCCGACTGTCTTGCATCGACCCGCACCCGCGATCAACTTATAGGATCACAGTTCACTCACAAAGTCTTGTGGGAGCATGAATATGATGCACGGATGGAGACAGACGAGGTGTACCGTGAGGAAATAAAAACGATCAAGCGTTCAATGGTGCTGGATCCTCTCAAATGTGGTGATAGCTTGTTTGGAGGACGTACAAATCCTTTCAGACTATACTTCCCACCTACGGAGGGCGTGAAGCTCCATTACTACGATTTCTGTTCTTTATACCCATACGTGATGAAGAGCAATCCGTACCCCGTGGGCGCTCCTGAGAAACTGGTGGGACCTAGCCTACCCTCCATCAATGAATTTTCAAAAAATTTGAATGATCGTTACTTTGGGCTCTCTTTCGTAGACGTACTCCCCCCACGCAATTTATGGATGCCGATCTTACCTGTCGTTATCGACGACAAGCTCATGTTTCCCCTGTGCGTGAAGTGCGCGGAAGAGGATAACGGCGAATGTAACCATATACCCCACCAGCGTAAGATCAGAGGCGTATATACAAGTCCTGAGTTGGCCCTAGCCGTGCGCCATGGTTATAGAATACTGAAGATACATGAGGTGTGGAGGTTTCAGAAGCTACCCAACCTTTTCACACCATATATAAACACCTTTTTGAAGGATAAGGTTGAGGCATCAGGGTATCCGCGAGGAGTTGATACCGAAGATGAAAAGTCTGCCTATATTCAACGTTACCGCGACCGCGAAGGTATACAACTTGATCGTGTCCAAATTGTAAAGAATCCTGGCAAGCGCTTTAGTGCAAAGTTGTGTCTAAACAGTCTATGGGGAAAATTTGCGCAGAATACCGGCAGAGGGAGCATTCATTTGGCACAAAGTTATAGCGATGTCTGGGATTATGCCAATGCCCCCGATAAAGAGGTCATGGAGATCGTAAATGTAGGTAATACTTACGTAATAAAGTACAACAACACTGAATTTGCCACAGATACCTCAAGGGTTACAAACATACCTGTGGCCAGCTTCACAACAGCCTACGCCCGTATAAAACTTTGGGTCTATTGCATTCTCTTGGGCGGAGAGTATTGTATGCCGATACAGATAGCGTGATATTCACAGAGAGGGAGGGTGAATACATGCCCACTATTGGGGAGTTCCTCGGCGAGCTCACTGATGAGATCAAGGATGAGTATGGGGACAACGCATACGCCGACTCTTTTGCCTCAACAGGACCTAAGACTTATGGGGTACGGGTCAGGGTGGGGGGGAAATGAAATATATCGTGAAGGCAAAGGGTATTACGCTCAACCATGCGAATCGGGAGGTTGTTAACTTTGAGTCGTTGAAGGATCTAGTATGTTTGGACGATGATGAACAACCTCCCCAACTAATTGTAGGCACCCACAATTTTCGGGCGCAGAAGCTGGGGGGTGAAGGAACTTAGGGGTACGATGGTGTGCCGTAACACCTATAGGAAACGTTACCAGTTACCTGGTACCTATGATACCGTACCCTTTGGATACCAATGATGCTTCTAACTCACACGTCTTGTATATAATCGTATCTATTTGTAAATATATATATATATAACTTGAATATCTCGTTTATTAAATCGTATTTGTAAATATATATAACTTGAATATCTCGTTTGTTAAATAAATCATGTTTCAAATAGCGTTTCACTTTCTCCTTTGTGTGTGTGTGTGTGTGTGTGTGTGTGTGTGTGTGTGTGTGTGTGTGTGTGGTGAAAGTTCTAAGCTCCGCCCACTGTAAGACCGTGAGTCATGCTACTATCTGGGAATCCTGCGTGGTCAGTCGACCGCAGTAAGCCCGAGAGATCAGACGTGTATTCAGATCAGACGTGTATTCAAATGGCTACCTTTAATATTGCTTGTACAACGTTTACGAAATGGTATTCAGTAAAGTGCCAGGATGTGGTGGATACCGAAAAACTTCCTATTCCTCCCTCCTATGCCTCTTTTAAAAACACATTGGATTGTGCGAAGTTCCAAGATGTACAAATACTCTACGGATGTTCTGGTGAGACCGTTGAAGGCTTTCGTTGCACAGACGATGTGCTGAAGTATACTGCAGAGCTAAACTTTATAAAGTCTCACATACACCGTGAAGTAAAAGAAACAACGCGTGCAGAAGAGAAGCAGCAGGTATGGATAATGAGTCTTGCTGATGGGTGGTGTGACAAGCGGTATTACGTCATGCTACACCATGTCGATTACTCATACCCTACGACTGAAAATGTGAATCTCGTGATCATGGACAATCTTAAGTATTTTTATCACTATATTAACGTATATCATGATGAGGTTCGTAGTGAGGTTGTGGCTAGTGCCCTGCGTGAATTTTTAACAGAGTTTAGAGACGAGTATCGTTTGATGGGCAGAAAGAAAAATATGAACATATGTTCCTCTCAAATAGTGCGCCGGAGTGTGGAGATGTTTAGTAAAACATAAAATGTTCCTAGTTCTTATCCAAACTGTCTGGTGCGTAGGCTGGTAGTGATATTCTTGTACCGAAATATGTACAACAATTCGACTCGCGGTCATACGAACAAGCCCATTCACGTATCATCGAGTCAGCCGCCCGTCGAACCATTCCTGCCTACCTGCGTGCCTCACACGGCTCATAGTTATCTCAGAGCTTGAGCCGAGTGGACGTGCGCTCCTCGAATACGATGGAACTTCCTTTGAGCAGCATTCTCAACGCCTCGTACGATGTGTCCGTGACGAAATCGTTTGCGCGTGTTCAGGCGTAATTCCGGTACCATTAGCTATGTACTGGAAACGGAATGTAGACGACAAACAAACGGGTTTATTTAAGTATCGAGGAGATGAATAGAATCTTTGTGATAGTTGAGAAGTGGAGTGAAGATCGTTATAAAATACCTGCTAACGTAGGTACAAGAAGAGAGCAGATTAGTGACGCACCCTCATACGCCGTTGTATGTACGTTGTGTATAAATAACGATCGGCCGTGCATTGATATACGGCTGATGTGGAAGAATGCTTCTGATAATAACGCTCTTGTTCCTACGCGAAACCGTTTCATCCTCGACAGAATGTTTGAAATCGTCGGATTCCGTAAACTGAAACCTATATTAGACGCGCGTGTTACGGACATGCTTTATTTTGATACAGTACTTGAATACGCCTACACCGCTCTGCTCGATGGGTTTACCGAGTGTAGGGCTGGTGAGAATGGTCTAGAGCTGGACGTTTATTTAAAAAGTTTAGACTCTTTGAAATACCATGAACTTTGGTACAAAGCAATTGATCGGTACAAGGCTGAGCTCACCTACACCGTTCACCCTGAAGAACTATTTCTTTATATAACGCGCAGTTGTCGTAACGATTTAGAAGATTATTTCAATTGCCGCTATGTTGAGTGAGTTCACGATTGAAAAGCTCGAGTCGGTAGAAATAAACCCTCGATTGGAAAAGCGTGTTTATAAACTTGTGTTTAATAATGTAGCTAACGATGAACTCTTTGTGCGTGCTTTTGATTGTATTCTAGACGTATTTAAAGATGACTTACCAACCGGTTGTAAAGTGGGAACAAAAATAGTACTGAACGATATGAAAGCCCTTCATATCGAGTACAGGTTTCCCTATACTTTAAGCGGTGAAATATTATTAAGCCGCATATACTGCGTAATGCAGAGCAATAATGATGTAATTGTAAACTCGATTAAGACCGAGTTTAGTATTTTGAAAAAAAAGTGAATTGTATTTATATATATATTTTGCTTGACATTTCTCCTGTACTGATTATACGCATACTTCTATTGATTTGTATTTATATATATATTTTGCGTGATATTTCTCCTGTACTGTTATGTACATATTTCTATTGAAGTGTATATTTATTTCTATTTGAAATGTATATTTTATTTTTTATATATCCATAATTGTGTGTATATATTTCCTGTACTGTTATATGCATATTCCTCAATTGAAATGTATATTTATTTTCTATATATTTATAATAAACAGAATGATGCAATGTTGTTTTACTTAATTGTTACGCCTTCTAAACCTACTACCGGTATTCTTTTAAGAAATATAATAATGCATACAACGGTATTGCGGTATCTGGCAATATTTAAGCCTTCTAAGCCAACTGGCTGATTAGGAGTCTATAATAGTGTATACAATGGTATCTGGCAACTCAGTCTTCGATTAGAATTAAATGAATACATGGCGCTATCTGGCAACTCAAGCCATTTACAGCCAACTGGCTGATTAGGCGTATATAATAATGTATACAATAATACTGCTAAAAAGAGGTATCTGGCAACTCAAGCCATTTACAGCCAACTGGCTGATTAGGAGTCTATAATAATGTATACAATGGTATCTGGCAACTCAATCTTCGATTATAATTAAATGAATACATGGCGCTATCTGGCAACTCAAGCCATTTACAGCCAACTGGCTGATTAGGAGCCTATAAAACAACGCCTACTCGGCTGAAGTCTTAATGTGCACTTGGCTCCTGCCAAGTGAACACCTCTCCTCCTCCTTTCTCTCCTTTCTCTTGGGGGATAACGCCGCCTCCAAGTTTTCCTTGTTGCACCTGCAGCATCCCCCCTTTGGGCGATTTTTTTTTCTTTTTTTCTTTTTTTTGCAACCCCCCACCCCCCCTTTGCAACAACCCCCACCCCCCTTTGCAACATTCTTGCACTCTCCCCTTTTGCGGCTATACTACTCTCAGTAACTAAAGTTTACCCTCTTTAGTATAAATTTTGTGTTATTTGCAAAAGTTACAAAAAAAATTCTAATGTTCATACATGTATTGTACCAAGCATATACACAACATATTGAACACCAGCCTAGAAGCCATGCAAGATCTGGGTAACTGAGGACTTGTGATGTATGGGCTATGGAGATTCTCTTGATGTTGCCATAATGAAACTGCTTTTAAGCCAATCACGGTTTCAAGATCTCTATGATCGGTAAAGGCAACATGACACCTCAGCCAATCACAGGGGCTTAAACTAGCGATGTCATCAATAAAACATTACGTCAGGAGAAAACAGTGGGCTGATCGTAGTCTCACTTGACAGACTTTGGAGTCGTTGAGCAACCTCTAAAAATTACCTTTAAGGCCTATAATTTTGCATGGTTTAATTTTTCAACAAAAGGCACCAAATAAAGGCTGAGCCCACTGGCATTTCAAAATATATTTTTTTGGCATCACCCTATTACACAGGTATGTGATTAATACTTCATGCCTCTCTGAAGTCAGTTTTCTGTATACTGCTAGCACACCAGCATAAAGTAAAACTCGTTTACAAGCAGCTTTTTATTGCTGGGTTTCAGTTAGCATATTGAGGGGGATTTTGAAGTACAAAATTTAACCAACGTTATGGTGTTGTTATGAGTCGAGGAAATGTATGTAAATGCTTGAATGGGGCTCAGTTTTACAGCGAGATTCGCAGTGAATAATTAAGAGGCTACTACTGATCGAAAGAAAAGAGAAAAAACTAACAAAATTAAACAGTTAGCAGAGTGGTTCCCAAACCCATGGTCGCGACCCAAGTGAGGGTCAGGAAGGTGTTCCTGAGGGTCGCGGGACGGAAATTCTCAACGACTGATTCAATCAAACTATATGAATATAAACACAACGTATCAAAATGATTGGTCATTAACACTGCATGTACCAGCGTTTAGGGTCGTCAGGCCAAGACAATATTGTATTCAGGGTCGCCACCATAAAAGTTTGGGAGCCACTGAGTTTGCAGTTACACTACTGTGTAATTTTTTTGCAATTCAACCAATGGTTTGCTTTTTGGAAAATGTTACTAGGAACTTTTCGGACACTTTTTTTTTTGTCACATATTTACTTTCTTCTTCCTTATCCGGAGGACCAGGTCTTGAATTCCCATGTGGCAGACATTCTAATCTGGTCCCTTCGTAAAGGTTCGTGAACACATTTCCTAAAGCATTACTAAAGGATAATTTCGGGGTCCAAATCCTACTGATTTCTTTAAAAGAGAGAAAATTAAGGGATCGCTGTTCCTTCAGATTCTGGAAGGTGAGTCTCGTGTCTTTCCAACGTAGACGAAGCTGTAAAGCAGTTTGAAAGGTCAGATCTTGTGTCTTGATAGTCGGGAAGGCGACGATGTTGATGGAAAAACTAATATTCAGAGGGTCTGGAGGGTGAGTGGGAGTGGGAGGAATGACGTTTTTGTACCCATCAGGAATGTCAACCAATGAGCAGCTGATTTCATCACTATCGTCAGGACAATCTAATCGGAGATCGCAGCGATTCTCTAGATTAATGCAGGTTCCATCTTCACAAGTGAATTGGCCTTCACCGCAGGCAGAGAGTGTCATATTCAACCGTTGTTCTCGGTGGTAGCCGCAAACGTTGTACTCTAAGACCCAGGTTCGTTTTCCAAACGGATATCTGTCTTTGTGTGCCGGCGTATATCTCATGGAAGCCTTCTTATTCTGTCAATTTATTAAATAACTTTAGTATGAATTACACCATGAATTTTAGTATTTTTATACAATTATTAATCATTCAATTATACAATTTTTTGCTACAACTGTAAATTCAATTAATTTACCCTAAACTGAAGTACATATGTATAAGTAAGCGAGAGGGATATGTTCAATTCCTTTCTATAAAATGCAAACATTTCATGCCTGAACGCTCTCATTTATATTGTTTCTTTTAAGTGTACTACTACTACTACTACTACTACTACTACTACTACTACTACCACTAATAATAATATAATAATAATAATAATAATTGCTTTGCAAGTGCATGGATAATATGCTAACATTTGAATAGCCTATACTGGAAATGCTGGGATTTCTCCCACCATTTATGTTTAAATACTACAAAGAATATGCATTGCAGCATAATTTTTGAATCGGAAAATTAATATATTTCCACTCAATTTTATTACATTTTATTTTGTATATATTTGCATTTATATAAATCAAACATAGCGTTCAAAACAGAATTAACCAAGCATGGTTTATCTATTCTAAATTTCTAATTAAGAACTTTACCTTTAATGATCGCAAAATCCAAGACTGGGTGCTGTTTTCCCAGTAGATTTCAGAGTGAAGCGTTCCTACGATCATAGGCTTCCCATTTCTTTCTCCTTCGAGGAAGTAATCGTAATTGAAAGGGGAAGTATTACACATTGCTGGACCTTTCATATACAAATAAGTGCGGGTTTCGAATTCGCAAGGAACGCAAAAGTAATATGTTTGAAGACAAGCAATATCGGACCATCTGGCGGCGAAATCTCCATAAAGCATAACCATGCAGTTTTCAACAGTTCCCCCATTGGGTCCTTTTCCCCTCCACGATCCTTCCCAGTTAATAGGAACGGAGGTTCCACTATACTTCCAGACTCTTTCTTCCTCCTCGTCAGTGGCTCCCAACCACATGTAAGATCTTCCAAGATTATTTGAGCAGTATCCTGCGATATCTATGGAATTATCGTAGAGCCACTTGTTTTCTTCTTCACTTTGGGGAACAGCAACTCTTCCGCCAAGTATCTTCAAGAATTTAAAGATACATTAGGGAAATTATTAAACAAGCAGAAAGTAAGCCAATATGAATCTCGAATCCAAAGACTCATAATTGAATTAACAAGAAAAAACAGAAAAGCAGAACCTGACACCATTTTTGAGAATCTTTAAAGTTCATTCTTGTTGGAAATATGATGAACGTTCGCGGTGACCTCTCACAAAATGTATTCCTATCAATGAGGACCCATTCTACCTCCCCACTAACATCCCATTCCATCTGGGACCACGGCAGAGTATCCCCTTCAATTACAGTATCACAACCTGCAATCTAGGATTATGCAAACTGTAGAAAATATATATATATATATATATATATATATATATATATATATATATATATATATATATACAGGGCGTCCCAAAAAAATGTATACACACTTTAAATACTTATAAAGGCAGTGTTTATTAAAATACATTTCATTTTCAAAATGTAATAGAATCTACAGACATTATTTAATTGTTTTGTCAACGCCTGTTTTCAAACTGACGTCCGTTCTGGTCCAGGCACTGCTGATAACGCGAAGCAATGGAATCGCAAACATCACGAAACATTTCGTTTGGTATTTGTGTGCATTCTCGTTCAATGGCTGCTCTCAATTCAGCGACTGTTGCAGGTTTTATAGCGTAGACTTTGTCTTTTAAGTATCCCCATAAAAAAAAGTCTAGTGGTGTGAGGTCTGGTGAGCGCGGAGGGTATTCTACGAAACCCCTTCGTCCAATCCACATCCACATCGTGCCAAGTACCACTCGCAATACTCCACTCTTCGGTCCGGATCATCTTCATTAATAGCATGGACTAATCTTGGAATGTAACTTTTCCATTGACAGCGCTTCAAAATGCGTTGGACAGACGATTCTGAAATTCCTACCTCACGACTCGCTTGCCGCACAGATTTTCTTGGACTTTGGTGATACGTTTCCAGTACTCTTTCTTGCTTTGTGGGGCTTGTCGATGTCCGTGGTCTTCCGGAACGCTTCTTGTGGACATTCTGAACAGTTCCATCGGCTTCAAACTTATCTCTAATTCGAGTGATGGTAAGTCGCGTTGGTGGATCTGTTTGAAACTCCCTCCTAAACTGTCTTTGCACTTCAACTGCGTTTTCACACTTCCAGTAGCATTTTAGAATGAATTTCCTTTGTTCAAAGCTTAGTCTGACTGCCATTATTAATTCTAATGGGTTTAACTTGGAAAGAAAGAAACATCAATTGAGCTATCAGCTGTTAAAGTGTGTATACATTTTTTTGGGACGCCTGTATATATATATATATATATTATATATATATATATATATATGTGTGTGTGTGTGTGTGTGTGTGTGTGTGTGTGTGTGTGACACTAAAGAATCCGAATGAGTATAATTAAGAACTGTTTAACCAACTAAGTGAACTTAAAATTTTTTATTTCAAAAACTTTGTTCGTTCTTTCATTTACACCAAAAAGAGTTAAATATTCTTTAACCTGTTCTATTGTATCTTCAGATAACTTTGTGGACCAGAAATTTAGTTCAGTCAGCTCGCCGCTGAAACTCTGATCTCGTTGAAAATCTCCTCCTAACGAATCTTGTTCTTGACCTGAAAAATAAATTTAAAAAGGTAATCCTTAGAAGTAAAGTCAGCATAGAGCCCAGTCTAAATTACTCGTTCTAAAATTTCTCATCCATATTTACAATAATTAAATCAAATACTATTCATAGCAAGCACCCTGGCTCCGCCTACTTTTACGTAAGTTTTTTTTTTTTTTTACTCTACCCGTCTACCGCTGTGTAGTGTTCGACAAAGCACTAAATTCCTACCGAAGTAAAAACGTCATCACCCTGAATTATATTTCCATATTTACTGTTATATACTGTAGTTTAATATTTATTCAGATATACTAGTTGTTAATTAATAAATGAGGCATTCTGGAAGGATTTGACAGGATAACACGCTCAGTATAGTCACTGAGTTTAGTATCTTGTTACATATATATTTTTTGCTTAAATTAGATTTTGAAGCTGAGTTCGCCGATCAGCCCAAATTCACTTAGTTTCAGCTTCTTACATGAACTGTTATATCTATAAATAAATAACAGTTTCATGCCTCAATCTTGTTTGACGATTAGCAAACCAAGAAATTAGAAATCTGCCATAGGAAAGTTTATGAAAGAATTGTATAAAACCAACTTTACTATAGAGAGGCTATCTGAATACAGAGTACCTAATTTATTATGCAAATTGCTAGCTTCTCAGTAATGTTTGATAGAGTTGTTTAACCTCCTTCACAACAACAACAACAACAACATCTAAGGTCATATGACAGAGGAGACCTAGCTTTCCGTGGAATTCGAACCACGGGTCGCTGATAACTGGACGCAAAGGATGGTCTCCCATCCAACTACGATCCAGACCTAATGTCGCTTAGCTTCGCTGATCGAGGGGGAGTGATGTTCCAAATATGTTTACGGAATCGGGCAAAACGTAGCCCTGTTTCTCAATAAGTTTCCTGGTAATACGGTCTAAGTGTTCTAAATAGTATTATTCCTTCATAAATGATTTTCAAAATAAATTAGCGACCTCTAAGACAATAAATAGTTATTAAAAATAAAACAATAAAAGTAAAATGTGATACGTTTCAATAAATAAATATTTATCAGGTATATCTAGTTGTATTCCGTAATCAGTCTTTAAATAACCCCTTTCTACTCGGCTTAATGTTTATCATGCTTGTATGGAGCTACTACTTACAGCCAGACATGGGATTCATTACAAAATTTGATTATGATCATGGTTATGATTACAGGTCGACGAAATTTTTATTATGATTTTGGATTATGACTGTGGGCCTTGAAAAACCTTGATTATGACTACAATCATGATTATGGCCATCGAAAAATCTTGATTATGTCCTTGAAATTTTTTTATTATGATTATAATCATGAATATGGCCTTGAAAATTTTTGCTTATGATTATACTCATGAATATAGGCCTTGAAAAATCTTGATTATAATTATGATTATGGGGCTTAACAAATCTTGATTATAATTATGATTACCATGTTTCATTATGATGATGACTATGGAGTTACGAGTAATAAGAGTATGATACAGTACTGATGTATAGTTTGTGCAACTTATATTATGTATTATGTATATCATATTTGCTTGTTAACATAAAAAACAAGAAATAACTGATCAAATTCACTCTATTTTATATTTTGAATTATAATTGTATCATACAATCTACAATGAATAACTAGGAAAGCATCAGTATATGGCACTAGGACTTAGGGCGGGTCATACTATGCATTTTTTTAAATCAATGGAGAGGGGTGTTCAAATGACATATTTTGGTGTATAGAACACAATTCTGAAGAAAATATTTAATTCTGATAACCCTAACCTACATCATTTTGCAGTTGATTATTATTAAATTGTTGATTATTTTACTATTGTAGTTACCCCAGAATATGTCTTCTCACGTTTTCTATCATGGCTGCTCACGTTATCTCTCATAGAGCATTGTTCTAACTAATTCATATAAACACATATAATGTAATTCATATAATAATAATATATTTAAATACTCAAATAAAAAGGTGTGCCATTCCACTTAATTGTAATTATCATACAGTTTGGTATATGAAATATTTTGACGGTTTTCTGGCGCGCATAAGGCCATTTTCTGAGCCACCTTTCTCAGAGGCTAGAATGTAACGTTTCAGAACATTCTAAAACGTTTTGTGAAATATTTGAAGTGACTCATGATTTATGAAGCTATTTTACCACCTCGGCTTGCAGTGAGGGGATAGATTTAGTGATTATCTACTGATATTTTTTTGTTACTGTTCACATGTGAGTATTATTCTGTTATATTTTAGAAAAAGCTATTTCTACGCATATTATAGTGATACATTGAGCAAAATTTAATTAACAACTTTGATTTCAGCTAAAATTAGGTGGTTCATTTTTAGTACAACTGAGCAGTATGAGGCCTATTTCAATGTTCTAAAGAATATTTTTAGGATGTGTTTCTTTAGTTTTTTTAGAGTACATGAACAAATTATTTGCATTACAGACAACCGATAAATTAGCATTTTATAACATTGTGAAACCAAAAAAGCATAATGTGTTTAGCATTTGCAGATAAATTTGTTCTTGCCCATTTCAGCTCTTTTTTTAACCAAGAATTTTGCGCTGAAAAGAGTTAATACCTGTCTGTAGTGGATACTTAACTGTTGTATTATTGTTTTTATTTCAGTGTGAACTCATAAGAAAATGGCTGAAGTCAGAACAAGGACGAAATCAAGTTCTCATCTGAGTAATCTTGTTGGCACTGGCCGGGAGCTGTTGGTGTCTGAACTGCCAACTGTGAGGGATATCTTGAGGTATGGCATCTACTTGAGGAAGCAAAGTGAAGATGACAGGAGGAACTACCCAGTGGACAAGCTGGTGAGTGACATCTACCCTGGTCCGATATGTCAGTGGAGCAAAGCTAATGCTCTTTTCAAGCCACCTGTTATCAATGAAAAAGTGACCATCATGTCCAAGCTCAAGGAGGTCTGGAATCAGGCAGTGAAGTTTTCTCTTAGGAAGGGCAAACTTGATGCCAAAGAGAGGTTCATTGTGAAGTTAGACAAGTTCTTTGATATTTTGACTTGCAAGTGTCAGATTACCAGTTGTGAGGGGGGAGGCTGTGAGGGCTGTGTTATCCAAGCCCACATTAACTGTTCCTGCAGCAGAGAGAAAAAGATTCCTGTGAAAGATCTTGCCTACATCAAGGGACAGAAAGAGAAGGTTGGAAGTAAGGGACCCCACCAAATAGGGGGTCCTGATCTACCAGAGCACAAGAGACAGGTGAGGACATTGAAAAGGCAGTGGATGGAAAGGAAGGCAGAGAAAAGGAGAAGGAGCAAGGAGGAAAGTGCTGCAGTAGCAGAGAAGGCAGCCAGGAAGGATGTTAAGAGATTTTTGGCAGATGGTGATGAGGATCTGGAATTGGAGAGAAGTGGTGATGAAGATGAGTTTGTTCCTGAAGTTGAGCTCTTCCCTCAAACTGACCCTGAGCCAGCAGCTTCGGCAAAGGTACAGAAAAACTATGATGAGATTCAAAACATTGCCCTTGCTAGTGTAAGGTATGGCATAGGGCTGAGGCCAACTGCAGCGATAGCAACAGCAGCTCTGATTGACGCAGGAATCATCACAGAAGACAATACAAGTAAAGTGATTGATAAGAGCAAGGTCAAGAGAGCACAGGAGAAGTTGATGAGAGAGCTGGGGGAACAGTTCGAGAAGAAGTGCAGGGAGGAGGGGGGGATCTCTTGCATCCTCTTTGATGGGCGGATTGACCTGACCAATGTGATGATGGAAGCTGAGGGCAGTGACCAATCTTTTCCCGCAAAGATCAAGGAAGAACACTATAGTGTTGTTAGTGAGCCTGGCAGCTACTATCTCTTCCACTTTACCCCAGAGAAAGCAACTAAAGAGGAGTCACATGCGGAGAAGATTGCTAAGGTCCTGTTTGCCTGGCTGAAAGAGAGGGGTTATGATAAGACCTTGTTGGCCATTGGAGGAGACTCAACAAATGTCAACACTGGTGTGAAAGCTGGAGTAATGCGGAAGCTGGAGCTGCACCTGGGGAGAAAGCTGGTCTGGTTGGTGTGCAACCTGCACACTGTTGAACTTCCCCTGCGCCATCTCATTGTTGACCTTGATGGCCCTACTCTGTCAGACAAAAAATTATCCGGGCCAATAGGAAAGCTACTTGATTCTGCTACAGACTTTGATATCAATCCAAACTTCACCCGAATCTCTGTTGGCCCTCCACTGATCAAGCTTCCTGACAAGGTCATTCAAGATCTCTCAACTGATCAATACTATGGCTATAAAATTCTCTGTGCAGTCAGGGATGGAGTACTTCCTGCAGGGCTGGCTCTGTTAGAGATAGGACCAGTAAACCACAGCCGCTGGCTCACCACAGCGAACAGACTTCTCAGGCTCTGGGTGTCAAAGCACGGACTTAAAGGAAAGAACCTGAAGATTCTGCAATTCATTGTGGAATTCATCATTGGAGTGTATTACCCATGTTGGTTCAACGTGAAGGTCAAGCACTCCTGGATCGAAGGGCCTAGGCACATCCTCTTTCAGCTGGACTGCCTCAAGTCCCAGAGAAAGGAGGTGCTGGATATTGTGATGCCAACTGTGAGAAGATCTGCTCGGTATGCCCACAGTGAAGTCATCCTCCAAACACTACTCTGCTCTGAGGATCAGAAGGAGAGGATTGAAGGGGTGGAGAGAATCCTGGCCATCAGGGGAGAGGGGGACCCGGACACTCAGCTGGGGGACTCCTCTGTTAGGAGCAGAAGGACACCTGACATCAATTGTGATGCTTCCAGCATCGGTGACTTGATCAGCTGGTCAGAAGGTGTGTCAGAGCCACCTCTCACCTGCTCTCTAAGCACCTCAGAGGTGAAAAACTTCATCAACACCCCCATGGAGGTGCGCAACTGGCTTGCCCACACAAAGCATTGAGAGGGTTGTTAAAATGGTGACTGAGGCTTCTGCTAAGTACTTCTCACAGGAAAAGAGGGATGGAGGGATCAGGGCTCAGGAGACCAGCAGGAAGCTGATGTCCAAGTCTGAGTCAAAGCAGGATTTGTGCAACCTGGCAAAGTTCAAGATGTCAGGAGAATGATCTTTGTAATTATATCCAGTGATATACATGCAGTTCACCTATTAATAAATATATGTAAAGTTGATTTGGCCTTGTCAATATAAATGATTTACCTTATATCTTTTAATATATTATAAAGGGGTTCAAAAGGGTAAAATTGGCAATTTAGAAATACAAAATGATGTAGGTTAGAGTTATCCTATCCAAAGAATAAGCTCATATTTGAATTCCCCATGTAAAAACACATAATTTAGACATCCCTGATGGTAGGATTTCCTTCAGATTCATGTTGTCACCTGAGTACGACCCGCCCTAAATTATGGCACACTCTCATCTCAATACTATCATAGCATTATGATAATGCTAAACTGCATTATCACATGCAAAAGATATGGCGACCGAAAAGATATTGTTAGATTGCGCTAGATTTCGCCAGACAGCCACAGGCTTCCGATAGTTGCCATGGTAACGGAGGGAACAGTTGACTATACTCTTTGGAAAGTTTGTAGTTTTGTGGCTATACAAAAACTTGACCATATACTGAAAGAAGACAAATGAAGCCACATTTTTAGTGAAAAAATAATTAATATATGCCATTAGGTGTACAGTTGTGCTCATTATTCTCAGGACACTCTTGAGAACAGATAGCGACACCTGGCTTACAAACGGTTGTAACATTTTATGAATGAATCTGGGAGTGAGTGAGTGTGATTGGTTGGTTGACTCATTGCCAAATGTCTTTAGAACATAATTATTTCTATTCATCACTCTGGTTTACATATTACTAAGGGAGCGTAAATGAATAATTAAATATAAATTCAAGGGAGATGTCAATGAGGTGAATGGTCTTGTAAAAACTAAAAAAAACCTTCGGACGTGATGACAGTGTTCATGGTATTGGCATGGTATCCTGCGTGTGCAGACAGAATGCCGAAAGTCAAAATGCCGACAGTCAAAATGCCGACAAGACAAAATGCCGACAGGACAAAATGCCGACAGTCAAAATGCGACAGTCAAAATGCCGAGAAAGTAAAGAGCGTAAAAAAACATCAAGCCAACTAAATTTTTATTTGGTAAAAATAATTTTAAAAAATATGCTTTTTAAAACGGAAGTAATTTATTAATGAGAAATAGGTTTTAAATCTGAAGCAATTTTTTTAAAGCTAGACAGGTTGTCAAAAATTTGTAGCTATTGAATAAACAAATTAAAATAAATATTTTTTTTTTAAAAGCTAATGCAATATATTAAAAAGAGGAAGGTTCCAAAAATAATTTATTTATTAAAACGAAACTATAAATTGTGAGCCATTGACCTTAAGAACAACAAGGTGTCAGTCGAATTATAAGTTGCGAGTACCCTTTTAATACGGTCATTAACCCTGGTATATTTTTTATTTATTCGCGTCACGTTAGCCACAAGAGATATTTGTTCGAGAATTATTTCATTGCTAGCTTGCTCTAGCTGGATTTTCTTGACGAGTTTAGGCATGGTCGGGTGGGTTATCGAAACTCTGCTATTGAAAGCTTGGTGCCATCCCTCCAGAGAATTGGTTGTTCTGGGTAGATCCGATTCAATTCGGCTGCAAACGGACCATAACTCGATTTCAAAGGCTGGGCGCCTTCGACGACCGCCGCGCATAACAACGCCGAGCCATGTTTTTTCAAAATATTCCAAAAACTCGCTTAGCACTGTATCTGTTTCTTCGTCTAGCGAGGCAACAAGTTCATTATATACGATGCACACATCTTGTTCAGGAACAAACGCTAAAGCTCCCAGCTGCTTGATGAAAAAGCATTTTCTTGATTGGAATACCAACTTGTTAATCCCAAATGCTGAATTTTGCGCCATAAACACTGGCTAAAGTGAAAATAGCAACCGAATAGAGTTACCGTGGGAAAACACTTTTTCACGCTGTTTATTGCAGCTATTTCAAAGTCCACTGTAAGTGAATCTGGACAAATATTTCTCTCTTTAAGGAAATTGAAAATAATGTCGTAAGTCTTTTCGGCTTTATTCTTGATAATGGAGAAAACTAAGGGTAACGTTTTAGTTTCAGAAACAACGGCATGAAGAGTATAAAGCTGCATTCCGAGAGGCGCACAAGAAAACGTTCCATCACTAAGCCAATTCTTTTTCGATGCTAAAACTTCTAAATTTTTCATTGTTGAATAAATATAAACATCCTCATTTTCTAATAATAAAAATTTATCACCTCTTGTCGTTAGTGTTAAATCATTTGTATTATCATTACGCCTTCTTATTCGCCGTACACTGCGCGATAATGAGTCTTTATGCGGCAATGCACCACATGCATTTAAAGGAAGATCGCTCAAACAATTGTTAATTACCGAAGATGTCACTTCATCTGAGTGCGCTGCGCGTTGCTTTACGTTTTCAACTGCTTTTAAAGCACAAATACGGCTCGGATTTGGCGGATGCGAATGGTTATGAGTAATCTTTTGAATAACGTCGGCACAAGTCACAATCCTAGCTTTGCACTCAGAGCGTATCTCACATCTCCAATAAACACGGGTTTCTCGTTTTCTGTCGACAACATAAGCATATCCTTCAAACAAAAGTTTTCTGCCGCCTTTGTTACCAGTTACAAATTCCATTTTAATAAGCGGAAGGGGTCGAATAATATATTTAACAGTGCTCCAGTCTAAACTAAAGTCTAAGCAAACTTCACAATTGTGAAGTCATCTACCGTAGAGTTGCCAAATACTAATATCGCAGGGTTGCCTAATACTAATAAAGCCGATCTTGTAAAGATGAATTTTTTTTATATTATTCGAAAATTTGACTGTCGGCATTTTGTCCTGTCGGCATTTTGTCTTGTCGGCATTTTGTCTTGTCGGCATTTTGACTGTCGGCATTTTGACTGTCGGCATTTTGACTTTCGGCATTCTGTCCGTGCACCGGTATCCTGAACGAACTGAAATATAACTGAATGTATAAAAACAGAGCCGTTGGTAGGCATTATTGCGTCCCAAGCAAATTCCAAATTTATTTATTTATTTATTTATTTATTTATTTACGCTTAATATTGAACATAGATTCAGATATTATTTTGTTATAACAAAGACAGCTCAAAAAATGATATATATATATATATATATATATATATATATATATATATATATATATATGATACACACAGACCGTGCATGGAACAAGGAACTCTTCTGGGATAATTAAATCCACTATAGTCCGAATAAGTAATGGTAAATGACAAATACCATAGTTTTTCTTTTTCATGATGCTAGCCCGACGTGGGCAACGGGCCACTCGCAAAGAGGTCCCATAAATATAGCTTCCCTCACCAGCTATCTGCAAAGCAGACAGGATCCAGCTTTGGGACATGGATCTAGGGTTTAAAGCAGCCTAGCCCTGCTACATTTAGAACCTCAATATAAGCAAAAGACTCGCTGCTTTCACGTCAGATTTAATACATCAAAGAAAAAGGGGTAACTATTATATTTTAGCCAAAAACCAAAACTTAAACCTCAACTGGCAGAATTGAGCGTCCACTTTTCAAGGCACATAACATGTCCGTTTCAAGATGGGAATGAACTCAGAATGGTTCCCTGAGTTTTTTATGATACACACAGACCGTGCATGGAACAAGGAACTCTTCTGGGATAATTAAATCCACTATAGTCCGAATAAGTAATGGTAAATGACAAATACCATAGTTTTTCTTTTTCATGATGCTAGCCCGACGTGGGCAACGGGCCAGTTGAGGTTTAAGTTTTGGTTTTTGGCTAAAATATAATAGTTACCCTTTTTCTTTGATGTATTCAATCTGACGTGAAGACAGCGAGTCTTTTGCTTATATTGAGGTTCTAAATGTAGCAGGGCTAGGCTGCTTTAAACCCTAGATCCATGTCCCAAAGCTGAATCCTGTCTGCTTTGCAGATAGCTGGTGAGGGAAGCTATATTTATGGGACCTCTTTGCGAGTGGCCCGTTGCCCACGTCGGGCTAGCATCATGAAAAAGAAAAACTATGGTATTTGTCATTTACCATTACTTATTCGGACTATAGTGGATTTAATTATCCCAGAAGAGTTCCTTGTTCCATGCACGGTCTGTGTATCATAAAAAACTCAGGGAACCATTCTGAGTTCATTCCATATATATATATATATATATATATATATATATATATATATATATGCGGTTTATGAATGAAAAACACAATGTTTTCATGCCTATTAAATTTTAATAACATTATAACATCACCAGATTGATGGGTATCTGCAGGTTTCATATGTCACCTCTTAGAATATCTTCCAATTGGCAAATGGACGACAGCTGAATGGATACTACTGGTATGGCATTGTTATATCTGGAGCAAATGCTATTTCTAGATCAGCAACACTGATATATCATAGTAATAAACAGTCACTGAGAGAAATATTATTTAGAAACGAAGAATGTTTTTTATTAAGGCAGTATCATAAATGCATATAATTTTTTTGTATTAATAAGTTCCATGTTACAAATTAAGTGTTGAACCACTGCAGCTGTGACTTTTGGCGGTCTCTCACCTCAAAGGAGAGAATTACAGAAAATAAAACTATTACAGTGATTCGTATCAATAAACACAGCCATTTAAACGATGATATTTGATATGTTCAACACTATAGTTTGAGTGTTGTGCAAACATTCCCCCTTCTCTTGTTTTTAAAAAATTATTATTATGATTATTATCAATGACACCTTTCCAATTAGAGCTTTTTCGTATTTAGTTTCCTGTGCCTCATTCTTTCCCTTTAAGATTGAATCTTTTCAGTGTGGGTACCACCGACACATTTGCTATCAGTTTGCTTTTTAGTTTATATATAAATAGGGCTTATTAATCTGTTTTTTTTTTTTGCCGGTTGTTTACCAACATTACATGATTAATCTGCCTTTTATGTCCAACCCAACGCCCCGATCAGATTTTTATTTTCATACTCGTGTACAGTTTAATAAATTTAGTACCACAATTTTTTATTTACTGTTACCTTCCGCATTTTCTACCATTCTCCAAAACTATTTGTTTTGAAACACTAATAAATTTGCATCCATATTCCCAAGAAGATAATTTTATTTAAGTAAGATGACACTGTAAGTATATAGATTATTTAAAAAAAAATTAAATTCCTCTCACGTTAAAATTAATTTGGTAGCACACTGCCTTGGAATTATGTGTATAACAGTTAATAAAGTTAATAATTTGAAAGACTTCCCTGTGAAATTTTCTGTAAACCAACTGTAATCCCGCCAATGTGTAACAAGCGCTTCATAAATTACAGGCGGTGGAGAAATTCAGCGCGAACACTCAGGAGATCAGCGGAGCCCTTCGAATGTTTCCGCAGACCATTCAAAAAACCGAATTCCCGAACGATGTCTCCTCATGCGAAGAACTTCTTAAAAGCCATGTATTGTTCGCTGGTTAGTTTGCGTAGGAAGACTTTTTTTTCTCGTGTAACTTGAAATTTTAGTGATTTTAAGCAATGAATTCGTGAGTGAGTATATTTTTTGTACTGCGAGATCTATATTAAAGAATATGATAAATACAACTGCGAAAAAAGTTCTCAAAAGAAAAATGCGTGGAAAATATACTGAACATTTCGAGATCCCAAATTATTTTCGTGTAGTTGGTTCGAGAATAGCCTTGTGCAACGCCTTGTTTTTTTTTATGAATGGGTATTGAATAGTGTTCCTCCGAGAGACGACTTAAAAAAATTCCTTCCCTTCGCCATTCATATTTGTACAGGGTGTAACAAAAGTTTGTTACAGTACGAGATTATTTTTTATTTCTTATGAAGACAATAAATATTCAAATTGCGTGTCATTCGGGTGTTCACATGTTTATTCGATCACGTAAACTACAGTACATTGAACGTTACGTAGAACATCCTTTTTATGATGATATATTTTTGTTGTATGTTGGCTTATACGAGTAACTGTTGAATAGTTTGTGCTCTTGTCTGGGCAAGTTTTCGTAACTACTATGATATGTAGCAAGAAAAGCTGCGGAACTATCTTCGCCAGTAGAGGAACGAGGACGTCCACAATGAGCTTTTCTTGCTTTTCTTGCTAAATACCATACCATAGTTACGAAAACTTGCCCAGACAAGAGCACGAACTATTCAACAATTAAAGACAACATACAACAAAAATATATCATCATCAATAAGGATGTTTTACGTAACGTTCAATATATTGTAGTTTACGAGATCGAATTAACATGTCAGCACCCGAATGACGCAATTTGAATATTTATTTTCTTCATAAGAAATAAAAATATTCTCGTACTGTAACACTTTTGTTACACCCTGTACAAATAGGAATGAGTGAGGGAAGGAATTTTTTTAAGGCGTCTCTCGGAGGAACAGTATTCAATACTCATTCATAAAAAAAACCAAGGCGTTGGACAAGGTTATTCTCGAACCAACTACACGAAAATAATTTGGGATCTCGAAATGTTCAGTATATTTTCCACGCATTTTTCTTTTGAGAACTTTTTTCGCAGTTGTATTAATCATATTCTTTAATATAGAATATACTCACGAATTCACTGCTTAAAATCACTAAAATTTCAAGTTACACGAGGAAAAAAAGTCTCTTCCTACACAAACTAACCAGCGAACAATACCTGCCTTTTAAGAAGTTCTTCGCATGAGGAGACATCGTTCGGGAATTCGGTTTCTTGAAGGGTCTGCGTAAACATCCGAAGGGCTCCGCTGATCTCCTAAGTGTTCGCGCTGAATTTCTCCACCGCCTGTAATTTATGAAGAGATCGTTACACATTTGTGGTATTACAGTTGGTTTACAGAGAATTTCACAGAGAAATATTTCAAACTACTAACTTCATTAACTGTTATACACAATTCCAAGGCAGTGTGTTACCAAATTAATTTTAACGTTAAGGGAATTTAATTTTTTTTTTTAATAATCTATATACTTAGGCTTGGGTTGGACATAAAAGCAGGTTAATCATGTAATGTTGGTAAACAACCGGCAAAAAAAAAAAACCCAGATTAATAAGGCCTATTTATACGTATATAAACTAAAAAGCAAACTGAGAGCAAATACGTGGGTGGTACCCACACTGAAAGGATTCAATCTTAAAGGGAAAGACTGAGGCACAGGAAACTAAATAAGAAGAAGCTGTAATTAGCAAGGTGTCATTGATAGTAATCATAATAATAATTTTTAAAAAACAAGAGAAGGGGAGTGTTTGCACAGCGCTCAAACTATAAAGTGTTGAATATATCAAATATCATCGTTTAAATAGCTCTATGTTTATTCTTATGAGTCATTGTAATAGTTTTTTATTTTCTGTCATTCTCTCCTTTGAGGTGAGAGACCGCCAAGGGGTCGTTCGAAAATTACGTAACGCTAGTTTTGCTAAAACTTGACACCCCCCACCCCCTTATAACGTTCCGTAACGCTAGACCAGACACCCCCCACCCCCCTTATAACGTTCCGTAACGCTAGAGCAGACACCCCCTATTAGGGGTTACACAACATTAGTGGATGTCTGGTCTAGCGTTACGGAACGTTACGAAGGGGTGGGGATGTCAAGTTTTAGCAAAAATAGCGTTACGTAATTTTTGAACGGCCCCCAAGAGTCACAGCTGTAGTGGTTCAACACTTAATTTGTAACATGGAGCTTATTAATACAAAACAATTATATGTATTTATGATGCTGCCTCAATACAAAACATTCTTCGTTTCTAAATAATATTTCTCTCAGTGACTGTTTATTACTATATCAGTGTTGCTGACCTAGAAATGGCATTTGCTCCAGATATAACAATACCATACCAGTAGTATCCATTCAGCTGTCGTCTATTTACCAACTGAAAGATATTCTAAGCAGTGACGTATGAAACCTACAGATACCCATCAATCTGGTAATGTTATAATGTTATTAAAATTTAATATGCATCAAAATATTGTTTTTCCATTCATAAACCGCGTATATATGTATTCATATATATCAGGTTTTTGCTCTGTCTTTGTTATAACACAAAATAATATCTAAATCTATGTTCAATATTAAATGCAAATAAATAAATAAATAAATGAATCAATTTGCAATTTGCTCAGGGGCCTAGGCTGACCATATTTCCTTGATACAAAAACGGGACATTGGGATGGCAAAAAAGGGACGGGGGTTATGTAATATTCTGTATTCAAAGTAAGTACATAAACCGGGACAAAATTGACATTTTTATTAAAACGACGGGACGGCCAGGAAATATTAAAAAAACGGTACTGTCCCGTTCAAAACGGTACGCATGGTCAGCCTACTCAGGGCACAATAATGCAAACCAACGGCTCTGTTTTTATACATTCAGTTATATTTCAGCTCGTTCAGGATGACAGGCTTTGCCAATACTATGAACACTGTCATCACGTCCGAAGGTTTTTTTTTAGTTTTTACAAGACCATATTTTTATTCACTTCATTGACATCCCCCTTGAATTTATATTTAATTATTCATTTATGTTTCCTTAGTAATATGTAAACCAGAGTGATGAATGGAAATAATTATGTTCTAAAGACATTTGGCAATGAGTCAACCAATCAATCACGCTCACTCACTCACGCTCACCGTTTGTAGTACACCCAACAAATATATGCCAGGTGTCGCTATCTGTTCTCAAGAGTGTCCTACGAATAATGAGCGCAACTGTACATGATATTGAGCTCCAAAACAGACTATTTTCACATTGCTTGCAGACTGGCTTTCCAGCACCGGTGACGTGTACGCTACGGTCTCTCTCAAAGCAATGAGAGACGACTGGCGAGCAGTGTTACCAGAACTTAACTAAAATTTAAATCAAATCAATAACTGTCATTGATCACAGCATTTTCTAATGTTGAATATGACTTGATAGTGATTATGGTATTTCAAAATATTTCATTAGATTATGATTATGCTATTTCAAAAATAGTTGATTAGATTATGATTATGATTACAGCGTAATCATGTGGTTATGTAATTATAATCATAATCAACCCCATGTCTGCTTACAGCCTAAGGCTATGCCTCATTTAAAGCTTTTCTCTTTCCAGTAGTATACAGGACATTCCACAACACTGATTTTTCTTATCATTTTAACCCTAGAAGGACAGTGTGAGACCGACCGCACACATAGCAACTAGTGTGGGATATATATAACTCCAAAACGAAAATTACATTTATAGGTTGAATTAAACAATTTGTCACTAAACAATAATAAAAATTAACTTGCATACAATAAAACAGCGGTTCTCAACAGGGGGTCCGCGGATCCCTAGGGGTTCGTGAATTGTTTAAGGGGTCCGTGAGTTGACTAGATTATATTCAGTAAAACAATTTTTTTTCCTTTTTTTTGTGGTGGCTAATTTTGACCTCTAACCGATAACATTTTCGATTACTTGAAATTTTAAAGTTTCTATAAATGTTGTTTTTTTACGACCATCTTCTTTCCAATTCATGAACTGTGAGTTTTTGCCACAAATGAGCCCCTTCCCTGTTTTTATGCTGGTTTTTTTTATGTAAACAGAACAGCGGTAAGTTTTACACATTTTTATTACATTTTTACTCCAACTTTGAAGTATAAATCAAAGCTAAAAAACTATACTAATCTGGATACCTCAATTTGTCTATGTGCTACTTAATCATACTGCAAAAGATAATTTTTGGGGAAGGGGTCCCAAAAATATCAAGATTTTGATAAGGCTTCCGCAGTACAAAAAAGGTTGAGGAACGCTGCAATAAAAGACATAATCAGGGGCGGATCCAGACCGATGCAACCGATAATTTCCAGGAAAACAAAGATCCAATTATCCGAATGGGTAATTGAGACCAACCAAAATAGGTAAATTGGAAATTTCGGCTAACCAGGTCAAACTCGAACGAAGTGTTCCACAACATAGTATATACTCGTACATACAATATAATGTATTCCTAAACGTTTAATAAAGTATTAACATAATAATTATTAAAGTACATAAATGTAAATTAAATGTAAAATAAATGTAAAGCTTTGCAAACGTGGTCTTCACTGCTCAGTAAAAGTAAACAAAGTGATCAAAACGCCACCGACGGCAAGCGGGCAACCAGTAAAACATTCGGATGTTTAGAGGAAGATTCGGTGGTGCTGGTTAAGTGTGCGGTCTACCTAGCTTCGAGCAGTCTACCACAATTAAGCTGCGACCAACCAAAAAGGCAACCGTGAAGGCTACGATAAACTTTAATATATCTTAGTTTATTTGGTGCTGGTTAAGTATGCGGTCTACCATCTGAGTTTTGACAGAATATAAACTAACGAAAATATCACGACTTAACCTAACCAATTATCAAGGGCGTACAGTTGATCTATTATTAATTCTAACATTGTTTGTTTCTGGAATAGTATTTACTATTTACTAATAGATCAACTGTACGCCCTTGATAATTGGTTAGGTTGAGTCGTGATATTTTCGTTAGTTTTAACGAAAATATTCTGTCAAAACTCAGATGGTAGACCGCATACTTAACCAGCACCGTTTATTTCAGCCATCTGTTAAAAACTGTTTGCTTGCACCCCCGCTCTCAATAGAACATGCTCGCGAAAGACTTTTATAGGGAGATCATTGTGAATGAAGAAAAAGCACTTCCATATTTAAGAGAACATGATCTGATAAAGTCACTCCAAAATGTGGATCCGTGCCACAAATGCGGAAGCGCAATGCAACAAAAACGGAAGAAGGATCGAGGTGGAGAATTCAGACCTGTTTTAAGATGCCCTCGGAAAGGATGTCAAACCTCGCGGTCCGTTAGAGCAGGGAATGAATTTTTTTCATTACACAGATCTTAATAATCATGTAAACTGTAACCTAAAGTTATGTGAAATCTTGGAATTAGTCTTCTATTTCATTATGGATACGCCAGTGCTAACTATAGTCACTTTAACAGGCATCTCCAAACCTACGGTTATTGACTGGTTTAACATGTGTCGTGAAGTATGTGGAGTCATAGTTTCAACTAGGGAGCAAATGGTTGGCACAGCAGAAGAACCGATACAGGTCGACGAGGCACGATTTGCAGGCCGACGCAAATACAATCGAGGAAGGTTATTAACAGGCGATCATGCCCCTTCATCCGAAGATAGCGATGCTGACATTGTGAATAACAGGAATCACGGAGCACGAATCGATGGTCCTTGGGTTTTCGGACTGAAAAAAGGCTTGGATTGCAGATACTTCTATGTTAATAGACGTGATAAGGACACTTTAATACCAATTATTCAAAGAGAATGCAAGGTTGGATCAGTTATCCATTCGGATGAGTGGCCTGCTTATGCTTGCCTGAATACCCTAGGATATATTCATCAGACAGTTAATCACCAGAGACATTATGTGGATCCTGCAACTGGCGCACATACGCAAGCAATGGAACGTTCTTGGCTAGATGCAAAAATAGATATTTTAAAGAAGAAAAGGGGCATTCCTGTGCAAATGCTACAATCTCATTTAAACCATTTTTGTTGGAAAATGCTAAGAAAGGAAGAGGAGGATCTGTTCGTAGCCTTCTTAAATGATATCCGCACTGTATACACACAGTAATGCCTAATATAAGAGTTTGCAAAACATTTAAAAAAAAAAAAATTTTACAAACTATTTTTGGTTTCTTTTAATAAATAAAATTTTGTAATTAAATATATTTCTTGAACTGAATTTCTTATATTTTAATTCCTTTCCTTAAATACATTTATAAAAGTGTAATTTAAGATGATGTAGACCGCACACTTAACCAGAACTCAGATGGTAGACCGCACACTTAACCAGAACTCAGATGGTAGACCGCATACTTAACCAGCACCGATTCGGTTGTTTTGAATTGGATAATTGGATCTTTACTGTACTTTTATTGTATAGGCCACGCTGGTGTTTAGATTGTAAAAATAGGGGATTTATTGTTAATGATATACAGTATAACCCTTTAAGCCCTGAATTTTTTGTAGGATTAAGTTATGAATGCTTGTATTTGAAACGTTAGCAATTTGTACCTTCAGTCCTTAAAGGGTTAAGGATCTTTTCGGTTTTAGGTCCGGCATTGGATTTTTTTAATATTTTTGGTATAGACGTAGATTTTTACGCTGACTCCATTTCCGCAATCCGTTTCTTGGAGAAATAAACAAAAAAGTTATGTGCAAGTTTATTACGTTTACAGGTTTCCAGAACACAGAACGGAACACAAACCAAAGTTTGCTACTTGCCAAACTGCGCAATATCGTTCAGCATTTGGCGCACTAGATCTTTGCCTGCGTGTCGGCGACGCCAGAGAAACTCGCAGAGATACGAGTCGATCATGGAAAAACATATGAATATACAAACAGAAGTAGTTTAGGTTAGGTTTGGATAGGTTAGGTTAGGTTAGGGTAGGTTAGGTTAGGGTAGGGTAGGTTAAGTATAGGTGGATATTTGAATACAAGTTTTGGGCCATAACTTTTTTCGTGTTTATTTCCCCAAGAAACGGATTGCAGAAATGGAATCAGCGTAAACATCTATGTCTATATCAAAAACATGGAAAAAATCTGATGCCGGACCTAAAACCGAAAATACCCCACTATAACTCGTAAAATTCTGATATAAATGAAAATATAAATTAGAATTTGAAAGGAATCAGGTAAATTAGGAATAGGCCACAAGTGAAATCCAGACAGCATACATGACTCAGCACGTAAAATATCCGAGAAGATCTCAACATGATCCTAGTGGAACACGTGACGTTTTATTTCCACCAATGAACTGCGAGAAAACCGGTCAGGCGATGCTACACCTCTGTCTCATCCAACCGCGCATTTGTAAATAGTCTAGTGCTCGAGTAGTACCTGAGATATTAATCAAAATAAGTTAATATTGTCAAACAGGTCAAACAGGTTAGTTAAATAATATAAAACAGGAATTTGTAAAACTCTTAAAATAATGTATTTAAAGTTGTTTGTAAGTTCCAGTTTCGTGAGAAAGAAAGCCACAAAAACATTCTTCTGAGGGCGCAATCATAGCTGGAAGACCACGATTGAGACGAAGGAGTTCTACCTAGTCCTATTTATTTCCCGCTTGGCAATACTCCCCTCTCGTTAGGCCTATTTCATTTCCGATTAAGACCTATGCCCCTTTATAGCATTATATAATGTAAGTTTAGTAACTTATTCTGTGAACGAACGTAAAATTAAATAGTAAAACTTCGTTGTGTTTCGTAATAACTGGAAGTCTTATTTGTCGTTTAAAATTCGTGAGAGACACGCTCATCGATAAGTAAGCAGAAAACTTTGAAAAACTAAACCAATGTTATTTAGCTGAGGAGTGAAGAAATATACGATATAATTGACTGCACTACCATTCCAATCATAACATCTAGTAACTGTATAAAAAGTTGTAAATGTCCACGCTACCAAACCACCTTCGTGTCATAAATGTCGTGCATCAAATTATATGTGAATTTTGGATGGCAATACAGTTTGTTCGTGAAAAACATTACAAGTTTGTTGATGATCATCATTACAACTTGCGCTGCCACCCACTCACAAACCGGTCACCCACCATGGACCACCGGGGTACTTCAACCCGGGAGAAGTGTCCAATCTGGCAGCCTTGAGATATGTGCTACTTGCCAAGGTCACTGACTGTTCCCCATCCTTACACCAATTGACTTGTGTAGGGCAGGAGACTAAAGCTTGTGAGGTAAGCTTGCGTCAACATGTTCTCTTATGCATCAAAATGAGTGATGGACACTTTCAGTATAATGTATGTTGTAGATCTAGATACTCAAAATATTTTAGGTGAACTGTAATTACTAAACTTTTTAAAAATCTCTACTTTACTATTGCAGCAAATGTACTGTACTGGAGCATATGTTCATTGTACTGTTAAACAAATGCGTAACGTAACGTAAAACAATAACTAAACTGAACTAGGGGTAGGGTTTTTATGTGGAAACAAGGTGGGATGATCTTTGTTGCAATTGTTAATAAAAAGCTACTGAAATTTTCCTATTCGTAGATTGAATTTATAACAAAAGGGTTTTATGAAATTCATAATAAAAAAAATGCCTTAAAGACTCGGGCAACAAATGAAAATTCAACTTGAAAGCCGTCAAGATGGATTCACGAACCGAACATGCACAGTTGTGGGGGAAAGATCGTCGGCGTCTTACATGGTCACATGATTAATAAAGTTTTGGATGCTGATTGATGGAAGATTTAGTCATACGATTGGGCGAATATAATAGGTTTTCCACTGAGCCCAAACCTTCATTTTTACATATTTTTGAGAAATAATATATAAATGGTCCGGAATACATCGATGCCGAATTAGAAAAAATCAACGGTATTGGAAGTGATCTGTGTTATCCATCTGCGTTTATGGAATCTTGTCTCAACAAGGCAAAACGAACTTTCTATCGGGGCAATAATAACACTCGTACTTTGTCAAAAAATATTTTAGTACTTCCATTTTTCCCGGGCTTTTTAGGCATTGCTAATGTACTTAAACTTTTGGATATTAATGTAGTATTTTCATATAACAATATTGTGAAAAATATCGTAGTAAAAAATAGCCCTACCAATAATTCAGGCATTATCTATAAAATTGGGTGTAAACAATGTGATTCCTTTTACATAGGTCAGACGGGAAAGGATTTGCACACACGTATAAAACAGCATCAATCTTCCGTTAGAACAGGACAGTCGTCCAGTGCCCTTTTTGTCCATTTGTCAGAGTTATCCCACTGTATTGATTGGAATAATGCTTCAGTTTTATTTCACTCTGGCAACATTGTTAATAGAAATATTCTTGAGTCTGCCATTATCCAACTTACAAATAACTTCAACATAGGCAAAGGTCTTTTTCAACTCGATCCTGTTGTTTTGAATTGCTTCAGAAAAGATTTAGATAAGAAGGGTAGAACGCTAAATCTTTGGTAAACTTGTATGCCACTCTAATAACTTTTATTTTTCAATTTATTTTTATATACAAGATGGGTAGAGTGATAAAACCCAGGCAGATTTCCAGTATAAATTTGTATTTTTTTAAATTTTTTTTATAACATTGGTTGGAAACAATTAATTTAATCTTGTGCTAAAAATCGGTAGTTTGATCTTGTGCTAAAAATCGATAGTGTTTCCTTACAAAGTTGTATGCCCCTCCCACAATCTTTTAATTTTTAATAATTTTTTTTTTTTTTTAATTTCATTTCTCCGTTTATTGTATATGTATGTATATGTATATATATATATATATATATATATATATATATATATATATATATTATACACATATATATATATATACATATATAAATATATCTATATACATATATATATATATATATATATATATATATATATATATATATATACAGGGTGTTTGAAAACTTTCTATACAAATTGTAATGGGGGATAGGCAACACCAAGACAAACCCTTTTCGTCTATAAGTGTATGTCCGCTGACGTCACCATTTGGCTAAAAGGTGAAGTGGGCTAGACTCGCGCTTCCCGCCGGCATTCTTAAATCGGACGTAGTACGCGAAACATGGAGCGCTTCACGACTGCTGAGATGGCTGACATGCATATGGTGTATGGGGCTGCCAATGGAAACGGAAGTGCTGCTGTGAGGTTGTACCGACAGCGCTTCCCAAACAGACGTGTGCCAAACCACCAAACGTTTGCGCATTTGCATCGGCGACTGCGAGAAACTGGAACATTCCATGCAAACATGCATGACACTGGTCGGGAGAGAAACGTGCGCACTCCTGACATGGAAGAAGAAATCCTACGGCGATTTGAGGACAATCCAAGCGCAAGCACGCGAGGTGTTGCACGTATCCTCGGTGTGAACCACGACCTGGTCTGGAGAGTGTTGCAGGAGCAGCAGTTACATCCGTTTCATCGTCAGAGAGTCCAGGCACTACAACTTCGGGATTACCCTCTTCGTGTGGAATTCGCACGCTGGTTTCTGCAGCAGACAGCGGTGCAGCCTAATTTTCCGGCTTATGTGCTGTTCTCAGATGAGGCCTGTTTCACACGTGAGGGTGTGTTTAACATGCACAATTTTCACGTGTGGGCGCACGCAAATCCACATGCTACACGGGTGCATGCTCATCAAGAACGGTTCGCCGTCAATGTTTGGGCGGGTATCGTCCATGGCAAGTTGATTGGGCCGTACCTGCTGCCTGCCCGACTCGACGGGCGGGTTTATCGGATATTTCTTGAAGAAACGTTGCCGGAACTGCTGGAAGATGTTCCCGTGGCTATTCGTAGACGAATGTGGTTTCAACACGACGGGGCCCCAGCACACTCCAGCAACGATGTGCGGGATTATCTGAACGCCACTTTTGGGTCCGATGCATAGGCCGGGGTGGGCCCGTAGCCTGGCCACCGAGATCGCCCGATTTAACATGCCTCGATTTCTTCCTGTGGGGACACATGAAGAACCTCGTGTACGAGACTCCCATTTAGTCAGAAGAAGACCTCGTAGCAAGAATCGCTGTCGCCGCTGGAACTGTTCCCGAAATACCGGGAATCTTTCGACGTGTACGTCGGTCAATGCTTCGACGCTGTCGGGCATGCATTGATGCTACCGGTCGCAACTTTCAGCACCTTCTTTAAATAAACATGCCGTGTACACTTGTTTTCATTCATTTATGTACCAGCTCTACCAATATAGCCGAAAAGGGTTTGTCTTGGTGTTGCCTATCCCCCATTACAATTTGTACAGAATGTTTTCAAACACCCTGTATATATATATATATATGTATATATATATATATATATATATATATATCTATATATCTATATATACATACATATATATATATACATATATATATATATATATATGTGTATATATATATATATACATATATATATATACACATATATACATATTTATATACACACACACAGATATATATATATATATATACATATATATATATATATACATATATATATATATATATATATATACATATATGGGAATGAACTCAGAATGGTCCCCTGAGTTTTTTATGATACACACAGACAGAAAAACTATGGTATTTGTCATTTACCATTACTTATTCGGACTATAGTGGATTTAATTTTCCCAGAAGAGTTCCTTGTTCCATGCACTGTCTGTGTGTATCATATATATATATATATATATATATATATATATATATATATATATATATATATATATGTTATAATCTTATAATGTTATAATGTTTCAGATCAACAAAGACCCTAGGATCCACTCATGGCTGGTTTACCTAAGTGTGTTCGTAATCGTGTATTTTGTATGTCCTCCGTGGTGGCGGAGGGGACCTACAATTTTACGTGGGTTCCGAACCACAAGAACATAAGAAATTTATGTAAAAACTGCCGGTAAATTGGCAACGACCAATTTTTACGAAACTAAATAATTATCAATTTAAAACTAATTAATTATCGATTTAAAACTAAAGATAGAATCTCTGGATCCAGAGGATCAAGTCATAATAGACTACTATCCACAAATATGTTACACTCTATATCTCTTTATAACGGACATGCAAATATATCAGATCCAAAGAATCCAGTCAATTTCATTATGGTATCCATCAAGTCACGGTCCATATCGATTGCGGACCAAGTCAAAATTTACAACCATATACATTACAATATATACATTTACGAGGAAAAGTGTAGGTGTGGCTGTAAAGACTGTACAGTAATGTAGAAATGTGTGTGCACCCATTTTGGGTCTCTCATTTAAAGGTGTTTGTGGGGTAAGTGAAGATCGTGAGTTTTTCAATACCTCACAGTACTATGGGGGGCACCGCTCGGCAGGGGAACCTCTTTAAATGGGGTGTGTAAGGACAGAGAGTATCCCCTAACCCAAGACGCTGCCTCCCTATATCCCACAACACTTGTGTTGAGCTGTGGGATCTATCCCCAGAAAGCCTTAATTTTACTACCTTAAACTATACCCTTTCTATCAACATATGCGTCTAATCGATTTTTAAACATGTTTATAGACGTGCTACTAATTACTTCTACCGGCAAACTATTCCAGCTATTTACTATTCTAAGCGTAAAAAAGTTTTTCGCAACTGCTGTCTCGAACCTTCTACTTGTCAACTTACACCCGTTATTTCTAGTCCTATTATATTCAGATATTTCGAAAAAGCTATCTCTATCTACGTTATCGAACCCATTCATAATTTTGAAAACCTGGATTAGATCACCCCTTAACCTCTTAGTCTCGAGTGTTCTCAATTTTAACTCCTTAAGCCTATCCTGGTACGACTTTGACCTAAGCGACGGAATCATCTAAGTTGCTCATCTTTGAACTCTTTCGATTTTGTCTATATCTTTGCGCATATGCGGATTCCAAAATTGGACCACGTACTCCAAATGGGGTCTAACTAATAATTTATAAAGAGGAACTATAATATCGCGCGATTTGTACTCAAAATTTCGAGCTATAAAACCTAACACTTTGTTCGCCTTATTGACCTCTGCTGTACTTTGTTTCGCTACTTTTAAATCACCAGTGACTATAACTCCTAAATCTTTTTCCTGCTCTACGCTTGTTAAATCTTTCCCTGACATACTATACGCAAAATTACCGTTACGCGAACCTATATGCAAAATTTTGCACTTATCAACGTTAAATCTCATTTGCCATGTAACTGACCAATCAACGATTTTATTCAGATCTTCCTGAATTTTACCTCTATCTTCGTCAATAATCGCCCTACCACCCAGCTTCTTGTCATCCGCAAACTTTGAAACTGTACTAACTAGGCCGACATCTAAATCGTTAATATATATAAGAAAAAGCAAGGGGCCCAATACAGAACCCTGAGGAACGCCACTCGCTACATTAGCCCAACACGACTCCGCTCCATCAACGACCACCCTCTGTTTCCTGCCTCGCAACCACTCTTCTAACCAATTTATTACTACACCCCTGATTCCATGACCCTTAGTTTTGTCAATGAGTCTTTTGTGCGGCACGGTGTCAAACGCTTTTTGAAAATCTAAATACACTACTTCAACCGCCCGATGTCTATCGTAAACGTCAACCACGCTTTGGAAAAATTCTAAAAGATTAGTTAAGCAAGATTTGTTTCGCCTAAATCCGTGCTGCGTATTTCTAACTAGCTTATGCACTTCTAAGTGTTCGACTATACGATCCCTAATTATTGATTCCAGTAGCTTACCTACAACAGACGTCAAACTGATTGGCCTATAATTTCCCGCCGCACCTTTATCGCCTTTCTTAAAGATAGGTGTTACGTTTGCTAACTTGAAATTATCTGGTACGCACCTCTCAGAAATAGACGCATTAAAAATCTTCGTTAGCGGCACAACAATGCTATCTTTTAATTCTATTAGTTGTATGGGATATATGCAATCCGGCCCCGGTAATTTACGCGTTTTCATTTTATCAATATAGCGCGTTACCTCCCCTCACTAACCACTTTATTATCCAAAATATTACCATTATCAAACGGTATTATGTGCGTGACCATAGGGATATTTGTTACATCTTCTATAGTAAAAACTGACGTAAAAAATTCGTTTAGCAAGGTAGCCATTTCCTTTTTTTCAGAAACTAGATCTCCGTTTACATTTTTCAAAGACCCCAAGACGCTTTTTACTGGATTTCTATTATTGACGTATTGAAAGAATCGCTTGGGGTTTTCTTTACCGTCACGAGCTATGGAGATTTATTCGCGCTTGGACTTTTTTATTACACTTTTAGCTTCACGCCTTAGAGATATGTAGTTGTTTCGTAACAACAGATTATCTTTATCGCATTTATATAGCCTATAAGCCCTATCTCTACTCTTTATAATGTCTCCTACTCTAGAAGTAAACCACAGGGGCTTGTTGTTTACTTTCGCACACTTAATTTTGTACGGTAGACATTCCTCATTTATAGTCCTAAATACCGTTTCGAACGATTCCCACATTAGTTTTGCGTTGGAGTTCCCCATTACGTTTTCCCAATTTATTTCGAAATTTACTAAAGTCTGCGTGCTGGAAGTTAGGAATTTTAGTCGAGTTAGTTGGTTTCGAGTGACTTACTGAGAGGACAAACTCTACCATATTGTGATCGCTATTGCTCAACGGTTCTATTATTTGAAGATCAGTAATTAGCCTATCATCCGTAGTTATTACTAAATCTAAAATACTATCCAACCTCGTAGGTTCCCCAACATTTTGAATAAGAAAGCTATCCTCGAGAAAATTAACTAAACGATTACCTTCCGCGTCTCCCTGCATTGTATCGTAATTCACGTTGGCGCAATTAAAGTCACCCATAACTAAAGCCTGCTCACTACCGATTATTCTCTTTAGTACACGATATAACGCTTCGTCCGTATCAGCTGTTTGATTCGGGGGCCTATATATAACCGCAACAAGAAGTTTGAAATCATTCAATTTAACTTCTGCTATAGTCGAATCTATCGGTTGTGGAATTGAGTGCTTTACCTCTATAACGTTCGCAATATTATCTTTGATATACAACATAACACCGCCTCGTCGCCTACCTATTCTGTTTTTAACAAAAAGTCTATAACCTTTAATTTGATACTCCCCTACAAAGTCACGTGTTTCAGTGCTAAGCCACGATTCATTTATCGCAATTAAATCATAGTCTTTACAAGCAATTAAAGAAAAAAATTCGTTCATTTTATTTCGTAGGCTACGAGCATTTAAGGATAGAACCTTCAAATTGTTTGTAATTGCGACACCTTCGCGAGCGCAGGGGAAATTTGTGGAATTTACGGTGGGACCGTTCGGGTTACGGCAGCCTGAAAAGAAGAGACAGTATTATTAAATAGTCTTCCTAAACGCGCAGCTCCAACGTCATTAAAATGAAGTCCATCTTCGTGGAACAAGTCCCTCCTGCCGTAGAAACTGTTCCAAAAATTTGCAAAATGCACTCCTTCCTGTTGGCAAAGAGACTTTAGGTTATTGTTAATATAGGCCGCCTTGCTGTAAAAATCGCTTCGTTCGATAATTCGAGGAAGTATACCTGTTAAAACAATCTTATTAGTTTTCTCCTTTAGTCGCTCTAATAAGTCCCTATACCTAGCCAGCAGTTCTTCCGATCTAGAATTTAAAACGTTATTAGTACCGACATGAATAACATACGTTGTGTCCTCGGTGGTACCGTCTGTAAAATGGTCAACACTATTAGTTATATCCTCCACCCTTGCACCAGGGTAGCAGTAACGGCGCCTACGACGAGGGTTTCTCCCACAGAATTCCTCGAGCTGCCCTCGAACAATGGAATCGCCAACGAGTCGTATTTCCGGTTCATCAGCATCTTCGAAACCTAAAACAGAAAACTTATTGCTTGTTATTACTGGTAGACAGGTCTTTGCTTTTCTCAATGGGGCTCCATTTCGCACTCGAACGAAGGGTTGGGAACTAGGGGAAGAGAGAGAGCTATTAGTACTATTTATATTATTCGTAGAAACTGAGGGAGGAGGGGTCGTAACTGGAGTCTCAAGGGATTCTAATTTTGCCGTCAGGAGCATCACGCTTTCTTCAAGTCTCACCCTGGCCTCCCTCTCACGTTTTAACTCGTTCCTCAGCACTTCCATGCTTGAGCACCACCTGCAAACTGACTGTTCATTATTATTAGCCATTGTAAACGCGTAAGCAGCAAATTTCCCTTCACAGCGACTGCAAGTACTTGACGGGGGTGCCATGCTTTTAATTAGTTGAACAACAAAAAAAGAAAAACAAAAAACGAGCGTTCGGAAATTAATAAATTACAACGTAGGTCTACCGCGTTCTTGAAACGCAGAAACAGGTTCTTGTAGCACAAATTTATACTAAATTAATATAGAATTAAGCTACCGACAAAAGATATGTAAAAGAAGAGTATTTATAACACTTATCTGTCCGCGATTCGACCCGATTTTTTCCTTTCCTTCCCACGGTTTGTGACCACACACTACCTGACCTCTCGAATCACGGAAAAATGAACCTTATGTCTCCACGTTTTCTGATTGATTTGAAAAACAAACAAGGCAAGCCACGTGCAGTAGCCTTGGTTTTATCAAATAATATAGTACTGAATAACGTCAATAAATGAAATATATTCGTTAATGAATGATTAGTAGCACGAAGTAATTTAGTTAATAATGCACGGAACACTTTTTTTTTAAAACACTTCAACGAAAACCACTTATTCAATTGATAACACTTGACACTCGATAAAACACGTCTGTTCCCAAGGAAAGACTGATCACATATATATATATACCTTACCTTACCTTACCTTATGAACCTTATGTTGTTTCGTGTGTTGGTCTCTCTTCACACGGAGGTCAAGCTGGTGGCCCCGCCTCTAGGTCTGGCCTGGTGGAGGAGCGAGTTACTTTCTTGCGCTCTCCACCGTACATAGCCAGGCACGCCCGGCTCATCTGGTACTGTCCTGAACCAGGCATCCAGTCTTTTCTTGAAGACTTCAACTTTGACCCCCGTTACGTTTCTGAGGTCCTTAGGAAGCTGGTTGAAAAGTCTTGGCCCCCTGACAACCAAGCTATTTTCCTTCAGGGTTGAGGAGGTCCCTTGTCGTGCTTTTAATTTGGGAACACTACACATTCTGCCTTTCCTATTTTCCAGTGTTGTTTGAATGGTAATTGGGTTTAGTTTTAGGTTTGGTACCAGTTTTTCGATCATTTTCCATATGTAGATTATGATGTACCTCTCTCTTCTTCTTTCCAGTGAGTACAGATTTAGTTTACGTAGTCTTTCCCAGTAGTTGAGTTCTTTGCAGCCATCAATCTTGGCTGTGAAATGCCTTTGCGTTTCTTCTAGTTTATTAGTTTCTTCCTTTTTATATGGGGACGTCAAAACTGAGCAGTATTCAAGTTTTGGTATAATCAGTGTTTTTAGCAGGGGAATCATTACTGTCCTGTCCCTTCTCTTGAACGTTCTTAGAACCTGTCCGGCGACTCTTTTTGCTTTATTTATCGCTATCTGATTTTGTGTTTCGAATTTCGCATCATCTGTCATTATTATCCCGAGATCAATCGCTTTCATGCTTCTCTGAATTTCCTGTCTATCTGGAGCATAATATGCAGTCTGTTTAAG